>JADLZL010003437.1:0-157085 GCA_015844335.1 Chrysopogon serrulatus
CGGAACTTCCACAGAGAAAACAACACGGAATACACAGTTCTTGCTGCTTGTTTTTCAAGGAAAAATTAAGAATGAGAGTTCCTTCTCGATCGAGGTAAAGAGAAGACAGAGACGAACAGTCAGTGAGTCAGTCAGCCATTGTTGTTCCGAAACCGCGCCAGGACGGCGTCTCTGTCGCCGTTGGCCGCGGTGTACACGCCGACGAACTCCTGGTACGTGTAGGGCCTGAGCAAGGGCGCCTCCCCCTCCGCCACCATCCCGGCCGCCGGCGACACGACGCACCGCATCGCGGGCATGACGAACGCGGCGACCGACGTGCGCGCGGCGAGCGCGCTGGTCACCGCGCGGTGCTCGCCGGCCCTCACGCGCCCGTTGGTGACGGCCTCCATCTGGTGCCCGAAGTTGACGACGAGCGCGCCGGGCGGAGGGTCCACGTCGACCCACCCTCCCTCTCCGTCTCCCCCGCCTTCGCCTCGCCGCCGCCGCCGCGCCTGCAGGCCGCGGACGCCGTTGTCCATGAGGACGGTGACGACGTTGGGGTCGCAGTGCGGCGCGATGCCCAGCGTCAGGCTCGGGTCCGGGCACGCCACGTAGTGGTTCACGTTCATGACCACCGGCCCCGCGGTGAGCTCGCCGCCGCAGGCGGCCTCCTCGAAGTGCGCCTCGTCGGCGAGACCCAGCCCCGACGCGGCCAGCCGCAGCACGCGCAGCGCCACGCTCCTCACCGCCGGCGTGTACGCCTCCAGCGCCGCACCGAGCCCGGCTGGCTTCGCGGGCCACTGCTGCCTGAACTCCTCCAACGGGTAGCAGCCGATCTTGAGGCAGTCCCTCCAGTACAGGACCTGCTCCTTCTCCTTGCCGACGCTCGTGTGGAACCGCGGCAGCTTCGTGCTGTCGGTGGAGTAGTGCGCCATCTTCTCCTCCGTCGGGAGCCTGAAGAACTCCTCCGCCGCGCTCATCATGGCGCCCATCACGTCCTCCGGCACGCCATGGTTGATCACCTGTCAGTCAGTCACACACATGCAGCGCAGCGCCCAAGGTCCTCAGTTCAGCTGGATTGAGAAGCTTCTGAGCAGACAGCTCAGCTCTGCTCCAGGACTGACGAGTGAGGACGGACGAGCAAACTGAAGAATTTCTCACCTGGAAGAAGCCGAACTCTCTCCCGGCGGCGACGATCTGCTCCGCCATCTTGTCGGGGTCATCACCGCCGAGGTCAACTACAGGTATCGCCGCTGCGGAAGACGGCGGCGAGCTCCCGGGCCTCTTGTGCTCCGGGAGCACGTAGGAGTCAGGCACCGACTGGTAGACGGCGCCATTGGTGAGGGGCTCGGCCATCTATCTCCTTCCTCGGCCCGCTGGGTTTTCTTGCTTCCTTCAGAAGTCAGAACTTCAGATTCGGATGAGCATTTTTATACTACAGAGAGGTGAAGAGAACAGAGGCATCTTTTGGATCCATGATGTGACCGCAGCTTGGATACATCCATTTGTCGTCGCTTGGAGACTGACAGATATTACTACTTTAGCACAAATCGTCTTTTCTAAAGCAAAATAGAAAGTAGTTTACTGTTTGGGCGGCTAACCGGCTTGATGTTGTTGCAAGCAAAATAATTATGATGGTCAAGAATACTGAATACTTGACGCTTCAACTAAAATGCGGCTATACTCAAAGTTAGATTGCAAAGACTGTAAAAGATTGCAAGCAAAATAAAAAGATGAAGATGTCGTTTTCAGCTTGATGCTGGACGCTGATGGCATCAAAAGTTCTTATATCTTGTTGGAATTGTTTGCCTCTTTTTTCTTGAACTAACACTGGATTTAAATACATCAACAAGTCCATCTCCGATTAATTTAGTCTGGACATAGTTCCTACCACAATCATGTCTTTGCTGTGACGGAAAAAACCTAAAATGATAAGCTCTAGAATCCTATGGCTATGAGCATCACAATAAATCATGCATAATGCATGATGGTGGTGACCAACAACAAGATGCCAGATTGCCCCGGCATCCTATTCATCGTATCAAAGCAGCAACTGAAAAATGTGCATCTGGGAAGCACACAGATTCTGCTGAAACATGCGTAACAGCAAGACCCTAGCCTGATCATGATTAATTAACTACTATTACTTTGCATTGTGCGGACGCCTATATTTATTACATTTTTTAATCACGCAGGGCCTCCATCTCGCCGAATTTTTTGAGAGAGAATGAAGTGACAGCTATCAGCTCGATCTTGCCGCCCAGTTTCCATGACAAACAGCATGGAGCGCGTGATGATGATGATAGAATGAAACTTAAGCGTATCATATCTCTTCAATAATCTATCTCAACTTATCTTATAGCTAGGGGCGGAGCCATGTATATGGGTGAAAAAATGGGAAAAAAATTATTGATTTTATTGTTAAACTTTTCTATATCTGCACCCTTCACAATAAAAATCTATACACCCACGAGTCATGAAGACAAACACACTCCTCTCGATTTTGCTTTAGCTCCACAAACTAGGATAACAACCATATAACAATCTAGTTTCTTCCCTATTTTAAATATTTTTATTATGTGTGGAACCCACCACTTTTTATCTCCCTTACTTTTTCTCTTCCACCCCTCCTTGTGCAAGTCTCTGCCCGACCTGACCGCTCCCACCCTTTCTCCTACCTCCCTCACGCTCGCGGGGCCGGGGCAGCAAGCAACCTACGACTACGATGTAGGAGCGCAACCATGGCGGGCCGCCTGCCCGGCACAAGCATCTTGAAGAAGCGGCAAATTTTCTCGACACGCAGGCGACAGCGGGGTGGTAGAGTACACAAACCACCTACAAACAAGTAATGGAGTTAGAGCAAATCTGAGTGAGGTGTACTTGCCATTATGGGTGCGAAGTTCTTAATTTATGAATACAAATATGGTTATAATCTAGCTTCGTCCTTTGTTTTTAAATTTTTTTCGTAGGTGCGGTGGCACCCACTGGCCACAACTTAGCTCCGCCCCTGCCTACGGAAAAATGGTGTCATCATCATCCGCCACAGACCTTCAGCGGTAGCGCAGGCAGTAGTTATAAAACAAGTTGAGGTGAATATTATACTTGCTCTTATATAACCGAAGACGAAGATCTAGAATTCTAGATGTGATGCGACAAATGTTTTTGTCCCTACGGATATATATAATTCTCTTTAACCAAAAATAATGACCCACTTTATTTATTTGTTTATTTATTTTGGACACCAATGATTAGTAGGACTCCTTGGGAAGAAGTTTCCATGGCATTGGCATGGATCCCCAGTGTTCAAAGATTCCATGGGCAGGATGACAAAACGAAAAGAAAAAGCATGCAAGTATGAACCCACACTCATCAGTCGCCAGTCTTGGTTTGGTCCAGAGCATGTGCATGATCACACATGCATGAGCATGAGGGCGCAGCATACCTACTACCTTCCACACCCGGAGAAAGAGCAAGAAGAGATCGAGCAAAGGTCCAAAATCCCATTCAGAAAGGAATACATATATACATGTACTCCAGGCTTGCTTGCATCATTGGAGGGTGGATCACTGCAACAACTACCGATGTAATCCTCGGATTAGACTACTTTGAAGAATACATACAATAAATACAATCACCACCGTTCGGCTAGTGCTGGTGGTTGTAAAAATTGCTGTCCCTGTTCAAAACCAGGAAATAAGTTTTCCAAAGATGCATCATTACTCATCGGGGGAAAATCCAATTTTTTTTGGAAAAGAATGCAATTTACGACCGAAATCTAGAAGCGCAGGAATAGTCGACGTGTTCGGCTACTAACCCCGGACGAAAAACTCGAAAGCTCGTTAGCTCGCCGGCTCGCGGCCAGCTCGGCTTCGGCTTCGGCTCGGCTCGTTATCCTAACGAGCCGAGCCGGCAAGGTTTTAGCTTCGTTAGGATAACGAGCGAGTCGAAGCTAGCTCGCGACGCTTTCGCGAGCCTAACGAGTGTGCATCGATGAATTAACGAGCCTAACGAAGCGCTCGCGAGCGCCCGCGAGCCTAACGAGCCATGCATGGATGAATTAATGAGGCTAACAAGCTGCTCATGAGCCTAACAAGCCAAACGAGCTGTGCATGGATGAATTAACGAGCCTAACGAGCCGCTTCACGAGTCTAACGAGGCGAGCTAAATGTAAGATATTCTTTATTTTATTTTTAGGTGTCACGGCTCACGAGCCAAGCGAGCGAACAGAACTTTTAGGCGAGCCGAGCCCCGCCTTTTCAGCTCGCTAGTTATAACGAGCCAGCTCGAGGCCAGCTCGTTATCCTAACGAGCCTTGCCGCCGAGCCAGGTTCGATATCCAGGCTTATCGGCTACTGAAGAAGCCGGCTGCTTCACTCTCTCTGTCCGGCGCTATGCAAGCAGCCGGCTTACCGGCAGCCGAACAGAGGGAGTAGAGTTTTCGCCTTTTGGTCACATCTGCTCGTGCAGAGCGAGGCAGTTCGCATAGAAAGCAATGCTTTCCTTCTTTGACAGCCGGTGAATAAGCTGAAGGAGTGGTTAAACTGAGCTTGCAGAAGCAGCTTATTTCCACAACTGTCAACTGTGTACCATCATGTCCTGCATTAATAACTAGGTCATCTCCTTAGTTTATTTCTTTGCCTCTTTTTCCTGCTTTGAAATGTGAATCCTCCATTTTAGTTATGGTACAACAAGTCAACTTCATGATGATGCTCTTAACCATGGATATCAAGTGCTCACACCATGTTGCAGCGTATGAATTTTTGCGGTCTCATACCAGAATTATTTGTTCTCTAGCGAAAATTACATGCTACAATTACCAACTGCCAGGACAAATACAGTACAGGAGGAAAGAATAGTCTTGAATGCTTGCAGCCACATTTTCTACGAACATCAGCTGCCACTGATTGTTCTCTTCTTCCATCGTGATTCCTGAAGGATACTGCTATGCGAGGCTCCAAAGCAAGACAGACAAACCCAAGCAACGATCTGTCAGACGAAAAGGAGATGGAGAGATGTGGAGAGCAGAAAGGGACGGCATCCATCCGAAACTAAAAAAAAAATGTTCTTGTAATCTCCAACCAAGGACTCAGACATGTCATGGAAGTAAACGGAGGGCCTAGCCATAAGATGGCTTTGCTTTTATTCCAAAGTCCAATACAAGTCTTTGGGGAATTGGCACAGGGGAGGAGAGAGAGAGAAGAGAGACAGAGGGCAGTGCTTGAGAGAGAGAAGGGGGAACCCATTACCAATGCCAAGAACAAGAAACCAGAGAAGACAGCCGCGAATCCAATCCGAATCCCCTCCAAAAACCCACCAAACTGCCTCCCCCATCTGCAAGAACAAGAGCAGCAGGAGAGCATCCTAGGAGGGGGAAATAGGAGAAAAAAAAAGAAGCCCAGAAAGACCAACTGACCAAGCAAAAGGTAGCATCTTTGTGTCACCAAGACACCACCGATCACAGACCAAATCCCCCCTCCTCTGGTCCATCCAAGCGTAGAGCAGCCGAGATTTCTTCGATCTGTGCAGTGCTTGCGTTTTTTCTTGTAAAGATTTCGTTTTCCCTTTGACTGTTACTAGCCTTGGGTTGTTGAAAAGTTTCGAGAAGAGTTGTGTGAGTGTTGAAGAGCTCAAGATGGATCCGGCCTTGCTTGACGACGTCATACGCCGGCTTCTGGAGGTGAAGAATCTCAAGCCTGGGAAGAACGCGCAGCTGTCAGAATCGGAGATTAAGCAGCTCTGCGCTGCCGCCAAGGAGATCTTCCTGCAGCAGCCCAACCTGCTGGAGCTCGAGGCCCCCATCAAAATCTGCGGTATTTCCCCCTTCTCCCGTGGCTCCTGAGCAATTTCTTCATGTCGGTAGCACCCAAGATGACATCTTGGGGACTGCTTTGGTTGGTCAACGGGGTATCCTGCTGTTTGGTCTTGTGCCTTTTTGGGTGTTGCTGATGTCCTAAACCCGATCTTCTGGTTAAAAGTATCCATTCCCAATCCTCCTTTTGACTGTCGTCATGGCTTGAAGAATCGATTGAGGACTGGAATATAGGTCTGCATATGTTGGTAGCTGTTTCCTGTTTGTAGTGATTAGGCATACTTGGAATAGAAACTCTCTGATTGTATTTGCCGAAAGAAAGCTGCTAGTTTTTACCATCGATCTGATGGTCCTATTATAGTTTTTTTGCACTTATCATCAACTACTGATGCTAAATCTTGGGGTATCAATGCTTTGGGTTACTGGTAAATCATCGCTGCGCTTGTAGCCTTGTACGATGAAATGCAATGTCAAAATCACATTTCAGATGTTCCAGAAATACAGCATATCTTCAATCTCTCAGAGGGCTCCTGTTATTTGTAGAAGGATGATAATGTTTTTACGGAATGGTTGCGATCAAGATATTTTTGTGAAAATGCTAAATTGAACAACATAGATGCCTATAATCATGCATTCTATGAGAAATGAAAGCAGTATACTTAAATGAAAGTTCACTAAGTGTACTATGTAATCTGGTTATCATCACTGTCTTGCACAGAAGTTTTGATTGTTTAGTTGTTCGTATGTATTGCTGACAAAAATGCATGCAAGATAACACTTTACAGTGTTATATTGCTGAGAAAGCACATCTACTTTATCTGCTTATATGTTTTCATGCTGTGGCATTATTGTAAGTGACGAACTCTGGCTCTGCTGTTTTTGCAGATGTTTAGGTCATGCAAACAATGATAATACTTGCTTTGATGTTAGTTAAAAGTAAACCCTTCAGTTAATAAATTGTCAAATAAAAAGGATCTCAACACTATTTGAGTACCTGTAATGATATATGTAGTGATTTTGGTTATCTTAGTATGAGTTACCCTGAAATGCCTTTAGTGGAGCTTCCTGGCAAATATCAATCTCACATATTTTTTTCTGATCAGGTGATGTCCATGGTCAGTACTCTGATCTCCTAAGGCTATTTGATTATGGTGGCTATCCGCCTCAGGCCAACTACCTTTTCTTGGGTGATTATGTGGATCGTGGAAAGCAAAGCCTGGAAACGATATGTCTTCTTTTTGGCCTACAAGGTCAAATACCCAGAGAACTTCTTTCTTCTAAGGGGCAACCATGAATGTGCATCAGTAAATCGCATCTATGGTTTTTACGATGAATGCAAACGCAGATTCAGTGTAAAGCTCTGGAAAACATTCACAGACTGTTTTAACTGCTTGCCGGTGTCAGCATTGATAGATGAAAAGATTCTTTGTATGCATGGCGGTCTATCTCCAGAGTTGAACAAGCTAGAACAAATTCTCAATCTGAATCGACCCACAGACGTGCCTGATACTGGATTGCTCTGTGATCTTCTTTGGTCTGATCCTTCCAATGAAGCCACAGGATGGGCCATGAATGATCGAGGTGTTTCATTTACATTTGGCCCTGATAAAGTTTCTGAATTCCTTGAGAAGCATGATTTGGACCTCATCTGCCGAGCCCATCAGGTTGCTGTGCTCTGAAAGAGTGTGACTTGTTCCCTTGTAAAGTGTATTAATTGTTTACTCATTCTTTTGCCTTGTTGAAATTCAGGTTGTCGAAGATGGATATGAATTTTTCGCTAACCGCCAACTCGTAACAATATTCTCAGCCCCTAACTACTGTGGAGAATTTGATAATGCTGGTGCCATGATGAGTGTAGATGAGACATTGATGTGCTCCTTCCAAATACTCAAGCCTGCGAGGAAGATGTTGGGTGGTTCAACTAATAACAAATCTGGCTTCAAGGTATACATGATTAACATGGAAACAGTTTATATGTATCATCTAGTAAGCACAATTTGTTGCCCTATAAAATTACTTGGTCCATTCCCTCTAGAAATGTTTAGTGTTGTGAATTTTCAAAAGCATTATAAATTGATAGTGTGGCATGCTAGTGTTTCTGCTCGCTTTAAAATGATGCAACCATTTAATATCTGAATGCACGATTATTCAAAATCATTTCCCACTCTGAGAGGCAAGCATTTCACCAGAACCCCAAGACCTGACATTTCTTCTTCTTCTTTCATTGTATACAATTGCATCATTACTAGTGTTTAGTCTGCAAAACTCAGTGGCATCACGAGAAAGTTCTCGTACTGGAACCTCAATTCTTAAAGGCCTTTCCAAGGTGGCTTGACTGGATGTCATAGTGATTTATAGGCATTTGTAGGCCTCTCTTGCATTAACCTGCTATATCAGCAAATGGCTGCAAATTTCTTTACTCTAAGCCTGGCATAGGAATATGATGGTCTAAGTTGATCTTTCACATATATTTGGGTAGGTTTCAATTTCTGCCATTGTATCTATTTTCTAGTTTTATGCTGCGCAAGTGCATGTCATTGTCACTGAGGGCATAGTTGGTCTTGATAGTGACCTTTCCTACAATCAACACATACCAACAGTTGAACCCGTATTTCAAGTTGACCTATCTTGTTCTGTTCCCCACTCAGTATGGCACAAAAAGAATATGACAGATGGTAGGTGAAGTAGAGGGCTTATTTGAGATATGAGGATGTAAGAAATTAACTAGACATCCTTGAATAGTTGGATGAACTGCCCATAAACAAAAGGTTTTCAAACAGAAATGAGGAACTCACCTGGTTCTGGCCCTCTGCCACATTACATGGTATCATACTTAATTGGGATGGCTAACCTGGATTTTAAATTTTATCAGGCACTTAAGAAAAATAATTCAAAATCATCTGGGCTGTTTATTTGATAACTCTACAAGATGTAAGGAATTAGCTATTCATCCTCGAATAATTGGATGATAAACAAAAAAAAATTTCAAACAGAAATGAGGAACTCACCTAGCTCTGGCTCTCATACTGAATATTTGTTGGGTGGATTGTTAATTTTATGAGACACTAAGGAAAAAATAATTCAAAATCATCTGGACCATTGAGTGACTCTGTGATATACCTATATATGGTAAAATAGGTGACACCAGCATCTAAATTGAACTCAATTTCATCTTTTGCTTCCTTGTTTACAGTCATTGAGAGGATGGTGACAATGGCCTGATGGTGAGCACGCTGCGATCGACTGGGGTACATCTTACAGCGGCTGCAACTAACAGGCATATGCGTTTTCGCGGAAACCTCCCGGGCCTGGAAAGGGCGAAGCAGATGTAGAACTATGCATCTTCCATGTTGGATTAACACTCTTGTAATGTATTATTAATATTGGTTTTTACTGTGCGGATCTCCTATGATATGAGAGGATGTGAATGAGTACTACTGCCCTTAGCTTTGCGCCCTAAAATTCGAAAGATTCAGGCAGGCATGCGCCAATAAAAATAGCCAGATCATTTGAACCGAGTTTCCATCCGGTGGGCATGGGTGTTCACAACAGCTAGCACCATTTCCTTGATCTTTTCTGAAGCTAGCACCATTTCCTTACGGTTTCTGAATCTAGTCATTAGATACTATTGATTGCTGTTCTCCTTTTGCCCCCTTTTGGTGGTTGAGCTGTTTGAATTGGGTTCTCCATGATTTTGGTTTCAGCATCTGGCAGGAATATGCAAGGTCAATACGATGCAAAGTGGCATTTCTAGATGCCTTTTGTTGTTTTGATCTAAAAAACATAGTAATATCCAGCAAGTAAGCTTGCCACGTAGTAGCCTAGTAGGAATGGTTTGTGCTGCTATGACATCACAAAGCATGGCTGTGTTGTGTTATGTCTTCCTTCAACTTCAAAGAAAGACTTAAGTCTAGTAGAATTCGACGGTCATGGTCTTCCCTCTCTGAGGCATCGGGATCAGGTTCTTATCTCGTCTCATCTTGTGCCAATAAATTTGGTCGCAGCCATGCCTGTGTGAATGTGATGTACCGGAAAAAGAGAAATCGGAGTCTCACACAGCAACGGCAACGGCAGCATCCGATTCCTTGGCCGTCGTCGTGCGTGCCGTCTACGACATGCGCATGCCGCACTAGGCGACCTGATTCCATGGACGCTGACGCTGCCTGGAGAAAATAGGCCTAGGTTGCAGTTGCACTTTCAGTTTTCTCCTCGTTGAATTGCCCAGCAAAATTCAGACACATCCACATCAACAGCAAGAAATAACAAGAAGCCGTGGCCGTGGCAATTTTGTGCCAAAGAGTCGGCAGGGTCCATCCAAGAGATGCCCAAACTCCTGGATTTCTTCCATTCACAGTTGAAGTGTGTACATCGGCCTAATCACAGCCTGACCAAATTGCATCAGATATTTACCAACCATACCAAAGCTGAACCTAGTGCTCCTAGTGCCGTATATGACATGTCACTCCTGTGTACATCATCCATAAGAACAAGAGGGGAAAAACGAAGTTTAATCTATCTATCTATGTAAACCCTAAAACTCCTCCCAAATTAACAATGAATCAATTGGAGTCCAAGGCAGTAATCTATGTATGTGCTCAGTGGTAGCAGCAACAGCTCTAAACTGCTGCTATCTATCAGCATCTCAAATCCCCAACCTCAACTCTATAGCAATCGCTAATATAAGCGCCTAACCGTAGCTAGCATGATTAGATCAGCAACTCAAGAGTCAATTGCGGCGATCGGCAATTCGCTTTGGCCGTCACCGGCAATGGCGTGCCAGCAGCGGGAACCATCCATCCATCACCTGGGGGCGATGGAGATGGAGATGTCGGTGGGGACATTGAACTTGGCGGCCCACTCCTGCGCCTCCAGGAAGAGCTTGGACACCTTGGCGGCCACCCACGCCATTTCCGGCCGCGCCAGGGGGTCCTTGGCGACGCAGCGCAGCGCCAGCGTGGTGAGCGACTCCGCCGCGTCGACGGGGAACGAGTCCCTGAGCCTCCGGTCCACCCACCGCCGCATCCCCTCCCCGCCGCCCTCCGCGACGGCGGCCGCCGCGGTGTCGATCAGCGACGTCCTCTCGTACTCGCCCGTGCCCCGGTTGACCAGCTCGTACCGCACCGGCTCCTGCCCGGACACCAGCTCCAGCAGCACGACGCCGAGCGCGAACACGTCGGAGCGGCGCGACGGAGGGCCGCCCGCCACGAGCTCCGGCGCCATGTACCCGCGCGTGCCCTCGATCCGCCTCCCCCGGCTGCTGGTGCGGCGGTGGCCGCCCGAGGAGGAGCCCTTGGATTCTCCTCCCTCGTCGTCCTTGTGCTCGATCGGGAGCTCGCCGGCGAGGTCGGCCGCGCCGAAATGCGCGATCTTGGCGCGGGGGGAGCGGCCCGTCGCCGCAGACGAGGACGGAGGACGCGGAGAGGCGGTTGTGGACGGTGTCGGCCTGGAGGTGGACGTAGTAGAGCGCGTCGCAGACGTCGGCGGCGAGCTGGAGGCGCGAGTGCCAGGACGCGAGCGGGGTGAAGGACGGGTTCTTGGGGTTCCGGAGCAGCACGGACAGCGGGGACGCGTCGGGGACGAGCTCGTAGGCGAGGAAGAGCGTGGTGCGGTCGGGCGACGCGGCGGCGCCGAGGAGGCGCGCGATGGCGGCGTGGTGGCAGTGGCCCAGCACGGCGAGGCGCTCCGCCACGTCGCGCGCGTCGCGGCGGAGCGGGCGGCGGAAGACGGCGGCGGGGTGGCCGCGGAGCGTGCAGCGGAAGGAGTTGGAGGAGGAGGAAGGCGCGGCGGGGGCGAGGCGGTGCGCGGCGGAGAAGTTGGCGGTGGCGGCGGCGAGGTCGTGGAAGGTGAAGAGGAGCGGCAGCTCCGGGAGGGAGTCGCGGAGCGCGGCGAGGGACGCCGCGGAGGAGGACGCCGTGGTGGAGAAGGAGGTGGAGTAGGACGACACCGCGGGGAAGGAGGTCGCGGTCGTGCGCGGCGACCGGTGGTGCCGCGGCGTGGATGCGGCGGCGGCCGCCATGGCGGAGGAGGAGGTGGAGGGGGCGGTGGCGATGGCGCTCTTGGATTTGCACATCCGATTCGGCTTGCTGGGCTTGGGGCCGACCATGGGAGGCGGCCGATCGGGGCAACCACCTGCCCCCCCACCTCTGGACTTGTACTGGTACCGCGTCGTGTCGCGCTCGCGCTCGTGAGTCGGTACAGCGAAGAAAGCTTGGTCTCTTTTTTCTCTCCCTCCCTTCGTTTCGCCGGCGTGCGTGAACTGGATGGAATGGACGGATTTTTGATGGGGAAGAGGGGGAAAGAAGATGGGTGGGATGGTCAGGTCAAAGCCAGGTCAAATATCCTATTCGTTAGCCTAATCCTAATTCTGTCCTTCTCCTTGATGATGATCACATGCTTTGCCAATAGTCACGTATAGTACTGACTTAGTAAAAACAATTCTAGATTTGATCTGAGTAAAAACTACTATAAATCTATAGAAAACATTATCAACACTTCAAATAGTGACTTTTAGAAAGTGCTATGCTAAAATTTTATCTATCTCTATCCCTTTATTTGTTCATATGCAACAGAGAGCACATAGTTTACCATTGCACATCTCTGTACAACCTAACGGTAGGAAAGCCTTTTTTTTCAAGATGCCAGCTGCTTGCATGGGTACTTTTGCCCCCTTTCCCCCTCTCCTTTTCACCTCCTGGTGACGGATCCACGATCAGATCATCATAAATGCACGCTATTCTTCAGATCTCAAATGAGTATGTTGGCATCCAAATATCTGTTTACATGCACGCATGGTGCTCGTGTATAAAGCAAAAGGTTTCCTCGTCAATTATATTTAACTTAGGACAAAACTAAGGTAACACGTAAAAAGGAATTGAGGGATTATGCCTTACAAGAAAATTAAGCAAGTTAACAACTGAATTACTCCTTTTCATTTGTTTTATCTAGAAAAATCAAAACGTCTTATAATTTAGAATAAAATGAGTAACTAATTAGTAAAGGGTAAGTTAGTCTCTTGCTTTATTTGGTTCTAGAATTGTTTGAATACTCTGCATTTCAGGACGGATGGAGTATGGACAAATATTTAACATTAGGCTAGTGTTACTCTCTCCATTAAAAAAAAAAAACATGCAATTATAGGAAGCGTGCGAGTCAATCTTTGTTAACTTTGACCAAAATTATAGCAAAAGTTATTAGCATTTATATCTTAAAATAAATTTATTATAAAAATATATGTCATAAGCAATCCAATAATACTTATTTTGTCTCATAAGTTTATGTATTTTTTATATAATTTTAGTCAAAGTTTACATTTGACTTCTCGGGACGTAAGAATTGTATGTTTTTTTTTGGAACGGAGGGAGTACTTGATAGTAGGAGTAATTAATGGGGCGTTTGCATAGACGATAGATCACACAGAGACTATTGTACCATGTTACTATGATTTCAAAGGTGATCTACGAGACAAAATATGTTGCTACCTGGTCAATCAGTAAACTACAAGTAGTAGAACAGAACAAATTGCATGGTTGAGCATGAGAGCGACGTGACTGCGTGACTTTTCCGTCCAATGATATCATATCACAGGGGTTAAATTAAACTCATTTTTTTTTTTCATGTGTGCATGCCAAGACCAAGCGATCAGCGAAGCTACTGATCGAGTGCTGGCGAAGGTGATGCGGTAGCTCTTGGATCCAGCGTTTTGAATTTGTCCTCCTCGATCGATCAGCAGATAAATGGATCCGCTTTAATTGATGATTAATTTGGTGCGTGATTGTACCACTTGGCCACCTTTTTCATTAACAAAGCCACTTTATTTCTTAGTCACCCTCTGTACATACATACACTCCGACTCATGTTGTTGTTACACTACTATACATACTATGCTCGACACTGTAATTTGCGTGAACGTGGTGTGTAGTACGTAAATCTGCTGCATTTTTTTTAAAAAAAAACTCCCTTAATTAGTCTGTCACTCAAGCTCCCACGGTCCCACAGAGAATAATCATTTATTAGAGTAGTAATATAGGGCTTGGTTGACCGAATGATGCACGCGATCGATATACAATTATCATGTCTGCTAAGCAGATACTTCAGAGATATGATGATACTGTATGCTGTTAACAACAGACGTAATCTATTGGAGGGATGGCCAATTAATAAGGACAAGCATTCCATCAGTAGCTAGCTCCTGCACATGTGGTGGAGTCCACATATATCCCATGCATGCATGCAGGCATGAGATCAGGGATGATATGATAACTAATACTCCTATATATATACGAGAGTATATAGTAATTAATGTTATTAAATCTGGTCGTTCAAATTGTTTCTAGAAAGTCCATACTCCATCATCATGCGTATAAAACTTTCACTTGGTTCTTTGCTAGCTCAGCCGTGGTAGGTTTTGTTAGGTTAACATCCATGATGACATCGTCATGAGATGAGATGAGATGAGATGCTACGACTGCGCGCTGCTTACACAGCTCAGGGTCGATCATCCTAGTCAGTCTCTCCTCTCATAATGCATGACTGACTGGCCAACCAGCTCATTGCATAGCTATGTGCTAGCTAGTAGTACTAGTTTGTAAGGAGGAAGCAACAAGGAAGAATAATGAGTCAAATAATTGAGCCAAACTAACCTCTCATCGCATATGCAATTGTTGAAATGTATCCGGTAGCCAAATAGATACGGCGTCAGAGTGTTATTTGCATGCTGCCGTTATTATTACATGTCATATGTCATTTATACGGGTCATCAGTATGAATGATCTCAGCCGCCGGCTCAACGCAAGCAATGCAAATAGGACCTGGTCGAGTAGTCCCAGTCACAAGCAAATTAAAGTACTATACACCAACAACCTTCAGTCGATCACTAATGCGATTTGATTTCCTCTTGGTGGCTGCCTTTATCTGGCTCCATAGTCTCTGTCATTTTGGACAAGGTTGCAGGCATTGCATTAATTTGGTTGAGGTCAAACTTCTTGCGGTGAAATTTTGAAAAGATACTAGTATATAAAACCAGAGTTGGCTTCACTAGCCATAGCTAGTGTATATATATATGAATCAGATGCAAACTAATTAATTATGCCATGCAATGCGACTGGTTGATGGTGTAAAAAACAACAAAAAAAAAAATGTGTGGAAAGAAGACAAACACAAATTGTATGAGAGGAGCCTGAAGGCGACGTGAGTGCGACATCGATTGATACCCTCAATACCATAGGGTGCCTCCTACACACAATAAGTGGCGAATCATTGGCGGCTAAAGTAATTAAATTAAAGGATGAGTGCCCTTGTCTTGTGGATTAAAAAAACTTGTGTGCATGTTATAAAAGGATACATGTACATACAAAGAAATATAGAATTTCTCAATCCCATTTCTTCTCTAGGCACGTGACCGTCGTTATATTTACTGTCAAAAACTTATAAAAAGTACCGAGGCAGACATCCGGCCCGCCTTTTCATCGTCAATCAATCAAAAAATAAAAAAAAAGGGTCAATAATTCAATGTGACGGGAGAACGGCGAAATGAGAGCCCAAATGTAATTTGTAGTCAAGAAGAGTAAGGCCCGTTAGAAAGCCCAGAAATACCAACGGCCCGCTCTATGTCTTTCTTTCTTCCCCAGCAATCCAATTTCCAAGCATAAAGAGAGAATTCTACTACCGACGAAGCGCACGCACGCTTCTTCCTCTTCTACAGCCTTCGCTGCGCCGCCATGGCTGCCGCCCGGCTAGTTCCGCTGCTCCGACGCCGCCTCGCCGCCGCAGTCGCCGGATCGCCTGCTCCCTACTCCCATCGAGGTAGCCCATCCTGTCCCCAAGACTTTCTCTGCTCCTCTGTGTTTCTCCCTCCTCGGTTGCTGGGTCTTCCCGACGACGACGCAAGCACGAGCCACCAGACGCCGGCAGAAAACACCAGGGAGAAAAAAAAAAGTCTCGCCGCCGCGTCCTGTTCGTCGCACGGACCTTCGGTGGCCGGCTCTGGCGGCGGCGCGGCAGGGATAGGGTAGGGCGAACTCAAAACACCCTAGAGACTAACTAAAATCTGGCATGGCGTTGCTCTGTCTGATGGCCACGCGACTGTTCCTATTATATATAATGTTATATTTACTGATATATATAATACTCCTAGCTATGTCCCTCCTGAAATCAGTTCAGGGTTTATTTGCTTAGGTTGATGCCACTAAGCACAAGCTAAGGGTTGATTGGTTTGGATTTGACTGAAATTTTGTGTGCCATATATATGTCCCTTAAACTTAATCCTAACGAATTTAAAATTCCATGTGCTTTATATTTTTTTTTAACGCTTTGGGCAATAGAATCTGCTTCTCATTGCTCTGTGGCTCTGTGCTGCCTATGTTGGTTGCTACTACACTGCTTACACAAAGAGCTAACGATAATTGCTAGTACAATAAAAACTTGAATCCCTAGTTGAGAGAGCCTTTTACCTGTGTGCCATTAAGAAAGTTGCACTAGACCCTCATGCCACTCGAAATTTTGAGCGCACATGTGTGCCATCGTCCATCTTTGTTTTTCCCTCTATGCCATTCCGTCCGTTTTCGTGATTAACAGTGTCAACCAGGTGAGTGAAAGGACCACCTTGCCCTCTAGTGGGCCCATTCTCTCCTCTTTCTCTTCCCTTCTCTCTCTCTCTTTCTCCCGCCATGGCGGACGCACGCCCTTGGGCAGCGGTAACTTTGTTCGGTTCGGTTTCACTTTACTGTACCTCGCCTGCATGCATCGGCATCGCCCCGACCATCGCTCTCTCGCTCCTGCAGCTAGCGGCTAATTGATAGAATGCTGGTCCAAGCGAGCGAGCGAGCAGGGGGGGCGGGCTTGGCGCTGGACCGACTGCGGCCTCCATGCAAATTCTTCTCTCCATCTCGGGGAGCGTGCGGCGGAGAGGCTGAGCTTCCCGCGCGGCCCACCATGGGCAGCCGCGGGAGCTCCGTTCTCTTGGCCGCCATGGGCGGCAGCGTGCGGAAACTCGCCGGGCTGCCCACCACAGCCGCGCGGCGGCTTGCCGCGGCGCCATGGCGGTGCTTTGGTGCGTGCGAAGCCCGGCCCCGCCCCCCATGACCGAGCGCCAAGGCGAACTTCGCCGCGGCCCCACGAAGGCTTGGCGAAACTTCCGTCGCGGCCGCCATGTCGGCTTGCGTGAGCTCCGCCCGCGACTGCCATGGTTGGTTCGCGAAACTCCGCCCATGGGCAGCGGCAGACGGGGCAGCTTCCGCCCGCAGCCGCCATGGCTGCCCAGCGTCATGGCTCCGCGCGGCTATGGCATGGCGTGCGCGAACCGTGCCCGGGCATGCTCGCGCAGCTCGCCCCACGGCCCGCCACGCAGGCAGGCGGCAGCTCCGCCCCGCGTCGCCATGGTTTCACGCGCCCGAGCTCCGCCGCGGCACCCCATGGGCGGCGCCCGAAGGCTCCGCCACGCGGCCACCTTGGCCGGCTCGCGAGGTCCGCCCGGCCGCGAGCAGGCTAGCCATCGCTACGCCCGTGGGCACGAGCGAGGCAGGCCAGGGCGGCCGTCGCTCCTCCCAGCTCTTTCGAGGAGGAAGACGTTGAAGTCACCGACAACCTGGACCCACCCGACGGAGAGTGAAAGAAGAAGAGGATGGGGCTGTGAGAGAGGGGTATTTTGGATATTTTTACTGACCGGGCCCACGTGTCAAGGCTAGCAAACGGCATCAACTGGACGGAATGGTGCGGAGGTAAAAATAAAGATGGACGATGGCATACAGGTGCGCTTAAACTTTCGAGTGGCATGAGGGTCTGGTGCAACTTTTTTAATGGCACACAGGTAAAAGGCTCTAGTTGAGACTTGGGAGCATGGGTAATTGGTCACTGCTTCCTTTGAGTGTACCATAGCTATTTTTGAATTTTGTAAAGCATATTATATTAGCTGATTAATGAACTGGAAACTCATGTCATTGCAGGATTCTCATTTCGTCTACCTGCAACTGCGGGGCTAAGGTCCCTCCTAACAGTTACTGGAGCAAGCGATACTGCAAAAGAACCCAAGGACCAAGAGGATTCCAAAACAAATCCCCCACCCCAGGACCAACAGGATTCTGAAACAAATCCCCCACCGGCTTCAGTCCTGACATCAGAGTCTGGCTTCAAAGTCAGGGACACCTCCAACCTGAAGATCTCACCCAGGCATGACCTCGCCATGGTCTTTACATGCAAGGTGTGTGAGACCAGATCTATGAAGATGGCCAGCAAGGACTCCTATCCGCAATGGAGTTGTGGTTGTGCGGCGTGCTGGCTGCAACAGCCTCCACCTCATAGCAGACAGGCTTGGCTGGTTTGGGGAGCCAGCAGGTAGCATCGAGGACTTTCTAGAGACGCGAGGAGAAGAGGTGAAGAAAGGTTCAACGGATACTCTCAACTTTACTTTGGACGACTTGGTTGGGTCTCAGGTCAGTTCTAAGGGGCCTTCTGAACAAAATTAGTCTTCTTCCTAATATGATAGGGTTTGGTCTAGTAAGTACCTGTAGAAGCCTAGCTTGACTATTGTGCCCTAGTAGTTTTGCTCAACTTCATGGCTCCTAGAGCGTGATGATGGCACGGTTTGGCGCGACAGCACCTTCCACGACGGCTCCTAGAGCGCGCGAGGAGGAATGGTGTGCCGGAGGGACATTGCCGCCTAGGGTTGGGGGCTTGCGGGGGCTTTGGGCGATTGATCAGGCGGCGCGGCGAGGAAAGGGAGGGGAACAGTAGAGGCAAAGCTGATGGGTCGGAGAGGAAGAAGGCTCCGATCCGTATGAAGGGCGAGGGAAGTGGGCCACATCGTGGGCCCTACGGAAATTCGGCTAGGTTAATATGGAGTGCTCGCATACGAATATGGATGCAAGTGGCGCGGGCTGTGCCGCTAACCCGCCGGGCTGACCGCGCCACGAACGCCAGCAGTCCCGCGCCGCAAGCCCGCAAGATCAGAACGGTTCGATGCGGCTTGTCCGCGTAGTCCGGCGGCGCCGCAACGACCCGCATATCGCGACGGCCCTGCAGGCCTCCACCGCTTCGCTGGACACTCAGCTGCCCACCGTCGCAGACTCGCAGAGCACGCAGGGAGCTCGTCAGGACGCTCACTCCGGCCACTTCCTCCAGCACGCCGCGCCGGTGCGCTAGCAAGCCGCACCGGCGATGTCCGCGACGCCAATGGTGTTGTCGTCTCCGAAGAACCTCTCGATCTTCCTCCAACAGTCCCAGGCTCGGCCTCGCCGCCTCCATGACTGACCTCTGTGCCTCGCCGTCGTAGCTCGGAAAGGACGTCCATGGCGCACTCCACGGCTCCACCACATCCTGCTCCTGGTGACCTGGTCCGAAGGATTCTCGCCACACCACCGTCCTTGCTGTGGGCGCTAGTTGCTCGGAGGAAAGGAAGAGGAATGCAGAGACGAAGACAAAGGCACAGGCCATGGCGGAGACGGGACGAAGGGCTGCTTCTGCTTGCTTCCTTGATCTCTTCCGTTGTACTAATCGATGGTGGGTCCCATGTTTTATTGTGCGGGCAATTCATAGGTCTCGGGCTCACGGCGGCTAGCGGACACACGCGGGCCGCCGCAAAAGCACGCGGCGCTACGCGGGCTGCCGCATGTGCCCGTGAGTGAGCTCACGGCTCATGCGGACGCGGGGCGGGCTGGCCGCCGCCCGCCACTTGCATCTATACATACGAATACCATACGTGTATTCTACCTAGAAGTTTTTTCTTGAAAAAAGGGTTTGCTTTTCTTCCCTTTCTTGAGCACGAGGATAATTAATTATGAGTGCGCACGGGGTACGGGGTAAATAAAATACTTAAATATTGGGCTATGTTGATTTTGCTAATTCAATTCAATTTTCGCGTCTTTGTAGCCAATCGTATATACTACTCCGGTTTCACAGAGCAATCGGAGCTATTTGGGACTACTTGAGGTTTAAATTTGGACGCCGATAAGGCGCGACTCGTCGCGCAAACAGGTAGCGCGCGACCCCAGCTCCCCGCGTGCGAGACTCAGCTCCACGCCATGCGGACAACCAGCGCTCAATCCCACACACCCGCTGCCAGCCACCACCTGCTCTACCTCTACGCCGATTTTGAGGACACCGGTTGCTCAAAAAACTGCTCGAATCTGCTGGCCGTGTGACCTCCTGAAATTAAAAAGGAGAACTGACACTGAAACGGAAACTGACAGGATCATGTACTACTGAAAATGAATCTGAATCTGAAAGGAAAACTGTAAAATTGAAATCTCAAAAACAAAATTAAACTGAAATGACAAAAAAAAAAAGAAACCTGAAATTGACAAGTAAAACAAAGATTACAAGAAAATAATACTAAAATTGGAAAACTGAAATAACGAAAACAAAGGAACCTGAAATTGACTCCCGCTCGCCGCAAACAGCAATGACGGCGGTCGTGGGTGAGGAGCTTGTGTCCACGGCGGCCAGCACGTTGTCGAGGTCCTGTCCTCGGGATGCGGCATGAGAAGTCGGCGTGGCTGAGGCTTGGTTGTACGTGGTGTCGAAGACCAGCAGATCCAGGCGACGCAGCTGCCGGTGGCAGCGACACCCCAGGGCGGCACAGACGCCGGAGACCACCAGCGGGGGCTCCGATGCGGCTTGAGCGGCGCGGCGGCCCCAGCAATAAGTGCCGAAGGAGATCCGATGCGGCTTGACTTGAGCCAGTGCGGCAGCCTTCAGCAGGAAGTGCCGAGGGAGAAAGAGGAGGCTGAGCCGCCCGAAAAGGAAAGAAGATAGGCCACTGGGATAACTATTGTTGGGCCGGGCTCGTCTAGGAGACGTCCGCGCGGTCGCCACCGGCGCGACTGGTCGCGAATTAAACTTTACGTTTAAATTTTGGTTCATCTCCGCGAAAATGAACCAAATTATATCATGATGCCAATTGGGTTATTGCGTTGTTACAACAAAACCTAGCAACCTTTAACTGAAATATCAAGTTTCATAACAATGAGATGCAGACGTACACGTTTGTCATGCAGGATGCTTTGCTTAGACTAGTCTTAGGGATAGTTTCATTCTAGAAGTGCTACATGAGCAAGTTTGATGACATGAAACTAAAATTTATGGAGAAAGAATTGGTATGACTTTTATCTAGGTGAAACTAAATGTACAATCTTAGAGTGTGTTGTTTTTTCTCTCTCTCTCCTTGAGACTCCTCCAAATGTATTCTCTTTCTTTTTGTTTTTGATTCTCCAATAGTTTTCTGTCTTTTATGCTCACTTTGGAGAATAAATCTCGCTCTCCACCCTTGGCAAATGAAAAAAAAAATCCAAAATAAAGGATGATAATTTTTGGAGAACTAATTAAAGAAATTGTTGGAATTTGTATTAATAAGAAAGAATATGGAGACTCCTGAAGTTGCTCTTAGGCCAAACGTTAAAGTTGCCATGAGAATCATACAGTGGCTACGTGGAAGACAATTTTATCCATGTGAGCTAATATGATGGCGACAATAATACTTGAAATAGCGGAGTACAAGTTTACAACTAAATAAGAATTGTTGGAGGTTGGAAAAGGTTTAACACATCTAGGCCTCAACGTCAAAGGGTGTACTAGATGATTGAGACCCTACCGGCATATCATTCAGCGACACTATATATCCCAGTTTCGGAATTGACCTACTGAGTGGTCATCGTATGATCTGGTGCAACTTCATGACACGCGACGGGTCACTCGGTGAGGACCAACTTAACTACGTGTCAAATGGCCTATCCACTCATGTGCACCATACGATCTGATGGTAACTTATAGCGTGTTTAGATGGGTGCATATGGGTTAGTCTGGTCCATGGGATGCAAGAAAAGGTTGCTTCAATGTCTGTGCATGGACTTGAGGCAGGCCCAGCTGATGCAGGATTCTCCCGCCGGCTTGACTCTGTACAAATGAAAATGAAATATGTTTCTAGAAGGCTGGCTGGCGTGGTGCAAATTGGGGGCTTGTGGACATTAAGGCCTACTTTGGCAGCAGGGGATCCCTCCGGGTTCCCTGTGATTTCCCTGGGCCAAAAACCCACGAGCTACTCCTACCCTGTGCCAATTCGTCGCGCCCTTTGGGTGCTCATCCGCGCGGGGCTCAGAGCCCGCTTCCGCTCCTTTTCCACGCGGTGGAAAACCTCGACTCAGGAGGCCGGGAGCGCTTTCCCTGATGCGGTGGAAAAGAAATCGCGCGCCGCTCGTGCAGCTTCTCGACGCGGAGGCCCCTGCTGCCGCGACTTCCCTGGCACTTCCAAATAGCAGAATGGAAATTTCCCATGTTGGTGTAACTTCCTTGCCGGGGGGAGGGGGATTGGAATGTCCAATAAATCTCCCGTGGAGGGTTTTGCTACCTGGGTTAAATTACCCAAGGTTGCCAAAGTAGGCCTAAGGGGCTCTTAGCCCCTCGTGTTTTTTAGCTCTCTTGTACCTCCTTTTCTCTCTCTCTCTGGTATTACTCCTTTTTAATACGTATATCTTACCAGTAGGGTCTAAGCCCCTCCTGTCTTCTAAAAAAAACATTAAGAGTATGATTGGTTGGCTTCTAAAATTTGCCACGCCAAAGAATTGGTCAAATTTTGGGCAAAAAAAATTGCCAAAGATTTGGCAAACCAAATATGAGAAATTGGCAAATTTTAGTAGCTAACCAAATCTTAGCTAAAACCATGACTTGCCAAATTCTTGACATGGTAAAATTTTAGAAGCGAACCAATCAGACCCTAAGTTACCGAACGTTTTCACTTTTTTTTTTTGAGCAAACCAAACGTTTTCACCTGGCGATCCTGCTTCCGTGCAACAGTGGGCCGTCGGCCGTCGCCGCATGTATGAAGCCCGGCAACGCGGATCGGATTACATAAAAAAAACGTTTTATACGCTGCATATAATGAATAATAACTCTCCGGATTTAAATTTTTGTGTGGATATTTCTAATAAAATTTCTTTATAGCATACATAAATGGGCCTCCACTTGTAGTTGGAGATAAATGATTTTTAATTATTTTTAAGCCCATAATAGGGGATCTTTTGAAGTATGCTAGTAAAGATATAATATTAGCATTAGGGGGAGAGAAAAACCTATTTTAAATGCCAAATATTATTTTCACAGAAGGCAAATGATCTTAAGAGAAAAATATTCCTTGAAGCTTGAAGCGAGAAATAGTATCACGCACTAGATCAAACAACAGTTTGATTAATACTCTTTGTGAAGCATGAAGCGAAGCATATGCCAAATATTTTTTTTAAAAAAAATGAGAGGAGTAACTTAAAGTTATAAACCAGAAGTTATGTTTACTAGTAGTAAATTTAGTATTGTATATTATCAAGCTAAAATCTATGAGGATGCCTGTGGATTCTAGTTTAGTGTATACTTATTAAATAGAAATAAAATAAAACTCCTCTATTTTCATGAAGAGAATACCTCATAAAGAAGGTTAAGCACCTCATGAAGAGGATCATCATGAAGATAAAATCCAACACATTAAGCGCGTGTATTATTAGAGTTGGATATACAGAATAATAAATCATCTCTTATTTAGGAAATAGCAGATATGAAATAATCTCATATTATAAGAATATATTGGGAGAAAATAATAGTTGTCGACAACACCACCTCTATAATTGCAAATGTTTCTCTTATGAGAACATGGATTCGGAAAACAAAGTCCATAGCAAAATCGTATGTAGTGATTATATCGGGTCAATGAAGAAAGCAATTGAGGTTGAATCTCCTACTAAAAAAGATAAATATTTTGCTATATCTTTGGCAAATGAAGTAAATATGAAATATGCAGTTAATAAATAGATTATGAAGATCCATATAATTCCTAAAGAATACAAATCATAACATATGGAAATTAAACCTCATACCAAGTTTTATAAAAGTTTAAGGTATAATATATTTCTGAATGAATATTGAAGTCTTAAAAAGAGCATGTCCTAGAAAAAATAAAGTCATCGAATGACTTTATAGCGAATAAAACTATCGCATTGCGTATACCACATAATAATCTCTCATGCAGTAGAGAATATATCCCATAGAAGAGAAATATTATTCACTGAAAATAGGAATATCCTTGAAGGAGTGAATCCATAAAAGATTTACCAGTCGATTCTTGAATAACATCATTAATCCCTGAAGTGAGAATATAGACCCAAGAGGAAGAAATTGAGAAATATTAAAATACCATAAAGGTGTCATACAAACACTCAGAAAGTGTATATTGTAAAGTTAGAAATGAAATATTGATATCCTCTAAATACCATAGAAGGTATAAGAATAATGGTGACTTTGGCAATTGAATATCCCCTCAATGCCAAATGCAAACCTGGATTTATTATTAAGTGGTATATTTCAAATTCTAAAGATTTATAGAATATATATTTTCAAAATCCAAGAAGAATTAGAAGTACTCAAACTCTAATAGAAGTTTGATACACTGTCTAGAAGATATTGAATGTTTATCCCCATGATCCTTCGAAAGGATTTATTATCCTGAAGAATAAATTTTATTTGTTTTGCACAACTAATAACTAGTAATTTATGCATAAAGCATGTTGCTCTTATTTATATCCATTATAATTCATAGAAGAATTACAAGCCAATATTTTAATATATTTAATATTATGATATTGCATACTATTATTAAACAAGCAGTTATAAAACTGTAGTTTGAACAATGAAGTTCAAAGGATGACTTTATGAGGGGAGCATATTTTATTAATCTACCTTAAAGTTAAACCACTAGAACTATAAAGATCAAGTAGATAATATTTGCTAAAACACTGAAGTTTATGCATAGATCATGAAGATCAATATCTATTCATGAAGAATAGACTGTCCGGAAAAAAATATATGACCAAGAAGATTAAATGTTGTACTCTTTTTTTCTATATGAGTTTTTACTCGAAGGTTTCTCACACCAAGTTTTTAATGAGACAACATGTGCAATACAATTAACGAATGCGATGTATCTTTTTTCTCTAATAACCGCTTTTTCTCATTGTGTTTTCGGATGGAGTTTTTAATGAGGCGTATGCATATCGTAGTAATCGCCCAAGGGGGAGTGTTGTAAAACGTACGGACTCTATCCTAGAAAAAAAGGAGAAGGAGGAATTCTAATCCTAGGCCGTTTGTATGTGGGTTCTTACCAAAATTCTTAGGCCTTGGCACCAATAATCAAAGGAATAAAAAATAGTCTCCCTATCTTGTGTCTACTTGTTCTTCTACTTTTATCTACTATGTTGATCATGAGAGACGGAGAGGGAAAGGTTCTAACCGCTGGCAACATGTTTTATAACACATTTCGTCAATTTTCATCAAAGCTACTAAGCCCAGAATAACTTCCAAGTCTCCATGTAGGCAACTAATCAGTGGAACACCCACAAATAAGCACTGCTCCATCCACCCCTCAACCCTGCTCCAAATACCGATGCTCATAGGCAACTAATGCGAGGAAGGCAGCTTTTACAAATGCTAAGTTTGTACATGAGCATAGGGACTCAAATACCGATGCTAGCTCGATTCATACTGAGTTAGGACCACATGTATGATTCTTAAATCCATCTGATGGTGTTTGTAATATGTACAATCATCTTAGCTGAATGGCTAGGTTAAAGAGAGTGGTGTTGCTAAAAAAAAAAAAAAATCAGTGGAACACCCATATTAATTTTTGATGAAACGAACACCCATATTAATATTTCTGCCAACTCTACACGAAAAGAAGCAAACATATTTCTGACGAGGTGAGAAATAAAAACATCCACAAAGTGTACCAATAGATACATGAACCATTAGTTTTTTATGCGAATCATTAGTTGTTTTCACCAAGCTAAAGAAACGGCTTCTCTAGTGGTCTTACTCTACATACTTTCCAATTCGCATCATTTGAAGTGTTCCCGTATTCTGCAACCGAGATGAATGGCTGAGTTTATACAGTAAACAAAGAACGACTGCTGAGCAAAACACTCTTAAGCAAACAATAACATACCTACGCCACGTTTTACACATGCTCATCCCGTTGGCGGCTGGCACGATCCAGCGGAGCACAACCAAGTCACGGAACAGAAGAACCAAGCAGGCAAAGTCAACACAGGCGATATATTTCTTCTTATCTTTGCCTCCAAAAAAGCGCAGGATTCCCCCTCAGCTTTGTCAACATTGCTTTTCCTTATATTCCCTTCCCACGGGATCGCGTGCTCGCTGCCTGCGAAAACGATAATTGTCAAGAGGATCGCGTGCTCGCTGCCTGCGAAAACGATAATTGTCAAGAGCGCTTACAGAGAAAGCAGGAGCATACGATTCCGAGCACTTAACAAGCAACCGCGCAAAGATAAAAGTTCTCCGTTCTCCTCCCCTTGCTCGCTTTCGTTAGATTCAATGCGAAAGATAAAGCTACGGCCAGAAAGAGCTTATTCCAGGTTCTAATGCGCAGTGGTCATCTCAGCTTATGCTCCTGATGATCGGCTATAATTGAACACAATTCCCCAGTCAATGCTCATGGAATCATGCATAGGGTGATTTGGTTTGGAACAACAGAAATGCACCAGCATGCCTCACTTGAACAGGAATGGGGGTACAGATCATAGCATATCATATCATATCATATCATATCAGCAGGACGGTTTTCTTATCCTAATGGATGGAACAAGGGCCTATAAGTACAGGGATCCCTGGAACAACTTCAGAGAAGACTGGTTGACCAACCAAATGGCAACAAGCAAACCTTGTTTTTCTTCAAAAAAACAAGCAAACCTTGCAAAATAGCAAAGCTATAAAGAGGATCTTAATGCAATTCATTATATCTGATTTACCATGTTAATGATTTGATTTCTAAGGTTGGTACTGGTCCCACCTAATTTGATATAATCCCTATCTATTTGGTACCTCCAGGTACTACCGTTTTCATTTTTTCACTATCCGATCTCGTCCAATAGGGAGCCTATGTTTTTTTCTTTCAACCATTGCAAAATTTCTCCTCTAATATTATTATGTACTAGGTAGCATGTCCGTGCGTTCTACGGGACAACTAAACTTTTGTTAAAAAAAAAACACACGGATCGCACGATAAGCTAGATAACAATACTATAAAATTAAATACCGACATTAAACAAATATTTAATAGAAAAAATAAAGTTCGTTCGTACTCATGGAGAACACGACGTCGCTGTCTCACGAACTCTACTATATATAGGTCTTCTCGTGATGCAGCTAAGATAATGTTTTATATCTATTAATAGATCTCCTTCAAATAGAATTTTGGTTTGTAATAATGAGGATGCTTTTTATGCCATTTTTTATAAGAGCTTTTTATGGCATTGAAACTTTTAGAAAAGAGTAACTGATCAAGCATATTTGGAAATATAATAGGAAATTCTCTTACCCCACCATATTTGTAGTAATAAGAGCATCAGTGTTGAGTGTAGTTATTAGAACACCACGCCATACTGAGATTCTGAACAGCATGTTCCGAGCAATAACAGTTCCAATTACTATAAAGAGTAAACAACCACCTTAAGTGTGTTGCTGCACTAAAATTGTTACTGCACTAAAATTGAAACTATCTTGTAATCGTACATACGTTTGTGACCGTGTATTGCTACCGGCTATAAAAATCTATGACATCCTATTGCAAGATCTGTACATGAAAGCAACGGTGGTTCCGTAATTTTTTGCATCACAATGGGGGTCACATGTATTTACAAGGGGAACAGTCAAAACATTCAAGTTTCTAGCACTGTATAACTCAAATACAGGATTCTGTTCTTACCATCAACATCGATACATTAACGGCAACCAAAAAAATATATCATTTAACAATTAAATATCTTGCTTACTTTGACAGCCAAATAATTCTTCCAAAACAAATAAAATACTCTACTATGAGCATCCTTTAACTATGAGCAGCCTTTCCCACTCATTATATCAGGGTTAGGACAATAAAATATAATATTTTTTCTAATACTATAATGCATGTGCTAACACTACGGTGATATGTAGCAGGGCAAATCAAACCACAATGACAATAAAAATATTAAAGCAATACCACTGTATTACATGATACTGCCTTGATTTCTAGGCTTTTAGCGACGTGAAAAGGAACAGGACAAGGAAAAACATGATATATAGGGGCCTGCAACGACCTGTTTATATATGAGTGCAGAACCATCAATGATGTACTCTGTTGGGACAACTTAATTAAGTCAAAATTAAATAAATAAGCTATCCGAACATCTTATATTTAAAATGAGAAAGAGTAAAAAAAACATCTTATATTTGAAATAGGAGAGACCGAGATACTACAACTGACAAGGCTCGAGGATAAGTGGACCACAAATGGTTTTTACACATGGTCAGTACCGCACCACCCAAATCGCAACTATGTCCTGAATTTAATACACCTCAAATCAGATTTGGCACAGGTACAATTCTTTTAAAGAAAAAATTGATTTGGACTACGGAATTTATTTAATTAATTACATAATTGATCATAACAAAAAGAAGCTGGGATTTCAAATAACTGTGTGGGACCACACTTGGCTAGCAATGATCTTTTCTTAGAAAGCTTTTCCTTTCCATGTTGACTTCTCTTCAACCCTTTGAAATGACAAAAAAAAAAAGAACCGCAAGAAAAGAAAAAAAAAAAAGAAATGAAGCAAAATAGTGGTTGACTGGGTGGACAAAATTATATTGACCAAGTTGATTTGATTGAATGGAAAATGCGGAAACCACGTACTTTGCCTTCTGCCTCACTTGAAGCACGCTCTGCTCATGCATACAACAAGCAATATCACCAAGCCAGAACTTCAGCTTACTTGAAGCAATTAGTGCATTACCAATAGCTCCAACTATGTTTATCAGTTCCTTTTCTCGTCAGGCCATGCAAGAAGTTTATTAGTTCCTTTTCTTGTCAGTCCAGCCCAAATTAACAGGTAATGGAATCCATCAGGAAAAAGGTGCAATCAAACTTTATCATTTCTAAATCTGATCTGCTACTCATGGTGCAAAGGTAATAAACATTCCATATCCATAGCAATTCAAGGATAAAATATGATAAGAGGTCATCAATGTCAATATGTGCTACTTATTTTACTAAAAATCCACAGTAAACAGTTAATTTGCAGGTTTCATTCGAAACTTCGAAAATAAAACTAACCAATAATATCCTAACTTGGTTTGCTTGAAACTAAGTGGAATTACAGTGAGATAATTGTAAGAAAGAACTACAAAATTGCAAGAAAGACAGGTGGATAGAGAAAGTAACTACCTCATAACAGCCGCAGATGCCTGTCTTTAATGAACTGTGAATGTCTTCCTCAGATTCATTTGGTTCGATCCTCATCAGCCCAAGACAGACTGTGTGTTCTTGCTCTTGGATCCAGCAACCTGCATGAAGATTTTAGTCACATCATTCCAATATTCACTACTTTACTGAACATGTATTTCTGTTCAGAGTAACCTTGCATGTAATTATATTTTGCAGCATCTAATAGAATTCATATAAAAGATTAGAACTGAGGAACGCAAAACGGATATCATATTACATCTATGAGAATATTGTATTTCAAAGACAACCTAAACCGCACTTCCAATCTTGTAAGCCTCCTCACCTCTGTATTTGGAGATGGAGCAGCGTGGTGAAAGGTGCAGTTGACAGAGCTCCCATCAGTGCCGATGACATAGGGCTCCAATGCCCCACTTCCTTATCGCCATGGACAAGCACGACCTCTCCTGGACGTGGTCATCCAAGAAGGTCAACTGAGGAGCTGAAGCAGGCGAAGCACATAAGCATTTTGTCAAACACCTGCTAGGCTTCACACTCTTCACCATAATTGCTAGCTTCGTTGAGGACTTGTCTATACAGCCGCCACCCTAGCTAGTCAAACACTCGTCAGCACACGGCGACGGGCGTGCTTACCCAGTAGTGCGGCGATGGCCTCGCGCATCTGCGGAGGCACACGATGAACTGGCGGCGCCTTCCGGCGGTTGACGCCCGCGGCGATGGCGCTGGCGGCGGCCTCGAGCGCCTGCGTCGATGTCGAGTACCAAGTCGCCGCTCCGGCACTTCCGCGAACGATCGTCGCTCCGGCACTTCTGCGGTAGAAGGTCAAGGGCATGGGGAGAACCCTCTCCCCTGGGTCGTTGACGCCGTGGCGTGGAGTCACACGAACAATAGCCGCAGGAAGGAAGGAGCATGACAGGGAAGGAAAGAGTGACGGCCACTGGGTGTGTGATTATGGCTTTCTTTTTTCGCACAGGAGGCAGGCCATGACGAAATCTTCGGCCCTCATTGCGGTAAAAATTTTGATCGCGAGGGAGGCGGTCGCACGGTGAGGGTGGGGAGGCCTGTTGAAGCGATTGTCGCACCAAGACAAACTATCCTCTTTAGATTTATACCCATTTCGTTGGTGCTGATTAAATTTCCAAACTTTCGATACGCAACTCAGATATGTATTTGATGCACACAATCAAGTAACATGCACTTTATTGGCAATTTTAGAAGGAAAATTAGGAGTCAGGATACTAATTGTGTGAAATATTTCCTTTGTCCTAGAAATAGTATAGCTACGTGATCCTAGAATTAGTGTAGCTACGAGTCTGGATCAAACTTTTTTATATTTAATTAGTCTTATATTAGCAACATTTGTATAAATTTATTATAAAAATATATTCAGCAATTCATTTAATAATACTAATTATATCATAAATATTAATATTCTAATTTTTTAGTAAAAATTGATAAATTTCTCTAAAAATGAGAATGATATTTTTCATGGAACGGAGGGAATATTTTGAAAGAAAAAAAAAACCGGCCGCGAAGTAAGGCCCTGTTTGATACAATTCACCATTGAAGCTTTTTTTTTTTTTACAAAATAACTTACCAAGCAGCTTTCTCGATGAAGCTGAGCTGTTTTAGAAAACCCATTTGGCAAAACAGCTTCACATGATGGACCAAATGAATAAAATACCTATAATACCCCTTGTTTATTTTTTATTCTATTATTTTCTATTCCTTCCTCACGGGATATTTTTTTTTCCTTCAATGTTTTCTTCCCCACGGGTGTCGCACGGAGTCACGCGGCGCAAGCCCGCCTTTCTCGGCGGCGTGCTCGTGCCTCCAAAGTGTCGAGCTTGGTGGCGGAACAGCTCGCGCCTCCCTCGGCCCCACGTCCCGGCAATTGCGGCTCAGATTCCCTCCGCCGGCGAGCTCGAGCGCGCCCAAGCAAACCCACTCGCAGGACCTCGACGGTGGCCGTGGCGCGCAGGCGCCCAGGCGGCCGTGCTCGCGCTTGCTCTCGACGGGCGCAGCAAAGAAGGCGCCCAGCGGGCGGCCGTGCTCGGCGGCGCCCGAAGGCAGCGGCAGCAATGCCCGGCAGCCGTGGCAACACACGCGTCGGTCCTCGCGCCCTCACACTGGGCAGATGGAGTTCTTTGGTTTACTGGCCCCACATGTGTCAGTTAAAGCTGGGATGAGCTACGTTTTTTTTAGCTTCAACTTATCCCATTCTTTTTCCGAGAGAGGGAAAAATAGCTTTATCTATGAAGCTGTCTTGGGAAAAGATGTTTGGTAAAAAACAGCTTACAACAGTTTTATGAAGGTGTTGTGAGTCTATGCCAAACAGGCCCTAAGTATTGCTTGCTTGTTCCTGCGGATCACAATGTAGTCCCTCCTATTACACTAATCATTATGCGAAGATAGTCTTGTTTTCTATAAACATTTATTGTATACAGAAATTTGGTTCATTGAAATCAGGCTGCCCTCTAGAAATGAATTTCTTTTCTTGTGTACAACCCTATAATGTTCTAAAAAGAAGTAGGTGCTAAGGTTCCGTGTATTTCTTAATGAGCACTTGGTGGGCTAGATGGTGACATATGCTAGATAGGAGGGCAGTTCTTATAGTTATCTGACGGAAAAAAAAAAAAGCAAATACAGAAATATACCTGTGCAATCTCGCCATGGCCGTCGTGACGAGCGCGCCTCCCCGCCGCTGACATGGTTCCAGCGCTTGTGGTCGTGGAGTCCGCCGCCGCTGCTGAGGACCTCGCCCTAGGGCTCGCCTCCGATGTAGCGACTGTGGGCGCACCTCCCTTAAGCAGCGCCCCGAAGAAGACGAGACCTGGCTGCCCCTGAGGCCCCGCGGAGACCCACCACCGGCCGCTCCGACCCGCGCCGCCTTCTCTCGTTGCCGCGCAGCCCCGCGCCACCAGCCCTGGCGCCCCCGGAACAGCAGCCGCAACGCGCACGCCTGCTCTGCACCGCCGAACCGCGCCAGGCACAGTGTCGCCCCAAGGCCACACAACGCCAGGCACAGCACCGCACCCTCCGTGTGCGTGTTTTGGATGAGTCGAGAAAGAGACAGAAAGGGATAAGGGGCAGCGTGGTCATTAGGCTTTTCTTTTTAGGTTTTGAATTTTTTAATTCACATATTCCCTAGGCATTTGACGGCCACGGACATCCAAAGCAGGGGTAGATGAACACTTTCATTCAAAATAATAACAATGGCAAAAACACAAAGTTGAAAAAACAGGGACAAAATCACAGTTGAAGTACTAGGCAAGGGTAAGAATACATTTTTTCCTATATGTCTTATATAATAGCTGTATTTCTAGACTAGAACATTAGTTTATTGTCATATGTCATGATATTCTTTGTCGCATTATATCCCTATTTTTTAAGCCACTTAGGTTGTGCATGGGTTTTGTATTTTGTGTCAGCACTTAATCAGGTTTACCTGTATTGAATCAATCCAATAGTTCTATGTATTCCATTTGATGTTGGTTTTCTCAAAAAAAAAAAAGAATTCTTTGATACACCACAAAGTTATGTCGCCTTTTAGTTCAAAGGAATATCAGTTGTGATTCTATAGAATTGTTAGGCAAGATCACTTTTCAAATGATGAAATTATTATGCCATGGCAACGCACGGGCATTTTATAGTTTTTCTAGTTGTCTTAACATAATTTATCTGTTATGCAGGATGGGAAAATGGATTCAATTGAAGCAAAACAGTTAAACTTTACCCTTATCGGAGCAGTATTGGCATAATATTTAATTTCTCGAGTTGAACACTCGCAATTTAGTGCCAAGCTTTTGTGTTTTGGATCATAGATTCAATTTCTCATACAGTAGTGGAAGTAGAGGATTCCATTGTCTTTCCTCCTCAATGCAAGATACAAACGAAGTGCAGTAAACTACTGTCTTCTTCCATGATGACTAACAATATCTTATCAACAGAATTATTCATGTGTGGCTGTGGATTATCTCTGCCAATTCATAGAAAAAAGGGTTGACAAACCACCGGAACATTTGATGAGTGTGCCCAAATTTTATGCCAGCACATTTTAGTCTTCACGTCATGTTTCCTACACTACTATTGTATATATTTTGAGATAGTAAGTATGGTGAACTATTCATTTCTTGTTTCTTTGTAAACGACTATTTTGGCCAATATAAAAAGCTCATTGTGCTATGGTAAATTTTTACTGTGCATGGAAGTGCACATAGTAAAATAATCGAGATAGAGTAAGAATAAGAAGAATCTCCTTGTTGAGCTAGATTTGCTTTTCATGTGTATTTCGTTTACAAGTACATTGCACTTCCTAATCCCACTTGAACTAAAACATGATATTATTTCAATATATCTCGAGCTCCGTTTTTTTATACCGAAACCCTCCTTGTCTTGTCTCCATGACAAACCCAAATGCCAAACTGTCAGAAAGAAACCAAGGAGAAGAAATTTGGTGTTGATGTTTTTGAGTGATGGGATCCCTAGAGCATGAGCAATGCATCCTAATTTACATCCAAGTGAGTGGTCATTGTTTGCCTCAATAGCATTGCTGGTATGCGAAGGCCATTTTCATCTGATTCTCTTCTCTTTTTCTTTTACCCAGGAAGAATTGCAACAAACAGTAAAGCGCATGGGATACAAGAGCTCAGAGTTGACGCCGGTTAGTTCTGTCACTTTGTCTCTTCTTAGTTGAAACTGTTTCATTGGATTGACTGACGTAATAATTATAGAAGGAACCACTTCATTTCTTTGAGGCTGACGTGGAAATCTTTATTTTTTCGACAATGGGCTGTGGTTGTTCAGGCAACTGCTGGCCATTGAATCAGCCAACTGTTGGCACACAAAATTGATCTGCACAACAACACGATAATTATCGTATTTTCGCGACGACAGACGATTGCTTTCCGGGCAAAGCAACAAAGGATCCTCGCTTTCATGGAGGAGAGCCGACTGTTTTTCAGCGCAAAACGGCAAAGATGAATCAAACCCTAGAGCTGCTAGGGCTCAGCAAGAACTACAAGCTAAATGCTCGAAAAATAGAACGTAGATGAAAAATAGATGTGTTTGTTTATTTCGATTGATCAGGACAATCGGCCGTGCCCCATACAAAATATATATAGGATACCTGGACTTCCGCAACAAAAGAGTCCTATACGCGTACGTACAAGATCAATTATCCTTTGCACATAATAAAGCCTAATAAAATATTCCTAATCTAACTAATTTGGCCACACGTATCTGATATATCTCACAGTCCGAATTGGAAACCAAGACAAAACAACTAACAGAAGATGCAAAATCCTTTTCCGTTCCCTTCCTCTAAGATTTTTATTGCTTGCTTTCTCCAACACGCAAGCTCCAGCATCCAACAAAATAACGTCTGACTGCACAGTCTAACATGCATATTTCCGATCATACTCCTTCACGAGCGCTATAATTAATCCATGCATAATCTTTTCTTCCGCCGTTGGCTCCCACAGCTTGATGCCAAACTGCATGCCATCAGCACTCGCCATTCCAGAAGATCGTCTTTTGGCTTCTCCTGCATGCTGCTGCTCTGAGTACAAATTGATCAAAATATTTGTCAGCGACCGATCTATTTTGTTCACACATTAAATCGGCCAATGGAAATATTGCAGTAGCCTATGAATCTCGCCTCTCGGACATTGCAAAAAACCAAACTTGACCACAGACCTGAGGCAACCAAATTATGCCATCAACACGGACCCTTGCAGTAGAAGAATGCTTCGATCAGCAGCCTTGAACTCGGCACGTCTGATTCTGCCTTGACCGTAGGAGAGATCATAGCAAGCAATGGATACATTGACCGACGACGCCTTGTGAAATTTTGTACAGGGAAGCACCTTGATTTAGGGAGGCTGGTAGATTATCTGTGGATGTTTAGGTGGTACACGTTCCATGTTTCTAATTCTGGGTCACTGGCTTATTTTATCACTTAGCCCAGCTCGTGCTCGTCCATGAGGACGGTGACCACGTTGGTGTCGCAGTGCGGCGCGATGCCCAGCGTGAGGCTCGGGTCCGGGCACGCCACGTAGTGGTTCACGTTCATGACCACCTGCCCCGCGGCGAGCTCCCCGCCGGCGGCCTCCTCGATTCGGCAAGCCCCAGCCCCGGCGCGGCCATGCCGCAGCACGCGCTGCGCCACGCTCCTCACCGCCGGCGTGTACGCCTCCAGAGCCGCACCGAGCCCGGCTGGCTTCGGGGACCACTGCAGCCTGAACTCCTCCAGCGGGTTGCAGCCGATCTTCAGGCAGCCGGTGACTTTTTTTCAACGGGTGATTTTTTTTTTCTTGAACTAACACTGGATTTAAATACATCCAAACAAGTCCATGTCCGATTAATTTAGTCTGCGTATAGTTCCTACCACGATCATGTCTTCTCTGTGACGGAAAAAACCGAAAATGATAAGCTCTAGAATCCTATATATGGCTATGAGCATCACAATAAATCATGCATAATGCATGATGGTGGTGACCACCAACAAGATGCCAGATTGCCCCGGTATCCTATTCATCGTATCGAAGCAGCCATTGAAAAATGTGCATCTGGAAAGCACACATAATAGCAAGACCCTAGCCTGATCATGATTAATTAACTACTACTTGCATTGTGCGGATGCCTACATATTTATTACATTTTTTAATCACACAGAGCCTCCATCTTACCGAAATTTTTGAGAGAGAGTGAAGCGACACCTATCAGCTCTTGCCGCCCAGTTTCCATGACAAAAGGCATGGAGCGCGTGATGATGATGATAGAATGAAACTTAAGCATATCATATCTCTTCAATAATCTATCTCAACTTATTTTATAGCTAGGGGCGGAGACATGTATATGGGTGAAAAACGAAAAGAAAAAGTTTATTGATTTATTGTTAAATTTTCTCCATATCTGCTGTGACAGATTGATCAATTTATAAGAGCACAAGTGCAAAATCACTCGCTAAAGCGAATGAATTAGTACACTTGAGCCCATATAAACCCGATAGTCTGTAAAATCATGAAAGATTTCAAACCAACCTACAACAAACCAAGATCGTACATAGTTTAGCAATCGCCGATCACTAATCCGATTACATCAGATTTCCGGAATAAAAGTACCAAGTTCGAATAAAATAGCGGTAGCAAATAGTTTAAATCTCAACCCACACATACATAGTTTTAATACAGTGCAAGTCCGTAGTCAAGTCCACAAAAGTAGGTGGGGAGATATCTAAAGAACGACCACGCCCTTAGTCTAATAATCCCCAGTGGGATACAGACAGTTGGCGCAGTACCTATGGTACATCTATCCATCTGCACAAACAATAAGGGAAGAAAGTCCTGAGTACGAGATTGTATTCAGCGAGACTTACCCGACATACTCAAGTAAAAAGACTCCAAGGAGTATGATAAGCTTTATCAGTGGCTAGCTTGACTCATTATTGGCGAAAAGTGTAAGTTGATCATTTGATAAGTGGTGAAGCTCTAACTCAACTTATAATTGCACCCTATTTAACTAGGTGAGCACCTATACTAAGCATCACTTATTTTAATTATAAATCAAGCAATAGTAATCATAGCAACTATAGTCTTTCATCATCATCATATAACCATCATCATTCTATAAATATTACTACGATGACTTAGCTCAAGTCAAGTGCTCACTATTCAGGAGCGATGACGATTCAAATCGATTACTAACCCGCCGGTAAGGTATTTCCCACACAAACCACACTCACTCGCATAGTGAGCTACAGGTAACCTCAGTATATATCCAGGTAAAATCACGGTTTTGATAGGAACCACCGTATCTGAGGGACGCCCGACTGCCAATAATCGGGCACACCCGATACTGGGCTTACTCTTTGTGCTCCCGTCAGCCCTCTTCCACTCTAATACGATGCGAACGGATCAAACTCCGGTCCGGATAGATACTAGGCTTCACGGTCGGAAAGACTTATCCTTCAAACTAAATGTGGGGCATGCGTTCAACATGAAACCCTATAAGACTCCGTCCGGTCTCCATTTATCACAACACATGCGGTTATCATCATGATATCAACATCGGACTCCAAGAGTAGCCAATAACCACCTAATCTCTTAGGTGACAGGAAATCATCCTACTCCTACCCGTCTAAGTAGGGCTAAGCGATTTAAATTGTCCTAGACTAGCAGGGTATCAAGGTTGGGTAACAAAGGTATTCAAGGAGATATAATGCATCAACGATTTCACTCAACTCCTACACTTAATGCATCAATCATAAAGCATAATTAAAGTATTAGAAAAATGTAGGTAAGGGCTCCGAGGCTTGCCTCTCTAAAACGAGCTAGGACGATGCTCTGGGCACTTGGGCAAGTCTTCCGGGCTCCTCTCCCTCGGGAACCTCCTGCTGGAGCTCCTCTGCTGGTGCCTCCTCGAATTCCCCCGCGGATGGCTCTTTCTGCGAACCTGTATTATGCGAATGCGTATGTGTAAATATAAAGAATGCATGCGAGATGAGACGGTACATGATAATCATGAATGCTGGCTCATGGATGAATACAATTATATTCTTATTTGATAGAGTAGGTGCATATCTCCTCTTGACTAACTATCTATTTCTTTTTACTGAGTACGTGTACATCTCTTCTCTAATAACTAGAGAATTCATAAAACAAGGGTGTGGTGTGTATATGCACATACACAACAAGTGCATAAATGTGCAACACCACTCTAGGCATCAAGTGCATTACTTCAGCTATACCACTCTAAAACTAACTACCAGCAAGTAAACATATACTTTAAAGCACTTAGTAAGCAACAATATCACTTCAAAGCAATATTCAATTTAAATTGATATTTCATGTTAAACGAAGGCCTAAACAGAAACATATGTCCAGACTGCTCAGAAAAATTTACAAAAACTATAGCAGCTACATCATGCCTACCGGAAGCTAGGATAAAATTTCCAGCTCAATCCAGTGAGTAACTTATCCTACACAAAAAAGACAAGCCACATGACAGAAATGCACATGAAAATACTTTGTACTGTGAAAAATATCAAACAATAGATTTCTATTTTTCTTAGCTACTTCTTAGCAGTCATCAAAAATTAACAGGGCAATATCTCTCATATTCTATTTTCTACAAATTTCCAAAGGAAACAGACCATAATTACAATTAATTCACATCTCAATATTTTTACATAGAAACTACATGACATATATTTTTCACAGAAACTACATCACATGAGAGGACTAACAAAATAAGAATCATATTTTTTTGATATTCCTAGAATTACTTATGCATTTTCTCAATTTAACACATTTAATAAATTAAATAAAACTGCCTAGAAAAGTGTCACAAAAATTAAATCACATATTTTTTTTCCAGATATATCTACTCAAGACAAACCTAACAAAATTTGTTTCTCCAAATTTGGACCAATATTTTTTGGATTATGATTTTTGGAAGCATTAATAGCATTTCTAGAAAACATTTTTTTAAATAAATCGAACCCTAAACGCTAAGTGTACCCGGTGTAGTGCACCCGGGGTGACTTCGGCTGGGACCAAGGATCACCCTGGCCCCACGAAGTCAGCCTGGCGGGGGAGCAGGGGCACGGCGTTGACCGGGCCTAGCTCGGATTTTTTATATATTTTAATCCTTTTTTAAATTAATATTTCAAAAATAACCGCACCCCAAAAAATATTTGCACGACATAGCCCTTTTGGTCGCGCCAACGTCCGTGGTGCGATCAAACAACGTTGTTGCGCCGCATGCATTGGCGCCGGCAAGATACGGCACTTTGGACGCCGTTTCCGGCGTGGAAAAGCTTGTCGCGCCACATGCATTGGCGCGACAATACCTCTTGTTGTTGCGCCCGGAACGACACGACAAGATTGAATTTTCAAAAAATCATAACTCTTAAATACTACATCGGGTGGAGATGATTTTTATATGAAAATTGTATCTCTCGATGAGATCTACAACTTTTCTGTTTTGAGTTTTTTCATTTGAAGAAGTTAAGAAGCTCAAAAAAATTATATAATATTTCAGCACTAAAATAATCGTGTATTAGCGCTTGATTTTCAAAAAATCATAACTCTTCAATACTATGTCGGATGGAGATGATTTTTATATAAAAATTGTAGCTCTCGATGAGATCTACAATTTCATATATCGAAGTTTTTTATTTGAAGCCGTTAAGATGCTCAAAAAATATAAAATTTCAACACTAAAATAATCGCGTATTAGCGCTTTTGTCGTCATACAAATAATATCTTTTTTTATGGATTTAAATGAAAATACTTTTTATACAAAAATTATAGCTCTTAATGAGACCTACTACTTTGTAGTTTTAAGTTTTTATATTTGAGGTCGTTAAAAAGCTCGGAAAAATATTATAGCATATTCATGTTGAAAACTTATATTATTATGCAGCTCCTCGGCTGCCTGCGCATTAAATGGGGTGCCCAAGCAGCAAGGCGAACCCGCTCTTCGTCGCCGCCGTCTATGCCACCGCCAATGCCAAGATCTCCCACGTCGACCTCAAGCTCGTGGACTGGCGATCGGCGCGGACGGTCGCGGGCGGATGGACAGGCAAGGCAACGGCCACCGGGCGTGACCGGCGGCCTCCTACGCCTCGTCGGCACGGGCGGCACCTCCACCGTCGGCGTGCTCGACCCGGCCCGCAACGTCACCGACATCCCGGCATGCACGAAGCGGCAACAAGACGTCGTCGGCGTCGTGTTCGAGGCACGTCTCCACGACGGGGAGCACAAGATCCTCCCGCATACGCCGCCGCCCACGGCGTCCGACATGGCGGGCGCCCGACCGAGCACAAGCAGTCCTATGAGATCCTCACCCTCGGGCAGTGAGCAACAAGCAATGATGGAGGCCGGCGCCCGAGCCTCCGGTGCGTCGACACGTTGATCGCCCAACACAAGATATTATTTGTATGATGCGATAAGCGCTAATACGCGATTATTTTAGTGCTAAAACTTTATATAATTTTTTGAGTATTTTAACAGCTTCAAATGAAAAATTCAAAACAATAAAATTGTAGATCTCGTCGTGAGCTACAATTTTTATATAAAAATTACCTCCATCCGACATAGTATTGAAGAGTTATGATTTTTTGAAAATCAAGCGCTAATACATGATTATTTTGGTGCTGAAACTTTATATAATTTTTTTGAGCATCTTAACAGCTTCAAATGGAAATACTCAAAACTTGTAGATCTCGTCGAGAGCTACAATTTTTATATAAAAATCATCTCCATCGGACGTAGTATTGAAGAGTTGTGATTTTTTGAAAATTCGAGTCTTGTCGCGCCGTTCCGCTAGTAGCGACAAGGCGATCGTCGCGCCAATGCATGTGGCGCGACATGCTTTTCCACGTCAGAAACGGCATCCGAAGTGCTGAATCTTGCCGCGCCAATGCATGTGGCGCGACCACGTTGTTTGGTCACACCACGGACGTTGGCGCGACCAAAATGGCTATGTCGTGCAAATATTTTTTAGGAATGATTTATTTTTGGAATATTAATTAAAAAGGATTAAAATATATAAAAAATCCTCCTAGCTCGTCGGAGGTGAGGATAGCACCACTGTGCTCCTCGTCGCGAGGCGCACCCGCTGGTGTGCTCGTCGTGGCGGGGGACGAGCCCTAACGGTGGCGACCACGCACGCGGCGGCGCAAAGGCGGCCTTGCATGGCGGCGCTCCCACCGTTCCGGCGAGGGTAGGCCATGTGGAGGAGCGGCGTGAGCACCGCGAGCTTACGGCAAAGCTTCGCCGGTGGGTTGGCTGCCCGATTGGGGACCTAGAGCCCCCGGCGGTGTGCATGGCGGGCGGCGCATGCAACTAAGGCGAGGTGGCGGGGGAGGCACGGCGAGGCCCCGTCGGTTGAATCGACCAAACCGGTGGCGGGCGCGAGCTTTGGCAAATCCGTGCGCGCGAAACGCAGAGTGAGAGAGGGTAGAGCGATGGTGTGGCGTGCGACCACGAGCTCCGCCATGGCGTGGCCGATTCGGCCCACCCTTGACAACGGTGGCGGCTGAGCGGTGAGGTAGCGTGGGTGGGGGCGGAGCTTGTGCGCGCTGGGCCTGGAAGGTGGTTGCGTGAGCGTGACGCGGGGCGGAACACCGGGCGAAGCTTCGCGGCAGACGCGGCGGCCGCTGCTCTGCGGGTGAGGGGGAGCGAGCGAAAGAGAGTGGTGAGTTGGGAGTGAAGGCGTGCTGCCCGTCCAGGTCGTTCGACCAGGGTGGCCATCGCCACCGCCACCGCCGGTGGCTGGCCGCCGTCGCAGGCGGTGCCGGCAGGGGACGCGGCGGGCGGGCCCAGGAAGGCGGCGCTGAACGGCGAGGTGAGGGTGAGGTCGGCTGAACTGGCCGGGCCGATTCGCCCGTGCCAAGGAGGCCCGGCAATTTCCCCCTTTTTTAAATTTTGAATTTAAGTCAAACCGACATAAAAGTACCTTTTTGACTATTTTAAATGTATTGTTATGAGATAATCCAAAAATAAAAGTTGTAAAACTTTTCAAACTGAACATTTTTCATTTAAGGGTCAAAGTCTAATTCTGCCTAATTTTTGAATTACAAAAATCCAAAAATGGAAGGGCTTTGGAAATGCATTTTAACTCTTTTCTTTTATTCCAAAATTTTGCAAACTTCTCTCAAATTATTTTGCTAAAACTTTTAGAGCACTAAGCACACATTCATTGCTAAAGATCAATCATCAAGCATTGACACTAATTAAGCATGATCAAGCATATTCATGATAAGAATTTAAATTAAAAAGCAATCACATGAAATGACCATGCATTGCTAGAGATGGTTAAATGCTTGATGATGCTTACGCCCTAATGATGATTATGCCTAATACATGTGGTGTTACATCTGCAACCTTCACAATAAAAATCTATATATCTACGAGGCATGAAGACAAGCACACTCCTCTCGAATTTACTATAGCTTCACAAACTAGCATAACAACCATACAACAATCTAGTTCCTTCCCTAATTTTAAATATTTTTATTATGTGTGAAACCCACCACTCCTTTTCTCTCACTAGTACACAAAGCATTTGTCTTGACGGTAGGGGTTTTATTTTGACTTGGCGGTTTTAGCTTAGAGACGCCACTGAAAAATCGACAAGCGGTCCCCGACTTTAGAACCGCCCGGTGGAAAAGGGCTAGCACCGGCGGTTCCTTAAGTGAACCGCCGAGTGTAAATGGTGTTATTTTTACTTGGCGGTTGACATAAGGAACACTTTGTGTTAATGTACATTTTCACTGGTGGTTTTCTTATGTAAACCGCCAGTGGAAATGGACACCATTTCCATAGGCGGTTTCCTTATGTCAACCGCCTGTGGTGATCTTCTCCTATATATACCCCCTTCTTCCTCCTCACCAGTGCTCTAATAGAAAGCGTAGCTCGCAGTTCTTCCATGGGAGGAGCTTTGGAGGTCTAGATTTCACTAAATACAAGGGGGAGGTTTTGCTCTTGATTTCTTCGGAGGAGGTGACTAAAAAATGTTAGTTTATGTGTTTCTTGCCTCATTTTCACCATTCTTGCTCAATCCCACCCACTTTTGAGATCTAGGGTTTCACCTCATGTGAGAGAGAGAAGAGTAGCTAGGTTTTTTTTCTCAATAATTCTAGTCACTATTTATCTAGGGTTTCCTTTATTTAAATATTTAGTTATGTTTAGTTTAATTAGCTATTAGTGATGTTTTTAGTGGTGATTCTTTAATTATGGTATCATTAAATTTTAGTTTCTTATTTAATTATTAGTTAATGTGTTATATTGATACTTGAAATTAGTGTTTGTTTAATTATGTAGTTATATTTTGTTTAATATAATTTGTAGTTTTGTTTTTTAAATCTAGTAGTGGTGAGGCTTTGACTAGGGTTTCATTATGTAGTTTTTCTTTAGTTTGTATGGTTCCATCTAATAAATTGATTTTTTTAAATTATTTTGTTTATTTCATTTAGTTATGTTTACTCTTATTTAATTATTAGTTTATGTATTATATTGATGCTTGAAATAAGTGTTTGTTTAATTATATAGTTATGTTTTGTTAAATTAAGCAAAGTGGTTAGGCTTTAATTTGGGTTTCATTATGTAGTCCTCCTTAATTAAAGCATCATTTCATATAATAAAATGATGCTTTAATTTACTATGTTTAGTTTATTTAGTTGTATTTAGTATTATTTAATTACTAGTTTATTTGCCATATTGATGTTTGAAAATTAGTTTCTCTTTAATTGTTAAGTTTTGTCTTGTTAAATTAAGCAGTGGTTAGTCTTCCTTTATTTACTATATTGATGTTTAATTATTAAGTTTTATCTTGTTAAATTATTTACTATTGCTTTATTTATTATTGAGAGGTGTATTTATTTAACTAGTTGTTTTAACTATATGTGATTTAGCCCAGACGTGTGTTATTTGAGAAATATACAAGCGAGGAGTTCTTTTCATCTATAATCCTTTGAAGGAGTTTGCTGATCATCTTAAGGTTTGTTAGTAATTATCATAGAACATTAATGTCTTCTTTTTAGTTATTATATTATTTAAATCTATTAAACTCTATAATAGGTAACAATGGACAGAGCATTCTAGATGTATAACTTAGACAGAGTAGATCCATCCTACGTACTTGAGGTCCGTAGGTTTATCGATCTTGACTAAAAATCATGCTTTGAGAACACAGACGAAGCACATATATTGTCCTTGCTTGCTAGGACTGCAGAAATCTTATTGTTTTTGAAGACACAAGTCCAATCATGGCTCATGTGGTATGTCGAGGATTTATGAATGATTACTTGATTTGGACAAAGCATGGGGAGAGAAGCTCTGCAACGTATGTAGCTGAAGACCCTATAAATCTCGGTGACAATATGTTTGTTGACGATGTATACCAGTTTAGACATGAGACGTAACACCATTGTCCCCAAGAGAGTGAACATGTTGTGCCCGATGTTCATGATGATGATGATGCAAATATTGGAGGAACCCACGCCAACAGGACTCGAGGTGGAGGATGAAGCCTTGAGAATTGATGGCTGCACTATTGCATCATCATACGGATCCATCAATGTTTTTCATGAAAGGGATGAAGGCCTTAGAGCGAGGCAGCAGCGAGAGCCCTTTATACGATGAGAGTAAGGGTTGCACCAAAGAGTTCACGACATTACGGTCTGTGCTTAAGTTATTGATGTTGAAGGCTAGGTACGGATGGTCCGATGCTAGCTTCGATGCATTATTGAGTACTCTTAGAGATATGCTTCCAAAGGAGAACAAAGTGCCTGCTAACACTTACTATACAAAGAAGCTAATCAGTCCGCTTACTATGGGTATCCAGAAGATCCACGCGTGCAGAAACCACTGTATCTTTATCGAGGTGATTACAAAGACTTGGATAAATGTCTAAATTGTAGTGCAAGTCGGTACAAGACAAAAAAAGACTATCTACAAGCAGAGAATGCAACTTCTGTTTCTAAAGAGAAGAAGAGAAAGAAGACCCAACAGATTTCAAAACTCCGCAACAAAGAAAATGAAGAAGAAGACTATTATGTCCAGAGAAAGGTTTCAAACTTTGGTGATGTGGTATCTTAGGTAGTTGATCGTCTGCGGTGTTTGTTTGCAAACCCCGAGGATGCAGAGCTTATGACTGGCATGCTTCCGAGAAGCACAAAGTAGGCGAAAAGCTTCGACATCCTGGCGATGGGAAGCAATGGCAAAAATTCAATGTTGACCACCCGAGTTTGCTAAGGAGACAAGAAATGTTCGGTTCGCACTATGTACTCGATGGAATGAATCCCTTCGCCGAAAGGAGCAAGCACGCATAGCACATGGCGGTGCTCCTCACTATCTACAACCTCCCTCCACACTTGTTGCGAAGCGCAAATATCTTTTTTGTCGACCATTCTTATTTCTAGACCTACACAACTTTGGTGTTGACAGGGGATGTATTCTTGGAACCATTAATGGAGGAAATGAGAATATTGTAGGATATAGGAGTCACCATGTTGGACGAATACCGGAAAGAGTCATTCACAATAAGAGCAATTATTTTTTGTTACGATCAACGATTACCCGACTCTCTTTGTATTGTCGGGACAGTTCAAGGGTAAGGTCGGTTGTGTAGTATGCTTGGATGAAACTTTTTACGTGTCCCTTAGTGCCTCCAACAAGATAGTATACATGAGACACAGGCGTTTCTTATCGAGAGGACACAGGTACCGCTTATGAAAGATGGATAGATACTTTGACAATCATGACGAAATAAGGTCCACTGCTCCATCAAGTAATAGTAAAGGTCAAAGAATGTACGAGATAGTTAAGAATATCAAGTTTGTATTTGCAAGAAGACAAAAGATGGAAAAGCAAGAAAGGATGTGAAGCCAACTCCTGGAGTTACATTTAAGAAGATGTCAATTTTCTTCAAGTATTTGCTATATTAGAAAGAGTTTGACATACGGCATGCGGTCGATGGTATGCACATTTAGAAGAATGTGTTTGAAAGCATAATTGGTACCTTGCTAGATATAAAGGGTAAGACAAAGGAAGGATTGAGTTCACGTCAGGACCTGGTCAATTTGAAGATAAAATTAGAACTTCATCCAGTGTTGCTAGATAATAGAAAGTACCACCTCTCGGCAGCAAGCTACAACCTTACTACAGATGAGAAACATGCGATATGTGTTTGGTTGAAGAAATTGAAAGTTCCAGCTGGATTTTGCTCTAACATTAAGAACATTGTGTCAATGAAGGATCTTACACACACCAACTACAACTCACATGATTGCCATATGATGTTGACAACCTTTCTCCCTATTGCCATCAAGGCAATAAGCCCGGTGTTCTTAAAGATGGCAATTACATGGTTATGCTATTTTTTTAATGAGATATCACAGAAGGTAATTGACCGAGAGCAGTTGGAGTCTCTTCAGGAATTTACGGTTGAGACAGTGTCACAGCTTGAGATATGTTTCCCACCATCTTTCTTTGATATAATGGTACACCTTATCGTGTATTTGGTGCCACAAATACAGGCTTTGGGTCCTTATGTACTTGCATGAGATGTGGACGTATGAACGTTTCATGTCAATACTGAATGGGTACGTATCCACTCGTGCTCGTCCTGAGGCCTCCATGATAGAGGGATATACTACCGAAGAGGCCATTGATTCTGGAGGTCCATTCTACAATAATTTTCTAAAAGACCAGATTACAATAGGTTTGCCTTCGTCCCGACATGAGGGCAGATTACATGGGTGTGGGAGGATGGGCCGGAAATCATTTATCCCATTAGACTATAATATAGTCCTCGAGGTGCATCATAGCATCATGCATCAGCTCTCGACAATAGAGCCTCTGATCACACAACATATAGAAGAGCTAAGCGATCAAAACCCTGGGCAAACAGAGGATTGGCTATCAAAGGAACACAAGCGTCGATTCACTTCATGGCTAATGGAGCAGAACATTCTAAATGGAGAAACAATTGAGCAACAAACAATCAAGAGTTGGCAGCTGGACCATCTCGATAGGTCACATCATGGCAGACCTATGATATTAGTGGCTTTATATTTTGTACCACTTCTAGGAACAAAAAGAGCATGGCCCAAAATAGTGGTGTTCGTTGCGAGGCCATAGATGATTCAAATGAGAACGCTATATACTACAGCTTCATTGAGAAGATATGGGAACTAGACTATGATTCATTTAAGACGCCCGTGTTTCGATGCCAATGGGTTGATGAGAAACATGTCACAGTGAACAACTACGGCCTGAGAATTCTTGATCTAAGTAAAGTAGGCTACAAGGATGATCCCTGGATCCTTGCTATCCGTGCTGCACAGGTGTTCTATGCCGAACAGATCCTTTCTAAAGAAGACAAGAAAAGTAGCGACAAGACCAAGCATATAGTTCTTCCTGGGAAGCAACAAGGTTTAGGAGTTGATGGTGTAATTGACCTAGATGACTTCAACCATTTTGGGCATATGTCTCTCTTTGAAGATCATCCTTTGAAGATAAAGAATGTTGAGCGTACCATTCCCAAAAATTCATTGCCATGGGTGCGCCACGATAGAGAAGGCAGAATAGTAGCTGGCTAGCTAGATTAATATTAGTCAATGTCATGTGTAACAATTATCAGTTGTAATTTATACTCATTAATTAGGCTACCTTGGTATTGCTCTTCAACTTATTTATTTCCTTTTGTTTTCTATTTGTTTAAGTCCTTTTCTTTCTAATTCTTTAAGTCTTTTTTTTCTCCTTCTTTAAGTCCTTCTCTTTCTACTTCTTTAAGTCCTTTTTTTTTTAATAAAATAATTAACCTACAAGAAATAACATAAAAGAAATAAGCTAAAACAAATATGCTAAAAGAAATAAGCTACAAGAAATAACATGAAAGAAATAAGCTAAAACAAATAAGCTAAAAGAAATAAGCTACAAGAAATAACATAAAAGAAATATAGTGAAATAATTAACCTACAAGAAATAACATAAAAAAAAAATAATCTAAAAGAAACTACAAGAAATAATCTAAAAGTAATATAAAAAAGAAAAATCTAAAAAAAATATACTAAAAAAATAACCTACAAAAAGTAACCTAAAAAATATTGTAAAAGAAATATACTACAAGAAATTACCTAAAACAAATAATCTAATTGTTAACCTAAAAGAAATAAGCTCAGTGCTAGTTAATGCCATAAAGAAAAAGAAATTGGTTAAGGAAAAAAATATTTCCACAAGGCGGTGAACCTAGACAACCGCCGGTGGAAATGGATTTCCACCGGCGGTTGCCTAAGCTCACCGCCCGTGAAAATCCATTTATGCAAAGCGGTGGTCTAGAACAACCGCGGTAGAAATGGTTTTACCGGGCGGTTGTCCTAAACCACCGTCTGCACAAACGCTCCCCTACTTATACCGCCCACCGGACTCTGAAATTTTCACAAGTCGGTGGGCGAGCTCAAATCGACGCCGTCGGCTGCTAATTTTCGCGGAGGCGCCCAGCGCCCGCGGGCATCGCCGCTCCATCCTTCCCTCCCGGAGACCGCCGCGCCCTTCCCCATCCTGCGCGGAGCCGCGAGGGTTCCCGCCCACCGGGACGCCTCCACCGCCGGAGTCGCGCGCTGCCGTCCGCCCGCGCCGGCCGCGCAAACCTCCCGCCCGGTGAGGACCTCTCCATTTGGGGTGCGTGAGGCGGGTGCACGCCTTCTGGGCGGCGCCGCATCGGTGTGGCGGCGGCCGCGCGCCACGCCAGGCGGCGCCATCAGATTGGGCGGCCGGCCGCGGGCGGCGCCCGCCGCCTAGGGCGGGGCGTGGTCGCCGTGACGCCCACTGGCCAGCGAGGCTGGCCCCTTTGTTGACCCCAAAAGCCCAACAGTGGCCTATTTTTTTTTTTTTTTTTTTTGTTTTAATTAATAAAATTAGTAATACCATTAAATATTCTTTGTATTAATTATTAAAATTAGTTAATATTAATTATATAATATGTTTTATTATTTTGTGTAATATGTTTTTGATATATTAATATTGTAAAAAGCAAATGTGTATATAAAAATCAACTGCTATACTTTATGAAATATTAATCCAAATATTATTCTTTTGTAAATGTTTGAATAGCAAATTTGTATTATTTGTTTTAAATAATACTATTAATTAAAACTACTAGTTATTAATTGTATCAATTATTAATTGTTTCAATTTATAATTTATCCTCGCTCATGGTTGCTTGAATTCTAATATCCTCGCTCTTGTGTTCTATTAATTGACAAGTCACCGTCACGATACCACCCAACGAATCATCGTGCCACGTCTTCTCATCGTTCCCCGCCACCCTAGATTCGGTGACTCCTCTACGCTTTATCACAGGTACATATCTCCTAAAGACTTAGTATTATTTTCTAAGTGTTATTTCCTAAAGACTTAGTGGTATTTACTTAATGACTTAGTGTTTTTTCCTAATGAGTTAGTGTTAGTGATTTAGTGTACGAGGCTTAATGACTTAGTGGTATTTACTTAATGACTGTGTTTTTTTCTAATGAGTTAGTGTTAGTGACTCAGTATACGAGGTTTAATGACTTAGTGGTATTTACTTAATGACTTAGTGTTTTTTCCTAATGACCTATTCCTAATGACTTAGTGTTAGTGACTTAGTGGTATTTACTTAATGACTTAGTGTTTTTTCCTAATGACCTATTCCTAATGACTTAGTGTTAGTGACTTAGGGTTATTGACTTAGTGTTAGTGACTTAGTGTACGAGGCTTAATGACTTAGTGGTATTTACTTAATGACTTAGTGTTTTTTCCTAATGACTTAGTGTTATTGACTTAGTGTTAATGACTTAGTGTACGAGGCTTCCTATTATTGTCTTGTTATATTTGAAGTTATCGAGAAGATGACGTCTCCAATATCTAAAGACCATCAGCAGAGAGAAAAGCGTGCGAGTCACCCACTAAGACTCACACACCCCGGAGGTACGGTGAGTTTCACGGCATTACGAAGCCTTGCCCTTTTTATAACGTCGAACCCTATCAAAGTAACTAACATAGTTATTGCCATGCATAAAAATATAAATCCTCTAGAAGAAGAAGAGCAGCGTGTAGAGTCACCTAGTAAGACTCACACACCCCCAGAGGAAGAAGGACAAGAAGAGGATTTCCATGGTGACATGTTGGAAGAAGAGGAAGACGGCAATCGAAGTGATCCATGCCCTAGCATAGATAGACAACGCAAAAAGTGTTGACCCAGATTATGATCCGTATGATGAGGTATACTTAGTACATGAAAACCAATACTTCACTTCATAGTATTATACTCATAATGATCCTTACACTCTTGAATTCCTTCGACCAGGAGGTTATGTCTCAAATGCGGGAACTTCTCGCGGAAGAAGAAGACGTGCCTCAAGACGAAGCACCAGAAACGACTGAGACAACCACCTCCAAATCAAGAAAAAGGAAACAGAGTGACCAGAAATGTGGTGACCGAGGAACAAACAAGTGGCCAGAGAAGACATATATAGTTCCTAGCATCGGTCTAAAAGGAGAGCCTCTAGTGCCTGATGAGGTGGCGGCCAAGATAAGGAATGCAATTGGTTGGCTGGTCAGGGATAAATTGGACATCACAATCACTAGGTGGAAGGATGTGGATACGACTAAAAGGAAAGAGCTGTGGGACAAGTTTATAGAAAGGTTTGTGTACCCTACGGGGACGGAGAAACTGGCTATACAGTATTTTTTCAAGCAGATTGCAACATCATTCCGTAACTGGCGATCTGAGATGAATACCAAGTTTCTCAAGCATGGGTACGACCCAACGAGCAAGTATAAGATCACACAAGCGCAGTGGGAGATATTCAAGGCGTAGAAGAACGACCCATTTGCCAAAGCAGGGGATCGAAGTCGCTGCCAAAGCACTAGCAAGGAAGAACAAATACCACCATCACCTTGGCACCGGTGGTTACAAGAAACAAATTCTAAAATGGCGGGCAGAGGAGGAGGAGCTAAAGAAACAAGGGCTTACGGAGCTATCAGAGGAAGTTGGCGAGAGGTCGGTGTTGACACCTCTTAATGTTATCTCTAATAACGGCGCTAAAAATGCTAGAACAGCGCACCTCCACTAGAATGCCAAGTTGTCATCCCCAGCATAACACCAAGAGGTGTGGTATTAAATCATGCCACCATCTAGAATATAGAAATGTATCCAAGCGCACGGATCAAATACCATTGTAGCATTTTACCCGGAGTATTACGGGTTGTCATTTATATTTTCCCAAAGGAAGGTCTACATGGGCTGTGTAAAGGTAGTGTGTTGACCTAGGGTGTAATGAATAGGCATAACTATGTCCTCGCTACTCAATGCGGGGGTAAGTCACAAGATAAATGATAAGATAAGTATATAATCATCAGCATAAACAGATAGAGACTCCTAGCTATATCATTAGGGTTGCTAGTAGAACATCAAGAGATATTCTGGTTTATTCCTAGCTACATGTCAATGTACATTATGGTTAGTGCAATACACCTAGTAATCATGGCTAAGGTTAGCATTACATTTATTCATAGTGGACATACTAAGGAGGTTTGAGAACATAGCTCGCCCTTCCGTCGTATACAAGCCCTACTGTGCCTATAAACGGGGTTCGGATTACATAGGACTCAACAGGGAATGTCACACCCGCGATCTACCAAACCCGGCCTATAGGGTGCATTCGCAGGATAAACAAAGCATATAAGCACCACGCTTACACTTTGTTTATCACTCACCCAACGATCAATTAGATGAGTGCTATACGAACCTATGGATAAACATAATGTTAATCTAGCTATACTAAGCATATAACCATAATAGACAAAGAACATAATAACCATGAATATAAGTAAATAAGAATTCATCAATTCAATTGTAGCAATCATATAACTATACAATGAAAGAGAACAAAGGCGAGAGGAGGTAAGCATTATACCAAATCCTAGCTCTTGATGGCTCCAGAATCCAAGCCCGCGCTTGCCTCCCTCTAGTTCTAATCTAGCTATCTAGGCCCTAGCTAAGGAGCTCGATTAGGGTTTCGGGCCGATGATCGGACTTCCGAATGAGAATGAATGAATGGGGGCTCTCCCCGAGGGGGGTGCCTCTTCTTTTATAGCCCTGGGCGATGATCGTGAGCCATTGGATCAAACCAATATTGACGGGTGGCTAGGATTGATCCTCAAAGGCGGTGGGAGCGAACCGGGTGAACCGGGACCCGGCCGGGGGCGAGGGGCCAGCCGGCCGGTGCTGGGGTGGGACCGCCGGTCCCACCTGGTGGCCTCCAGGCCCCGGCTCGGTGTGGTGCCTTTCGTCTCTTCCGGAACCTTCTGTGTAGCCGTGGAGTCCGTTTTCCGTTTTCTTGTTCGATAAGCTTGTATGTTTGCGCCTTTTTCGGTTTACGCTTTGCACAAATAGTGAAACACCAAAACTCGTGGAATTCGGTCGGTGTAAACCCTATGTCTACTTTGGTGATCTCATTTGCATCCTTTTTCTGGCTAGTTGACGGTTGAATTAATACAATAGTGGCCGTCAACAACTCCCCCAAGCTTAACCTTTGCTAGTCCCTTAGCAAAAAAACCTAGAAAAGTTATTGAAAATATATGTATGTTTAAGCACTGTAGCCATCTCGAGCAACTCTCTCTAAGTATACTGCGGTCGGGGAAATTCTTCTCCAAGTTATGCAATAACCGAGTTGACTTTCAAACTTACTCATTTTACCTTGGATTGCGGGGCTTATTAGCTCTTCCTTGGGTCTTGAGCACTTGATAGACGTAAAGATCTCATCTAAACACTATGTCTCAAATTCTTCGATCGGCTATCATTCGAGTTTTTAGAGATTTTAAAATAAAACTCGAGCTTCCATGTATGACACTCTCAAGTCTCTCACGATATGTGGTATTTGTGGATTCTCACCAAGGCTATGATGATGGTTGCCTTTCTTTTCATCCTATAGCTAAAGCTTTTGTGGAGCTCATAGGTAAGGATAAAGATGAAAGAGCAAACTTGCAATGCATATGTTGCTAAGTTAAACAATGGATCCATGGAGAAACAAGTCATGCAATCGAATCAAGATGTATAGGTGGATGGATATGGTGAATATATGGTACAACCTAATTCTACTCAGCTCCTTGAATGCTTCTCTCTCTATTGAAACATTGAAGATTGGCCAAAGGTTATGAGCTATCTCTTTCTTCTTTTTTTTTTCTTTTTTTTCAGGGAGTCGGGCATCTACGTACCCATTGTTTTGCATTGGGACACATGTCCATCTTTCTTTCTTCTCCCTTTTTCAAATATCTTTTTGCATAGCTCATAGCACTCTTTTGTGGCATTGATGGATTTAGAGAGATAACACTGGAACATGGAGCATTATTGGGTGGCTAACCTAATGGAATATTTTTTGTGTTCCCTCCCGGCATAGGAGAAAAACATTTTTTAGAATGGATGTAGGTGGAATGGCATGTTGTTGCGCCTACCTGGGGTAGAGTAGTGCATATGGAGGTGGATCTTGATTCAAGAGCATGACAAATCTCTCACCAGGGTCACAAAGATTGACAAAACTCAATGCAAGACAAGCAGCATATATGTGGAAGTTTAACTAGCCTATCTCATCATGTTTGGCTCTGGTGGGAATGTAAGCTTTGTCATATAGGAACTCATCATGTTTTTTTAAGTAAATAAATCTCTAGAACTCTAGCATCACTTAGAACAAGATAGATAGCAGCTCAGACTTTCTCAATCTTATCAATCAGGTACCTAGACTTAGTTTAAGCATATGCAACCCACAAGTTTCAGGCTCAGAGCAAATTCTCATGTTAAAACAATTGGAGCTAAAACTTTGGGAAAACTTTTGTCTAAACTCTAGACATTTCAGAGGTGTTGTAACAGAGCAGACTTATCATCATTTCAATTCAATCATTCAAGAGTTTCCCCTTTTTTTTTTGACTCTAGACAGACAAATATTTTTATTTGATATTTATTTTTTTTCAAAGACTCAAACTATAAAACTCAAAAGACTCTTAAAAAGTATGGACCTTCATGTGCCCATATATTTTTGGTATTTTTAGATTTTCTTAGATACTATGGTGAACTTTCATGTGCTCACATATTTTTTGGTATTTTTTATTTTTTATGACTGACTCGATAATCGCGTAGGTACACTTACCTGGGTACCTAGGGGTTGCCTTCCCCCAAGCTGGTTGTTGTCGTGGTTAAGCATTGAAGCAGAGCAGTCTTCTCGATGGAGCTCATGCTTGTAAGAGCTGGTGTAGCCAAGAACCTTCATCTCATCCAACAGGAAGTTGCTTCCCTCACACGCGGTGGTTAGCTATGCGCAAGAAGGTGTGCTTCAAGTGATGATGATGATTCTTAGACAGACTAGCTCTTAGAGACATCCTGCAAAACAAACATCTCACAAAACACCAAAAACTCGTGGAACGGATTAAGATAAACAATTAGTGGTTAGCCGTTCGAGGATTAGATGTTGTGAAGGGTTTCAAAAGTTATTACAGTGCATTCAAAGTGGCAGGATGCTCAATGATCATTTTTGGATTTTTTATCAAATAAAATCGAAATATGTATTCTAATTTTTATTTTATTTTTATGCCACCACGGTGAGCACTCCTTCAAACTTCTTATTTGTAGGTATGTCACATGGGGCTTTGAGGTTTTTTCAAATATTTTTATGATTTTCTATAAAGATGATAAAAATCAACCACGAATTAAAAAAATATGCAAGAAAGTAAATGGATAACTACCATGGTTACCTTATGGCAAGGGTTCGGAGTTTAAAGTCTTAGGACAAGACTTCTCATCGTCTTCACTCCTGGGGTGTTTTATCGGATCCCGAGGATGGGGACCCTGACGTTGGACCTCCTGGTGATGATGACTCAGTTGAGGAGGTTACCTTTTCTTTCCATACCTTTGTAGATTGTTTCGGTGCTATAGATTCTTTCTTGATTTCCTCCTCCTCAATATTGCTCTTTTGAGAGCGATTCCTTCGGCGCTGACGTCTCCTCTTGGACTGGGTAAAAGCTGCTAATCCAGGAGAGTTATAATCTTTAAAATAACAGCGTACCTTTTCTCCTGGGAATTAAAAATGGACTTGGCCTGATCCATTGTAGATGATTGCGTTGGTGGTGCTGAGGAACGGCCTTCCAAGTATGATTGGCGTCTCGTCTTCTTTTCCCATGTCCAGTATCATGAAATCGGTCGGGACGTAGTGGTCCTGGATCTTGACCATGATGTCTCTTGCTACTCCCTCCGAAAATCTTGTCGTGTTGTCCGCCAGCTGCAGCTGCATATAGGTAGGGTACAAGGATGTATCGAATAATAAATCATATACCTTTTTGGACATTATGTTGACAGCTGATCCGGTGTCGCAGAAGGCATTATAGAACGAAAGCACCGTCCAATAGTGCAATCAATGGTCGGGCGTGCTGGATCCTCCTTCTTGGTTAAGAATGGTGAAGCTAAGAGGTGGTCATGCTTGTACTCAACAGCCTTGACTACTTGGACTTGCTTTCTCACTTGTCTTCTGTTCTTGTTCTTTCTCTTCCCATTTGAATTTCTCTTGGTTCCTTCATTTGTTGACTTGATTGGGAAGTAAGCTCCTCTTGGATCTATGGGAGCTTCAAGGGTCTTGTTCTTGAAACTGAACTTCTCTTTATTGCCCTTGATGGTGAAACAAATCTTGGCACTATCCGTGTAGATGACAGCCTTTTGCAAGCATTTCGAGGAATGGTCGGCCAAGAATGATTGGACTCTTGGGATCTTTGCCGGTATCCAAGACTATAAAGTCCACAGGGACATATGATCTCCCGATTCGAATGCACACGTCATCTAAGATTCCATTGGGGTACTTGATCGTCTGGTCTGCAAGCTGCAAATCCATATCTGTGTACAACAAAGGTGCCCATGGAAAGATGTGGTCAAAAATTACCTTAGGCATGATGTTGACACTGGCGCCTAGATCGTAGACGACGTCTGAGAAGTCATGATGCCCAATAGAGATGGGGATCACAGGTCTCCCTGGATCTCCCCTCTTGGGTGGCATGGAGTCATCCTTCCATCGATGATGCTTCAACGTAGTAACCTGCATACACATCAACAAGATTCACGGTCTCGGGCTCTAGAGGTTGCCCTGGAATCTTACCTTCGTTGGTCGGTGGAACAGCGGCCGCCAGCTGAGCTAATTGTTGCTCTATCATTTTATTGAAGCTAAAATTTGGTTCTTAACAAAGTAGAGGTAAAGCTATCCATTTTAATGTTTATGTTTTCTAGCATTTTATCATTGGATGCTACCTTCCTAGATAAAGTCTCCACAATTTTATTTTGGTTGGAGATTACTTCTCTCGAGGAGGCGATTGAGCATAGTTATTATAATTATTGCCTTGAAAGTTACCTTGGAAGTTACCTTGGTAGTTGGGCCTTTCTTTGGTTCCATCCTTGATTTTGAGGACGATAGTTGTTGTTGTTGTTGATGAAGTTCACGTCCTCGCGGGTCTCGGGGACAATTTGTTGCTGAGTGTCCCATATTGCCACATACTTCACATGTCATGCCTACATCATTAATGCGCATGACATCTTGCCTCGGGCTTGTCTTGTCTTCCAGCTTCTTCATGAGTAGATCTATCTTGGCAGACAGCATGTCTACCTCCTTGAGCTGGTGCATTCCTCCACTCCTCTTGCGGGTGGTTTGGCGCTCATCATTCCAATCTTGGTTGGAGGCCATCTTCTCCATAAGAGCAAGTAGCTTGTGGTATGGTCGGTGACATAAATGCACCTCCAGCGGCGGCATCAACATTGTTATGGTGCTTTGTTGGTAAGCCCATGATAGAAAGTTTACATCAGGAGCCAATTCTCCATCCCGTGATGAGGACATTCTGATATATAATCTTGAAATCGTTCCCATGCCTCAGGGACTGACTCATCATGTTGTTGCTGGAAACTCGAGATCTTCCCCCTTAGGGCACTCGTCTTGCCCATAGGAAAGAACCTTGCTAAAAACGCTGTGGAGCACTTGTCCCAAATTATATGGTTGTCTTTGTTGGCATAGAACCATTGCTTTGCCTTCCCCAACAGTGAGAATGGGAACAGACAGAGCAGAACGGTATCCTTTGGTACATCCTTCAGCTTGAAAGTGCTACAAATCTCCAGGAAGTGTTGGAGATGAGCACTTGCATCTTCATGTGCTTTCCCACAGAATAAATTGGCTTGCACCATAGTGATAAGAGCAGGCTTGAGCTCGAATCCATTCTCCCCAACTTCGACGTTAGGTCCGGTGCGGATGTTGTTGGTGTTCGGAGCGGAGAACTCGCGCAGTGACTTATCAGCCATTTCTTCGAAAACTGGTGCTAAGTTGCCCTCTTGTTGCTTTTCTTCTTCTTCTCTTGTAAGAGCTTGCTCCTCCAAAGAACGAACCTCAGCAGTGGGTGTCCTTGATGGAGATTCAAAGATGTCCCTCACTTCTTTGGAATTTCTTCCTTCGAAAGAGTTTCTACGGATTTTCAACGTAATTATCTGGCAGATCAAAACCACTCATTCATTACCCTGCATAAGATTTCACAAAGATAGAAAACACAAGGGTAAGCCTGCATTGAGTAGGGGTCTATGGTTTCCTCTATCTCATTAGTTTGTTAGGTCTATCGCTATCCTTTTTAATTGCCAATTGCCTTCCCCGGCAACGGCGCCAAAAATGCTTGTTGACACCTCTTAATGTTATCTCTAATAACGGCGCCAAAAATGCTAGAAAAGCGCACCGCCACTAGAATGCCAAGTTGTCATCCCCAGCATAACACCAAGAGGTGTGGTATTAAATCATGCCACCATCTAGAATATAGAAATATATCCGCAAGCGCACAGATCAAATACCATTGTAGCATTTTACCCGGAGTATTACGGGTTGTCATTTATATTTTCCCAAAGGAAGGTCTACATGGCTGTGTAAAGGTAGTGTGTTGACCTAGGGTGTAATGAATAGGCATAACCATGTCCTCGCTACTCAATGCGGGGGGTAAGTCACAAGATAAATGATAAGATAAGTATATAATCATCAGCATAAACAGATAGAGACTCCTAGCTATATCATTAGGGTTGCTAGTAGAACATCAAGAGATATTCCTGGTTTATTCCTAGCTACATGTCAATGTACATTATGGTTAGTGCAATACACCTAGTAATCATGGCTAAGGTTAGCATTACATTTATTCATAGTGGACATACTAAGGAAGTTTGAGAACATAGCTCGCCCTTCCGTCGTATACAAGCCCTACTATGCCTATAAACGGGGTTCGGATTACATAGGACTCAACAGGAATGTCACACCCGCAATCTACCAAACCGAGCCTATAGGGTGCATTCGCAGATAAACAGCATATAAGCACCACGCTTACACTTTGTTTATCACTCACCCAACGATCAATTAGATGAGTGCTATACGAACCTATGGATAAACATAATGTTAATCTAGCTATACTAAGCATATAACCATAATAGACAAAGAACATAATAACCATGAATATAAGTAAATAAGAATTCATCAATTCAATTGTAGCAATCATATAACTATACAATGAAAGAGAACAAAGGCGAGAGGAGGTAAGAATTATACCAAATCCTAGCTCTTGATGGCTCCGGAATCCAAGCCCGCGCTTGCCTCCCTCTAGTTCTAATCTAGCTATCTAGGCCCTAGCTAAGGAGCTCGATTAGGGTTTTTCGGCCGATGATCGGACTTCCGAATGAGAATGAATGAATGGGGCCTCTCCCAAGGGGGGTGCCTCTTCTTTTATAGCCCCCGGGCGATGATCGTGAGCCATCGGATCAAACCGACATTGACGGGTGGCTAGGATTGATCCTCAAAGGCGGTGGAGCGGCAAGGCGAACCGGGACCCGACAGGGGCCGGGGCCGACCCGGCCGGTTCGGGTGGGACGGCCGGTCCCACCTGGTGGCCTCCGGGCCCCCGGCTCGGTGTGGTGCCTTCTCGTCTCTTTGGAACCTTCTGTGTAGCCGGGGAGTGCGCTTTTTTTGTTTCCTAGTTCCGATAAGCTTGTATGTTTGCGCCTTTTCCGGTTTACGCTTTGCACAAATAGTGAAACACCAAAACTCGTGGAATTCGGTCGAGTGTAAACCCTATGTCTACTTTGGTGATCTCATTTGCATCCTTTTCCCTGGCTAGTTGACGGTTGAATTAATACAATAGTGGCCGTCAACAAATCGGCAAATTGGCTCGTGAGGTAGAGGAACAAGACAAACTAAAAACCGGTATGAATCTGTCCCTTAGACATCACAGCCCGGTGATAAGATGTTGGAGCTAGCGGTGAAGGTTAAACAAGGGAAACTCAAGCCACGAAGGGGAGAGAGACATCCCGAGTATTGGACTGGGCAACCCCCGAGCATCCTGGCCGGGTAACGCAGGCATCTCCTCGAAGATGGGATGGAAAGAAGGATTTGGTGAGGAGTGGGTGGGCATGTATAAGAAACGCGATCAATATAAGGAAGACATGCAGCATTTTTTTTTTGAGGAAAAGGCTAAGGAACAGTTCAAAAACATGATATAAGACTTTCTAACAAATCGATCCACGGCCGGTGCAGAAGTTTGCTATTGCAAAGAATCTGTTCAGCCAGATGAGCACACAAGGCCCACAGATGCAGCTCGTTCCAAAGACAACCCTTGCCCGGAGCTCGGGAGAGATGAGTCATGGCATGCCCGCTCAATCCGCTCCTTTTTCCAAGTAGTGTGGGGTCTACGGGAAAACACACACCGCTACCCCGTGGATGACATCAATGGCCGACACCTTGTAAAATGCTCATACGATATGGTATGAAGCATCAACGTACAAGAGAGGTAGCCACGAGCTTTTGCGATCCCCGGACGTGACTACCACGGTAAACCTATACCAGAAGAGTACCGCAAGGTAGAAGTGCTTGACGATGTCGTCCCCGTGCTACGAGGATGACATGCTAGAAATTTCTGGTCCCGAGAGTATTGAGACACTCGGACAGGCCATTAATAATTTTATCCCGTGGCCTCGAAGAGATGTCCGATTGACCCGACCACCACCTTCCACGAAGCCCCGCCAGAAACTTCGGAGTCGACTGATCTCGACCGTCAACAGGATCCAAACCCACCATCATCCCCCTGGCGCCGATCCTTCAAGAACCCCACCGTCAACATTGAAACTAAACCCACCATCACCCCCTGATGCCGATCCTTCAAGAACCCCACCGTTAACATTGAAACCAGCAGGATCTCCACCACAAATAAGTACACCAGTCCGTGAGCCTGCTTCGTCCCCAGCACCTCAAGACATGGAAGCATTGCCTTCGACACCACCGCCGCCACCAAAGAAGACCCAAGAAAAAACCCACCAAGAAGAGAAAATTTTACGTTCCCAAATTGGTTTCCCCATTCGAGCTGAAGAAGAAAACCGGCGGCACCGCCAAATTTTTGGAAGGGATTGCGCTTTCTCGCAAGTCAAGTATCGTGGACTTAGCTGAGCAAGAGAAGGCAAAGAGAAGAAGCAAAGATCCGAGCACTAAAGATAGTGAGGCCAACATGGGATGACTATCAAAATGTCCCCGATAAATATGTACCCGGCGGGGCCTCTACCGAGTTGGGAACGACTCCAAAAGCTCCCCGCCTGGTATAAAAAGACTTCATGGATGGTGCATGCGAGCGGCTCGAGTCGGGATCGACGCAATCCAAGTAAACATACCACAGTTTGCTTTCATAAGTGAACGAGACACGACTTTCGTTACTTTTGAGGACATATGGTTGATGTTTAACCTTAAGCGGCTCGACGTTCAGCTCATCACTCTATTTGTATTGTAAGTATACCTCTCGTACTAATATGAACTTTCGTTTATTATTATTCACTTCTATCTTGTGCCTTGCAGAATGCAATATGATCAAGACGAGTTCGTGTATGGTCCTGGAACAAACAAGAATGAATTCAAACGGACTAGGTACCTAAGCCCGAAAAAAATATACGAGAATGAGCACATCTTCCGAATTGGTGACGACAACGATAAATTGAAGGGGTTATCAAAGAAAGACAAAGAACAGAGAATAAAAGATCTGGAGAAGGATCATGAGACTAGATACGCCACCTACATAGGCAATGCATTGCTCCAGTACAAACATAGGGAATGCGTAGTTGCCCCTTATAACTTTAGGTAAGTATAGGTTTATATGCATACATCATCTTAAGTATCGGTTTATATAAATACATAACAACTCGATTTCGATCGTGCGCAGCGACCACTGGATATGCTTCTTCATTTATCCTAGGGACGGAAGGGTGCTGGTCTTCGACTCCGCCGACTACCCACGTGAAAGATATGCAAAATTTCAAAGCATCATAGAACGGTAAGCTGATAAAATATAGCATGCTTCTTTTAATCGATGAGAGTTTAAGATTGCTACTAACTGATTCTTTTTGAGATCATAGGTGTTGGAGAATCTATAAAATAAGAGGTGGAGTGTTTGACCTGTCCTTGGCTGGGGAGGAAATAAGGGTTTTTCACAACTGGCCGGTACACAAAATTATGAATCAAAATTATGCATGTTACATATATAAGATGTAAGTAAATAACTCTATGCAATTTATGTAGTACCACAAGCAACCAATCGGTTTATTTGTGACCGCGGATTCTACACGTGCGAAGTTCATGAGAACGGCCGACGGTACATCAGAAACCCTAATAAGGTACCACTAATAGTAACGTTTATATCTATATCATTAACAATGCAAATTTACTTAGACACATGGAAATATATATAATGTTTTTGAAAATGTTAACTCAATACTAAAGGTGCTAATATTCAATGAAACACATTTAGGCGTCAGCACACATTTAAAATGGTTTGTTTGCTATTGTTGGTGCAATGTTTTTATACTCAAAGGATCCCTTTGAAGTGACACACCAAAGGGTAACTCCAGCAAGGGCTAGAGAGTGGCAAAGGAGCCACCAAGCTAAGTGGAATCTAAAGTATTGGCCATTAGTCTCATCATCTTCTTTATACTTAAGCAATTAAGAAGGATTGTGGCAGATGTTTCTTATAGTTCCATATAACACATCCCTCAAGACATTAAGAATCCTTATGGGGCATCTAAAATTTGGCATGCAATGATTATTCTAAATGAAGGCAAGAGACTCTATATCTAGAATTTTTTATGATTTTACCTGTTTGAAATATAGTGCGCCATATAGGATCTTTTCGAGGAAGGTGTAGGGACCTTGGTACTTTTGGGTTATTGTGGATTCCAAGGTACTTACTCGGATTGATTAAGTAAGGATGCTAAGTGTGTTGTTGTCTCTACCACAAAATAATTTTACAACCTCTAGTGTGGTTGATGTGATCTCACAAAACTACAAGCCTCTCCGAGTACAACAGGGCGAACAAAGGTATGCAAACCTCGTTAACACTAGGCCTAAGCTTAGAGCAAGCCCTTTTAACAGTGGTCTAACTAAGTACTTCACAAAACACCACACTAATCATTGAGTGATTTTACTAAGTACTATGGTACCAAGAGCACCAGAGTGGAGCCTCAACTCCTACACCTTTCAATTCCCAAAATTTTATAGAACCCAACACCAAAACTAATTGTTACATATTTTTTCTATGAGCACCGAATGATCCGGTGATCACCAAAGTAATAGATGTGCATTAGCCTTTTAGCATCGTATTGATCTTGTAGGAACTAGAGTAATAGGTTCCTAGCATTTGACTAATCCGCTGCCCCTTTTTTTCAGCCCGACACATAATTTTGGAATAACTTTTAACTTCGAACTCTGCTCTAGAGCTGCCCTATTTTTCAGTAAGACACATAATTTTGGAATAACTTTTAGCTTCGAACTCTGCTCTAGAGCTGATCCCCGTCGGCCCAACGTGGGTGCGGGTAGCAGGGAGAGGGCAGCCTTGCAGGGGGTGTTTGCTTGCCGGCCACAATGCGCCACCGCCACAACTGAGGCTGCCACAACCGTTTGGTTGTTGTTTGGTTGGTTATTAGCTTTTAACTCGCCACAATTTTCGTATTAGCAAGTAGTAGCAACTTTCGCCACACTCTGTGGCGATCATTTTTGCTACCGTGGTTGAGGCGCCGCCACACTTGCTGTGGTATGCTATGGCCATAAAGCAAACACGCCCTGATTGCAAATCCCTGACACCAGCACTCAGGAAACGGGGCAACAGGATATAATGTTGTACACGAATCAGGAATGACGGGGAAATCAGAAGGGAGTTTTTTTTTTTTTTTGACAAAAAATCAGACAGGAGTTGACCAGCCCAAACCGCAAATCAAGTCTAGGCAGACGAGACAGTATATGGGGCCACATAATTTGCCACACCACAACTGTCCATTAGGAATTTCTTCGGACACACCTCACCACGCAATGGAATCAATGGATCATCGAGTGGAAATGCAACTTTTTTTTTTTTTTTTGGTAATAATAAAGAAACTCTTGCACATCTTATTGGACCCGATGACTCATCAGCTGCAAATGTTACAGTCCCGCTCTCCAACAGAGCAAAGTTCGTAGGTACGCAACGCACAGACACCACACTACACGAAGACGAAACAAAATACACCACACGCACACATACGGCAAGCAGGGAGAAAAAAAAAAAAAAACGCTCCATGGAGCTCAGCAGCAGCAGGAGACAGCAGCTAGCTCCTCAGTCTCTCACACTGCTCAGTTGCCGCCGGCGCCCACCAAGGAGAGCAGCGCGTCCCTGTAGTGGCCGTGCGCCTTGGCGGCGATGGCGTCCTCCAGCTTGGCCCCGAACTGCTGGTGGTAGGCGGCTCTGATGTCGTCCATGTCGTGGTCCGACCGCGTCACCGCCACCCTCGTCAGCGCCTCCTTCCCGTGGTGGTCCGCGCCGTCCCTCAGCGCGCCCTCCATCACCTGCAAGTGTCGTTCATCTCTGACTCTGACTGACATAACATGATCAGCTTACAAAGCTAGCTCTAGATAGTCCCTTGTTCATTGCTTACCTGGCTGAAGTACTTGGCCGGCGCGGCGAGGCAGAGCACGGTCTCCAGCAGGGTCTCCTCGCTGCTGTGGCTGAGGTCCTCCTCGATGTGCCTGCCGTGCATCTCCTTGTAGTACTTGAAGGTCTCCACGAGGTGGGGCTTGCTCCTGGTGGTCAGGATCCGGACCACCTCGCCATTCTCCACCAGCTTCACGGCGCCGCTCTTCACGGCGGCGCCCAGCGCCTTGGCCTCCGCCTTGGCCGCCTCCTCGTTCACCCTCGGGCCCTCGTACCGGTACGCGCTCACCAGCCCCACCAGCAGCTGCACGCACGCAAACACATTTCGCCATCGATCAGGAGCTCAGCTCAGTGCCAGAGAGAGCATCATCAGAAGCAGCGGCGGCGGTGCTCACGTTGCAGTAGGGCTTGTCCCTGGCGCGGTACGCGACGTCCTCCTCGAGGGAGTGGTGGAAGAGCGCCTGGTACGCGCGGCGGGCGCCCAGGAGCTCATCGGCGGACCGCGTGCAGGCCACCTCCACGACGATGGCGGCGGGGTGCTGCTGGTGGAGGACGTGGTGCGCCAGCCGGGCGTCGCGCTCCCACGGGTGCATCGCCCACAGCACCATCAGGTTCTTGAACCGCGCGAACTCGGCGGCCAGGTGCAGCATGTACTCCTCCTCGCACCGGTCGATCTCGCCGTGGCTCTTGAAGAAGCCAGGGAAGGCCTTGCGGAACCCGGACCGCTTCTCCGGCTGCTTGCGCCACCTCGCCAGCGCCGACACCATCGTCGGCTCATCCACGCCGAGCCCGCCAAGGCCTTCAGTTTAGTTTGATTTCATTTGATTTGATCAGTGATCACACACAAATTGTATTCATTCTGACAAGCGACGGCGACAAAAGGAAAGGAAAAGAAAGGATCATGCAAGTATTTTGAGTTCGGTGATGATGCCAACCAACCTGAGAAGGCCCTGGTGAGTTGCTGAACTTCGTCGGCCATTGCCTGAATCTCCAACAGAACCGGAGCAGATCGAGGAGACGCTGAGTGAGGAACAGAGGGTTGTTGTGTGCTCTGGTTTGCTTCTCGAGTTCTTGCCGATGGCCTTTATACTGCAAAAATGCAAACCGTGTGTTTTGGAAGACAATTATTATACAAGGGCAATGCTGGCAATTCGATATGTCTGCTTTCACATACGGATATAATTATGAAAGGGCCGTCAATAGTTTACACATGTCAACATGTGTAGGTATGTGCTTAAGCATTAATCTAGCTCTAGTGTGTCCCTGTTGAAATTGAAGGGAACCGTTCGGGGAGGCCATCCATATCGTCGTCGTGTGCCGTTGGGGAGGTGTGACTGTGCGAGATGAGGACTGCAATAATGTGCTGACAGTTTCAGCTTCTTTCAGCTTATTCCCCCTCACAGAATCAGTTGAAATGAACAGAGTATAGCTGATCTCTCTTGTTTATTAAAGGTTGAGGAAGTCACCGTTATGCTGAATTCTTAAGGATTCTTAAGGTTTAGCACAAAATTTATTGCATTTATGTTGAAACTTGCCGCTTGGAACTTAACAAGTACTCACTTCGTTCCAAATTGTAAGTTGTCCTACCTTTCCAAGATAAATAGTTTTTGTTAAACACCTAGTAGATATATATCTATTTGTCTAGAAAAATTAGAAGTGCTTACAATTTACAATGGAGGGAGTACCTAGCAAGCATGACGATCAAGGGATTATAAGGTTTGGTGTATGCTACCATTTATGGTTTTAGCGCGGTGCCCCTATAAAATGTTTTATATCAACAAGATGTGTAGTTCACCTAACATTTTCAGCTATGTATTCGATCTATGATGAAGTTAAATATAATGCAAATATAAGTAACAGCAAGAAGAAATGCATTAAATGAAAAAACAGTAGCAGATCTAAAGCACATGAAAGGCCCCCATCTATTCATCATGAATATTCAGGAACACATCACATGAGCAGGCCAAGTATGTTTCCACATCCTGTGGTCTGTGGAATTGTAAAAATCATTGGTGAGAAATATCTATCACTTTCAGTTTTAGGTGCTCAGTCCCATCGTTATTATGGTCGACTGCATGCAATTGTTTTGGTCCTTTTGTCATCATTCCATCCGATTGGGATTTGGGAACATTAGGATATCTGATGCACTGGATAACTCTATTTCCTATCTCATTTTGAATGCAAACAGAGCTGGGTTGTCGATCCTTCCTTTCTTCACAAAAAAATGGAACCATTCAAAAAGGAACGATATATAATAGCTGCCCAGAGATTAGAAATTATGATCCAAGTATTACTTTATTTTCATCAAAGACTGAAAAAGGCTAATAAATTGCTAATGCAAGCAGTACAGTTGTCATCCTTATCATCGCCAACAGCATGGCACCATCAGCATTATTTATTGCCATTAATCATATGGTTGGTTTGCGTCGCGCTCACGTAGTTAGGACATATGCTCCTCAAATACGATCAAAGGATGTGTCATTTTGCAAACAAAGTTGAGGAGAGCCATGAAACAGCTCCTGTTTATAGTGTCTGTGACAAGGTCAGCAACAGCAACTTATTGTAGCTTGTACATGGGGTGCCTTCTTGTCTCTGGCACATTGAATCCAAATCATGCAGCAGGTTTTATGAATGCCGTATTGCAAATAGCCATTCCATGTCAGCAATAATGGCTATGGTGGCCTGAGCTACAAGATTAGTTGAAAATCATGTCCACCACTGATTTATGTGGTCTTGATCGTTCACATTATTAAAGTACTGTGACGTCCTCGAAAACAAAGGTGTAAAAATGGGACAATCTTGTCAGAAGCTTCTAGCATGCTCATCAGAACTACAAAGACTATTTCGCCAACGTGAGAAACATGCAGTACTGTCACGCATAAGCAAGCACCCATCGTCACGTTCGTTCATTCTTGGCCACAACAACTGGGGACCAACAATGGCTCCCCCTTCAAATGATCATCAAATCGTGGGCCAAATGTATTCATTAGCCATCGATCAAGGTTGTGTAGGTCACCTTCTCAATCATGGATGATGGCAATGCCCGCACGAGGAAGGACTATACGATCCGTGACAGGCGAACGAACAGAAGACCACCCCATAATTTCAGAGAAAAAATTAAGAAAACTGAGCTGTTGATCTGTTTGCACAAGAAAACATTGGCCATTTGCCACATAACTTGGCTTGTGCATTTTGCTAATGACTAATGGTTGCCTAGCTGCCCGTTTATCGTTTTGCTAATGGGTGTGACTGTGTGTCGGCGACCAAATTATTCAACTCTGTCTGCAACTCTTTGAGTTAAAAACCATTAGCCAGCAGATGCTTGTGATCCGCAAGAACATTTTGTAAATTTTGGATTTGGTGAGCAGATGGTCTACTGTCAAACCCAGCATCGCCAACTGTATCTGTATGATTGGTATTTTTTTTTTAGTATGGTTTCTTAAACACTTGTGTGAGAACTATTGGGGAGAACAAGATAGATGAAGCTGTCTAATTGCTTTGGCGCTAAGATTTTTGGTTGTCGCGTTGCATGCAGTCCCTAATTTGAAAAAGAACTTTGAAAGTGACTAAAGTGATGGAGAAAGAAGGCTAATAAACAAGTGTGTGCGTTTCGCATGCAGAGAAAAAATTATGATGTGCTGAAGGAGCAGCGGTGTGAAACGTGCAAGCCAGGACAGTGTTGGAAAGGTTCTTAATATTGTTTGTTCTCAAGCCCATGATATTCCTTCTTGAATATTCTATAAACTAAAAGGTTAAATGCATATCTTTACACAACGAGAGCTTTGCTCAGCTTTCATTGTTGGAATCTTTTTTTTTTAATCTTTGTATAAGAGGTGTCCCTTCAATGTTGATGACAAACTTATGGGCTAAGCAACAAGCAATGATCCAGGTTTTCAAAGTTTTAACCATTTCCCTTTTGTTAATAGAAAGCATTTTTCTGCATTCCCTATACTGCTCAGCAAGCAAGGTAACTTCTCCCTAAATGGAGAAATGCTCTACCTTACCAAAAACAATGGACCTTTTATTTCGATACAAAATTATCAAACTTCAGATATGCGCCTGTAGCTCAGTGGATAGAGCGTCTGTTTCCTAAGCAGAAGGCCGTAGGTTCGACCCCTACCTGGCGCGTTTGTTTTAATTATTTTTAAAAATATATATATTGCCTTTCAGTTTTATATTTTGCCTCATTCTGATGCATTGCTTGCATTATAAAATTCTGGCGCAGTTCAAACGTCCAATGGTTGAAATTTTGTTTTATTTTTTGCCTTTTAATTTTTTGTTGCCTCTTTAATAATATTTTTGATGCACTTATTTTATTTTTAAGTTTTGCTTGCGTTATAAACTTCCGATGCAGTGCAAACACCCAATGGTTGAAATTTTGATGCAGCTTGTTTTTTACTTGATGCAGTTCAAACAGTCAATGGTTGATGGATTATTATTATTCTAAATTTCTAATATACTCTCTCCTTCTCTTATTATTTGTCAAATTGTTGGTGTACGTGCCTTTGTCTAGCAAATATAATTGTTTATGTCTGGCCATAAGAATCACCGAAAATTCCACCAAACACCTCACGATGTGCGTGATTCTCACTACCACCCCTCACCCATCCGCCGCAAGATTGAACTGGGAGATGGATTTCACATACCGCAACTCTCTCACCGCAGATCTTGTACCACACCGTGTGGTCAGGAGAATACAAACCAAACATGCCTAATGTGGGGATAAACTATGCCTTCTTTCGAAGAGAGCCGGGAAAAAGCACAAGGTTAAATAAATAAAGATAAAATTATAATTAGATTTCTAAAAAATGGGTAAGAAAACAAAAGCTCCATAAAATTTTGAGCAGTTAATTTTTTTAAAAGTTTTGCTTGCATTATAAGACTCTGATGCCATTCAAACGAATAGCGGTTGGTGGATTATTATTCTGATGACATGGTTAGGATTGAACAAGTATGAATAACATGTCCGGCAACGACAAGCTTTATTATAACTCATAGGCATACAGACTATTAGCAAAAATAATTATTACTATAACTGCAAACCCCAAAACATTCCTCGACTGAGCTGTACCAGTACACAGCAAGCCCCACAAGCCAAGGCTGTCCATTTCAATTTGGATCACATTAATTCTCTTTGTAACAATTTAAGCCTAAAAATGAATCGAAACAGCATCGTCAACCACGTCAGGGGAACACACACCATGAACAATTGGCAGAGCTCATCCTAGGTGGAGGAGGAGCTTTTTGGGGTGTCCAGGCGTGTGCCATGTGTTGCTGGTGCTGCTGCCTGGAGTGCATCCATAACATCCCTCCCCTCAACCTTCTCTTCCTCCATTTCTCCTCCGACCCAGCCTCTCCCAGGTGAAACACCAGCAGGAGCAGGAGCGGCACCTGTCTCCATGGCCTCCATCTCCGTCCCCAACCCGGTCCCTTCCGCAACCCAAGACGCCGAGAACATTAGAAAAGCAGTGCAAGGTATTTCGAGTTGTAACCACTGGATTGTTCAATGCTGTATCGTCTCCCTTGTTGTCTATAAACGCACCATTCTTCGTCAATTAGTTGCTGTTTCGAGAAATTGGAATGTTGGAGGTTACTGTTGAACAAGAACAGAGCCCAGAACATGGAAAATAAAATAATTTCTCTCATGGACTCAACTTGGGACAGGATGGGGCACGGACGAGAAGGCGCTGGTCGAGATACTGGGCCACCGGACGGCGGCGCAGCGCGCGGAGATCGCCGTGGCCTACGAGGGCCTCTACAACGAGTCCCTCCTCGACAGACTCCACTCCGAGCTCTCCGGCGACTTCCGGGTAACGCTTCCGTTGTTCCAAGGTTTCGCAAGCCGGTCGATTCGATGGCTTGGATTATTATTGCCGACCCGACCCGACCTGACAGCTCCTGCCTCCTCGCCGGCACGGCACGGCACGGCGGCGTCTCCTGGTCTGGTCCTGGCAGAGCGCGATGATGCTGTGGACGGCGGACCCGGCGGCGCGCGACGCCAAGCTCGCCCACAAGGCCATGAAGAAGAACGGCGAGCGGTACGTGTGGGTGCTCATCGAGGTCGCCTGCGCGTCGACGCCGGACCACCTCGTCGCCGTCAGGAAGGCCTACCGCGACGCCTACTCCGCCTCCCTGGAGGAGGACGTCGCCGCGTGCCCGCTCTACAAGGACCCCCTCCTCAAGCAGGCGAGGCCGCCGGCTCGGCTCTTGTCAGATCTTGACGTTTCTTGGCCGGCCGGCCGGTCGCTCACCTCAGCCGCGTGCGTGTCTGTCTGTCTTGCAGTTCTTGGTGCGGCTGGTGAGCTCGTTCCGGTACTCCGGCGAGCTCGTCGACGCCGAGCTGGCGAGGGCGGAGGCCGCGGAGCTGCACGACGCGGTGGTGGCCAGGAAGCAGCCGCTGCACGGCGACGTCGTGCGCATCGTCAGCTCCAGGAGCAAGCCGCAGCTCAAGGCAACGTTCGAGCGGTACAGGCAGGACCACGGCAAGGCCATCGACGACGTGCTCGAGGAACGCCGCAGCAGCGACAAGCTCGCGGCGGTGCTCAAGACAGCGGTGTGGTGCTTGACGTCGCCGGAGAAGCACTTCGCGGAGGTAATCCAGTGTCTTCTTCTTCCTTCAGTTCGGTACCAATCAATCAGGAACAGAAACGGCTGCCTCATTTTCTTTTGTATATAAACAAAACAGGTGATCCGGAGCTCCATCGTCGGGCTCGGTACGGACGAGGAGTCCCTGACGAGGGCGATCGTCTCGCGCGCCGAGATCGACATGAAGAAGGTGAAGGAGGAGTACAAGGTCAGGTACCGCAAGACGGTGACCAGCGACGTCAACGGCGACACGTCCGGATACTACAATGCCATCTTGCTCACTCTAGTCGGGCCTGAGTGAATGACCATGGATGGATGTTCAATCTATATATATGTAGGTTGGAGAGATTGTTTGCGACTTGTAGCTTGCTTGTTTCTGTTTGATTGAACAAAATGCCTACAAAACTGCTGAGTGAGATGGTGATATTTGTGGTGATCCTTTTGGTGATAATAAAACGCCAGATCGATGGGAAAACCAATTAATAAAAGCTATGGTGTCTAGAGTATTTATCATCCAAGCACTTTTTGTACACATAAAGACTGTTACGATTCGACTGTAATATCACCAAGGTAACAACAGAAGAGAAGGAATTACAGACGGGGTCTCTCCTGGTTCAATGAGCTGATCCTATCTATTCGCCTCAATTCTTCCTGGCAAGAGCAGCTATTCCACCAACCAGAAGTCCCGCGGCAGCTGTCGCGATTCCTATTCCAATCAGACCATCTGCGAGTAGAAGAATTTAGTTTGGTTATTTATCTAGATAAGTTTAGCTACACAGCACTTCATGAGCATGGCCCTGATAAGTACATTGAAGTGATGCAAGCATTTGGATTGCAAAGAATCCAATGCAAGTCAATCAGAAATTGAAGTGATGCAATGCAAAGAATCCAATCCAATGTGCCCCTGTGTTCATTATCTCTCACCTTTGGCAATTTTATCTTCTATTGCTTTCTTCAGAGATATGGCCTGCCTCCAGTCATGTTGAATCTACAGGAAAGAAATCATCATGTTTGTTATATATCAGAATATCAAGGCAACAATATCCTTTAGAAATTGGGAATTTAAAATCTTAATAAGGATTCAGTGGTCGTGCAAAATAAACACATCTTCTGACAAGAAACCTAAACAATTTCAGCTATGTCAGCTTCCAGTTCCACTACAACCATATACCCAGTGCACATTTAGGTTAGAAAAGAAAACCAAATTAACTCCACAAAGGGAATTCCAAAGAAAAAGGAAAGAACCAACAAACCACTTGTTTCTGGCAGAGTAGAAACTAATACTTTCTATCTGTTGTTCCAAAGCATAAATGCCGAATTGAGAAAAGATTCTATCATATACAAAAAGGGGGGTTTCATGCAATAGAAGACAGAGGCAACAGCCTAACAGGTCATCAGCCTCCAAACAGTCATGAGCTTCAATTCGTTATCTTAGGCTCTAGCTAGAATGAGATGGGGACGGGTCCAGGGAAGGAATTAATAGAAACATATTGAAGTCAACTGCTTCAGAACATATCTGTATATAAGAACACAAAGTTGTTTAAAAGTACAGCTGGATAATTGTTGGAGCAGTCAAACTGCTAAAACAGAAAAGGTGTTAGACTTAGGATGGCCCCAAGATAACTCACAATAGGATGGCCACAAGATAACTCACAATAGGATGGTAGCAAACCAGCTATAATACTTAAAAAATATATTGCCAGTTTAAGAACTACAAATGGATATTTCAGATGAAGAAAAAAAAAACAGTTCAGTTAAAAAAATGGATCAAAGGATTTTTTAGAGAAATTTAATCATCATGATGCTGTATGGCAAAGAAATAGTTCCAGTTAACAATATATCAATACAAAATCGGTTGCCAATGCCACATGGGCTCAGCACAAACATACATGTTGGGTCAATTGCAGTTTACTATAGTAGAAAGGAACATAGAGTTTGATTGCAGAGTGATAGCACAGAAAATGCATCATATCCTGACAACATTCCATTTTGGCTGTAGAGATATTGATAGGATATCAAGAAATCATAAATCATATATAGTATTCTAGAAGCTAAATGATCCTGAAGTCATACCTCCAAACAACGATCTGCAAGTTGCCTGCTTTTTGAGTAGTCGCCAATCCTGTAGAACCCAACAGCCAACAAGTACAACTTCTCCCTATTCTCCAGAGGACTGCCAGAATTATCCAGAGAAGCTGTAGAACCAAATGGGCCGATCAAAACAGGTTTGAGAATAGCTTATGGCCAAGGAAATCTAATCACTTGGTTGCAAGAAGCTTGTGCTAGATTTTGCACAAAATAAGATATCAGACCTTGAAGCATGCTGATTCCACGGTTTACATCATCTGTCTGCCTGGAATGCACAAGGGCCCAGGATAACCTCATAAGGCTAGCATTCCTCTGTTCATCATTTGCAGCATTGGCAAGCTCTCTTTCACAGCCCTAAGGACAAAGAAAATCGCAGAGTACTCAGCTGAATTCTGACTTTCCACATATTAGCAGAACCTCGGGAATCTAATGCAATAGCAAAAACATGAAGAGTAGTTGAAAAACATATTCAGTGACATCTACTAGCAACAAGATCAACACAGAAAGTTCTCTGTTAGCAAACAGTACAAAATTCTTGACCCAGTGGTAGATACTGCAAAGGTAACCATCTATATACTCCCTAAACCAAAATAAGCAGGAGAGGATTCAAATTGGTTAGTCTATGCCACAGACACATACTCACATGACAAAGGCTACAAGAAGCAACTCAAAATAAAATGTCTAAAATGTCAACATGATTCAACAGCCATGGTGCCGAATGGGTACGCCCCCGTGCCACCTCTTGTTACCAATCCATTCTAACAGGCATGAAAGAACAGAAATTTACAGAAACAATTATTTGCTCTCATGCAAAAGTCACCCACGCCCTCGAACCCCCACCCAATACAGCAACTGCTGGCGATGTTCCCCATCTGACTCCTCCCATCCCACTCTCCCCTGCTCTACCTAACCTCAGAACGCTTCGGTTGTAAGTACATGATTTAACAACCCTAGTCCTCACTGGGCAGGCGGGATACCGCAACAAAACCTCAAAATCTGCAAGGATTCGGACGGCAACGGAGGGGGAACTCACGGCGATGAGGTCGCGGTCGCACCAGGGGATGTTGTCGCCTCCGGAGAAGAAATTGCCCACGGACTCGAAGAAGCGTTCCACCTTGCCCTCCATCGATCTGTTTCCTGCAGGGGGCGATCGGGATCCGAGGAGGTGGAAGAGCAGTGGAGGGCTATTCCGGCTCCGTGTGCAGTGCAGGGATGGGTCGGTGTGGAACCACGGAAGGAAAAGGGGGATTCGAGAGGCGCTAGATCGTTGCGCACGCCACGAGGGGATGCGCGTGTCGAAGACTCTAAAGCCATTTGCTGTCACTGATTTGTGGGACCCACGTCTCTTGGGCTCACATGTCGGTGAAATGGGACGGTTGGACTACTTCCGTGTCTTCGGCGCTAAGAAAGAAGGTAAAGGTTAGAAGAGGAGATAGGAGAACAACGGCCGTCCAAGCCGGCAAAATAGCCGATACACATTATCCATACTCAAAATTGGAACAGAATTACTCGAATCTGAGGTACCCGATTCTAATTTCGAATACCAATTTTGATTACCCAATATTAGTTTAGGTAATTCGAGTAATATCCCTTGGCATCTGAATTACCCAAACTACCCGAATATGTGTCTATTTCTTTATGTTTATGATGTATTTTTTATTGAACACTTAAACCTATCACTTTACTCGTATAATTCTCTCTATTTGAATAAGTAATTGTAATATATTATTCTCTACAAATTATTGTTGAAATTTAATACAAATTGCTACTAAAATTATGTATAAATTACTACTAAAGTTTTGTGTAGATTGCCGTTTTCTACAAAATTCGGGTATATCGGGAATACACGAACCCGAATTATCAGGTACCTGAATTTTCAGATAGTGTTTTCTCGGGATGAATTTCGGGAACCAAATTTTATTACCTGAATTTTGGATTACCCGACCTGAAAAATTCAGGTACCCCGAATGCCAGCTGTCCTCTCTCTCCTCCTTTTGAGGCCCATCAGCTGAAGACATGCCCAATAAAAAATCTACTCGACATTTTGTTTCTTTATAGACATAATGCATAAAAAAGATATATATAATAGTTAAAATTTCTTTGAATTCAAATAAAGAGAGTAGATGTTATCTATGTTCCTTAATCGAGGTGCCAACTAAGAAAAAAAATAATATGGTACTACAATTAAAGAAGAGAGATGATGAAATAGTTTCTTCGATAAGAAACTATATCTATACTGAAACTAAAACGTAAAGAGATATGGTTGGTAGATAATGGAGAGAGAGAAAATGTTGACAAAAACATTTTGTAAAAACTGTTGATTGAGAATATATATTTCCCTGTGTAGTGTCTACATGGTTTGACAAGTAGTATATAAAAACTACTTCAAAGTATCTGGGTTAGGACTGCCCTGAGAATATCTTCACGTCTAGTCCCACCCTCTTTTTTCATTTGTCACACCCTTCGGTGGCTAATACTCTCTCCGTTCTAAATTATAAGTCGTTTTGACTTTTTTGGTTCATCTATTTTGCTATGTATCTAGACACATTATTATATATAGATACATAGCAAAATGGATGCACTAAAAAAGTCAAAACGACTTATAATTTAGAAAGGAGAAAGTACCTATTTTCTGAAAAACTGTGAGTATGTGGTGTTTGTTTCATTACTACTCCGTAATAAATGGAATTTGTATTGCATATATTCCAATAAGGGTCCTAGATTGAATGGAATATTTATAGTCCATTTGGTATCAGGGCTAGTTCATCAATCAAATAGGGGGCTAATAGGTGAATCAACTATTAACCATAATTCAGCTAATTTTTAACCCTAGCTAAACATACCCTTAGAAAAGGAACGTGTTTACTGAGTTTGCGTGAGTGAATGTATTACATATTAAGATGTTTGTTTGGTTACTTGCATGTGCTAATGCAATCTATTAGGTATGAGAGTGACGTGTGTGGCGCTCATTTAATATGAGTTTGTAGTATGTACCAGGTAGTATTAGCTTAAGTGTAGGCTCTCCTAACAAACATTTTAGATTGGATAGCCAAACTTTGAGATTGATGTAGTCCATAGATTGAAAGAATTGTATACCGAGGTAGTAGGTTTTTTTTGGCAGCCGGGCAGCTTGCCCCGCTGCCCCGCCTCCATGAATCCGCACAAAGAATCCCAAAAGTATAGTCAGATGCACAAATGAGAATGAAACGAAATCTTTTAGATTGTTCAATCAATTTTGCTACTCCCTCTGGTCATGGGGAGGATAGAAAATATATGTAATATCCATGTCTTCAAATAAATTTATGAAAAAACTATCCAAAGACAACTCGATGATATTTAATATTTATTAAAAAATAGACGCAATTAAAAATGGACGGAGGTCGGAGGATGAGAGCAGCTTGATTCAACTATAGACAACTCAAAATAGACGCAATATCGGACACATGTGACAGTGACTGACCCAATAGGATTTGAGTGAAGTGATGGGTCTAAAGTCTAAACTGAACACGCAGTCACGTACCACTGATGTATACTATGTATATATAAATAAATAAATATGGCAGCTCATGCGAGTGGATTAAGGGGAAGACGCGGTAAACATCGGGCACTAGCATGGTGATGCAAGCAGTGCAGTGTGGACAAGTGGCCAAGCTTTGCTTGCGGTTGCGGTTGCGGTGCGGCGTGCGGTCACCGGCGCGTCACGCGCGCAAAGTTCCATATGATTCTTAGACACGGCACAGGGTACCAAGGTCAGGTATCAATTTGACGATTTAACACGTCCGATCGTGCTCAGATTTGGAGCTAGCTGCTTCCACGGCAATTAAAGGTCTACTCTGTTCAGCAATGCGTGTGAAAAAGTGACTGAGCCGTATAAAAGCTACGGTGAATTATATGCTTGGTAAGTGGATTGGTTGGAACTCGCTATCTTATTTGGTTTATTCATGAAACAACTCTCTATTTAGTCATTTGAAGAAGTAGAAGGCTAGAACTTCTGAAGTAACAGCTTCAAGTTTAATTGATGACCTGCATTTTAGCGGTTGAAGCACTATCCATAAGGCTAATTTTAATGGAGATTTTCATAGGTATTAAATACACTCAATGGCGTTGTTTTGATGAAGAGAGATGGTAAGAATTTCATGCGAACAAACTTAGGCCTTGTTTAGATGGGGGGAAGAGAGAGATTGAAAAGTCCTGTAGCAGTTCGTTTGTATTTAGTAAATATTGTCCAATCGTGGTCCAACTAGGCTCAAAAGATTCGTCTCATAATTTACAACTAAACCATGTAATTAATTATTTTTTTACTAACATTTAATGCTCCATATATAGGGTAGAAATTGATGTGATGAAGAGAGATTGAAAAGTCCTGTAGCATTTCGTTTGTATGTGGCAAATATTATCCAATCGTGGGCCCAACTAGACTCAAAAAATTCGATCCGTGATGTACAACTAAACTGTGTAATTAGTTATTTTTTATACTTATATTTAATACTCTTTATATGCGGATATAAATTGATGTGATGGAGAGAGAGTGAAAAAACTTAGAAGTTGAAGGGGGAACTAAACAAGGCCTTAGTCGCAGAGATAAAACTCTTCTCCACTATTTCTAAAAATATGTTTGGTTGCCACCTTGGTCTGGGAGCCACGACCGGGCAGCGCCATCTAAACACAGGAGTTCGAAATCGGATGATTGAGATGGCTACCTAAACGAGGAGGTGCCCGGCAAGCAGGAACCAAACAAGCCCTATATGACTGGAAGGGTCTGGTGTCTGCGTCCAAATCTTCACTGGCGTGCTTACTTGTTATGGTCGGATGACGTGGATGGGTGCCGCCATCGTCCAAATTGCCAGGCCAGCTGACAGTATTCGCAATAGCTGGTTGATCGCGATGCTTCCCTGATCTGCTGTGTTTTCCTTGTAACGCAGAAAAATTGCCTTTGTTCGTGTCCAAAACGATGCGCGTTGGGCTGGCCGTGGCCAATACGGCTTTCCTTGCTACCATGGACATGGACGTGGAGCAACAATCCATCATCGCCTGCCCCAGCCGCCTCCTGGCCCTTGGCTGTGGCTGGTGGCCTTGCCTGCCTCCTTTCTATCCTGATGAACATGTGCTGATTCTTATTTTCTGATGTTCTGCATTTCCACCATCAACATTCACAGACATTTTTTTTAAAAAAAATATTTCACCGACACTTCTAATGGAACGAAAACGACAATGGGCGATGGACGCGAATGGTGTGGAGGCCTCAGTTCGGAGGCTCGATCATATCCTTCCCGTCGGTCTGGTCTTCCGACCTCTTGTAGTTTATAGGATCTCTCATAGGGTCTTCCTCTACTACTAGTACTAGTTCAGAATCCATATGATCCTAGCATCTGGGTCCGGACAAAAGGATGAATACAGGACTGAAGAAATGATTAAAAGATACTACAGATGATTCAGTATCGTCCCTTCTAGTTTTCTGATGCGTTCATACTTCATACTAGTATACTAGCATAGTAGTATGTCATAGCATCCTGCCGCATGTCACTCCGCATATCGTACTTGCAACTCTGTACGTCTGCGCACGTCGTACATTGCAATTTGCAAGCATGCACCAGTGATTCTCCGAAACTTCCTCTAGATTCTTTCTCACAATCCTTCCAGCCTTCTGAGATCCAATTTGAATTCCAGAATACACAACGCAAGTACGCAACATCATCATCCATTGCCATTTGCCAAAACCAAGTGGCCACGTGGGTGAGTGACTTCCCGACTTCATTCATTCATTCAAGCAATTCAATTCCAGAATACACAACGCTTACGCAACATCATCATCCATTGCCATTTTGCCAAGGGCAGGCTCACACTGGTGAGTGACTTCTTTCATTCATTCACTGCAATTCAACGCGTGAAACATTTCGTACGAAGCTCTGACCAGTGTGAGCCCGCCCTCCATTGGCGCCACACCTGGAAGCTGGAGCTGGTCCTGCCCATAAGCCATGGCAGAAGCAATCAAGCGTGCGGTCAAATGCTGCCGGACAGAGTGTCTTTGAGCCCGCCCATCACTCAGTTGCTCCCAACCACGGCAAGTACATGTGCGTACAGATTACGGGCAACCAAGCAATGGAAGAAGAAAGCAAGGAATCAAGTCAAGAATCCGATCGAGCTCCACCGGTGGCGGCAGGGGCGGAGAAAGTTTCCTCTTTCATCATCAGTATCTCAGTAAAAATTGTGTATCGCAATGTGGGTGGGGAGGGAGAATGCGGATGGCACCTAACCGAGCCGGTCGTTGGGCCTGCTGCTACGACGAGTCGTAGGCGGCGGCGGTGTCGGCGCCGGCGCCGGCGGTGAGGACGTCGGCGTGCGGGTTGCAGTCGGCGGCGAAGAAGTCGTTCTGCTCGAGGAGAGACCGGACGCCGGCGTCCTCCTTGCCGTTGGCGCTCGGGTTGGGCTCCAGCGAGCAGTCGCCGCCCGGGCACACGCAGCACCACGCCGCCGCCGGCGCTGCCGTGGCGGCGCCCGTGCCCGCGCCCTGCCTGGAACCATCGTCGCTGGCGGCAGTAGCATCTCGATCGGCGGCGGCCGCCGCCGTGTCCCGCCGGCTCCACCTCCTCGCGGTGGTCCTCCGCCCTCCGGAGGCGGCGGCCTCCTGAGCCACCGAGACGCCGCCCCAACAGGAGGGCAGCCCGCCCCGGATCGCCCTGGCCACCGCCTCTCGCCTCCCCCTGCTGCTTCTTGCGCCGCAGCGCCTGCTTCTGGCCTCGCCCATGCTCCTCCCCTGCTTCCTCCTCCGCTCCTCTGCCGGACGACGACGACGAAGAAGACGACGCGGCGGCCGCGCCGGACGGGCCGGGCTGCCTCCGCCGCCGCAGCGCGTCTCCTCCACCCCCCCGCCCCCACCATTGGGCCGGCTCTCCCCGCCCGCATACATGCAACCGCCAGGAACCGTCGGTGCGGCCGCCGCGCCACCGACGACGGCTCTCTCCCGGCCCGACCTTGCCGCGAGAATCAATCAATCGATCGATCGATCAATCGGCCGATCAACAGCCGCGGCTGGTGGCCCAATCCCGCGCCGGCGATGGAAGCGCGCGCTGCTGGTTGCGATTGACGGCGCCGGTGGTTTTGGTGGGGATTGGAGACGGGTGGGGGTGGGGACGCGATGGCGATGGCGTGAAGAGCAGCAACGCACCGAAATCGATCGCGCTTGCGCCGCGCTATTATTGGGCTGGGCGAGACCAGCAGCTTGCAGTTGCTCTGGCTGGCCTTGGCACGGCACGGCAGCTTCGCTTTCGCTGTCGCTCGCGAGTGTGCAGGGCGGGCGGAGAGGAGGAGGCGGAGGAAACCACTCGATTTGCCTCGTCAAGGAATTTTAATGATGCGGGCGGGTGCCAAACGAATACTGCATCATCGCCCAGGTAATGGAGGAAGGTATATGCAACGGACAACTAATAACAGGAGAAAAACGTAATCTGGGGGCCGATTAATTTAATCGGCGCTGGCGAGGTTCCAGTTGGATTTGCGCGGCGGTGGCGGTGGCTAATACCAAGGCGCGACACGTCCTTCGTTCTGATCGAGATGACAATTGCAGCGTGATTTTAAATGACTGCCTAGTGTAGTGTACTCCCTAGTGTCTGCTCTTGGTTTCTTGGCATGTGGATGGGATTCACAGCCAACGGTCAGCTTTCCTTTCTCGTGGTAAACAAAGAAGAGATGCTCCATTTCATGGTTGCGGTCGTTTGCCAGCCTTGACTTTGCCAAGTGTTTTGGCTAGTATCTGTAAAATTTAGATTGACCAAGATTTTAACAAGCACATTTTATTACAATAATGCATAAACCTTTTTGTGCGTTCCAGAAAAAAACTTACATGAAGAACCATAATATTTAGAAGCCTGTTGGACAGAACTTATAAGTCGGCTGATAAGCCAAAACACTCAGCTAATTTTTTATAGGAATAATTAGCTGATAAGCTGAAACGGCTTTTTAGCTGAAGTAAAAAGAACCTGGAGTTATTTGGATCCATTAGCACTCACCGCTAATATGTGCTTGATAGTGAATTAAAGGTGTACTCCCTCCGTTCCTAAAAAAGTGTCACCGTGGGATGCGTGCCACAAATTTAATTTGATTTGTAGAAAATACGTGTAATATTTATATCCCCAAATAATTTTGTTAAAAAAACTAGATCAAAGATCTTTCCGATGATACTAATTATGATACTAATCGATGTATTTATTATTTATTAAAATTACCGGCAGTTGTTTCTCGAGAAAGTGAAGCGATACTTATTTAGGGGACGGAGGGACTATATGAACTATTAGCACCGATTAGCAATTCTAAAACCGCTAATACAATGATTAGTTAGTAGACCTCCACCTAATAAATTAGCAAGTCTATTGGATCCATTAGTATAAATTTAGCTGCTAATTTTTAATGCCCCATACTTTATCTATGTTCACTTCACACACCTGAACTATGATTTTTTATTTTCTTGAAACTAGATCATTGTTTGCCTTTACTGCATCCATCCTAAAAAAGTTGCATACTACTCCATACTCATATTAGTTGACGTTTTGGATAAGGTTTGAGTCAAACATTAGGAACATAAACTAACAATAATTTTTAAAATATTTAGTTTGAAAAGACGAAACTTATATGTATAGATTCACCTTAAAATCCACTTTTATAAAAGTAATTTTATTTTTAGTTTTATTATATATTTTAATAAAAAATAATGGATAACATTAGGTTTTGAAGACCGTGTCCTTATCTAAAACATCAACTAATATAAGTATGAGGGAGTATCTTGTTTTAAAAGGGTCATTTTTTTTTTTTTCTAAATTTAACCAAGTTACAGAAAAAAGTATCAACATTTAAATCACAAAGTAAGTTTATTATGAAAATATATACCACTATTAATCTATTAATTATTATATATATAATAAATATTAGTACTTTTATTATATATTTGATCAGTTAAATTTAAAGATGCTTTTATGTATATACCATTAAAAAGATAGTAATCTCGCTTAAGCCATTAAAATATTCGATCTATCACCGGCGCCCAAGTTTGAAGAATTTTTTCTCTTCCAAGCCATTCCGTCTACTTCTTTACTTAACGGTTTCAAACTACATTGGAAAAAGTCATAAATGCCCTCTAAGTCGGTGTGACCACGTCCCGCTCTCTCTTTCTTTCTCTATCGATGACAACTAGATCCCACACGTCGGTCATCCACAGCCTCTGGTCATCTCTCACCTTCGCCAATCTCCTCACACAGCGCGCTCTGCCGTCGCGAGCTCCGTGCGTGCGGCGCTGCCACCGCCGCAAGCTGTGCCCCACGCGCGCGCGCGCCGCCGTCGTTCCCGCCGTTCAGCGCCCTGCGACCCGCGGCGCTGCGGGCTCGCGCGCTGCTCCGTGGGCACGCCCGGCGCCGCCGTGATCCGCGGCCGCAAGATGTGCCCCAGCGCGCCCGCGCCGCCGTGATCCGCGGCCGCAAGCTGTGCACGGTTCTAAAAATGAGAGAAAAATGATAGCGTAGCATTGAATCAAGCCACTAGCTGTACACGGTTCTAAAAAAATCCCAAATCTAGTTGCTAGGTCAGCCAAAGTAGATAGAAAGAAAAAGGTTGTAGGCAAATTGAGAATGACAGATGGGTCCAGCATACTTAGTAAACTAGACACATCGTGCTTAGTTGTAGCCAAAGAAGAGAAGATGTTCAAGCCTTCCAGGTAGGTGGTTGTGCTTGTCATTTCTTTTTACTTGGTCTTGTATCGTCTTACTCAACCTTCAATTATTTGTTGGGGGGAAAGAGAGACTACACAAAGAGATAGTGACAAAGACCACGAGGGAGATTTACCATGGTTTGCCCCCATCAGAAAAATCATCAATTATAATCCTTAAGTCCGCATGCAATACATATCATCATAAGTGGTTAGTAACCAAAGGTGAACATTGATAGGTTTTAGAAATCAATTAATCCTCGAGTTCTCATACAATACATATTATAAGTGGTCAGTAACCAAAGGTGAACATTGATTGGTTTTAGAAATTAATTAATCCTCAAGTTCTCATACAATTCATATCATAATTGGTGGATAACCAAAGGCGAACATTGATATGGTTTTATTTAGGAAATGGTGGCTGAATAAACAATAGTAAATTTTAGGGGTGGGCTGTTGGATGGGGAGGGATTTTTTAAGGTTGTTGAGTGAACTCTAAGCATATTTTTGAGGAGTAAGGTACATCTACTTTCAATATTTTTCCTAGAAAAAAAGATTGATAATTGACGGTGTATACCTCTAATATGCTTCTCAATTACCCAATTATACTATTACTAAAAGAATATAAAAACCAATGCTAATCAAAAGGAAGATATCACAATTTAATGAATGCAGCAAGCACGTTTCACACTGCACACATCAGATCAAATATGATAGCACAATTATTTTTTTTTATAAATGTAAACATAATAGCATAGCTAATTAAAATAAAAATAAGGTAAAGAATGAATTAAGATATAGGTGATGATTGATCTATTCTAGTTTCTAAACATATTTAAGAAAGCACACTTGTAAGGGTCATCTGATCGTCGGTCAAAAATGGATCATCCAATCAGCATTGTCTTGTGTGGGCATGTAGTTAGGACTTCCAAGGCTACTAGACTAGGCTTCATAAAAAACATAAGATAAATAAATGTATATAAATTCTATCTAAATACCCTGGAGGTTATATGTCATACTTCTATTTTACCTCTAAAATGGTGTAACCTAAGTTTCAACCTAATAATTACTCATCTTAAATCTAGGAAAGTAAAGACATAGGTAAATTACAAACAAGTATATCCAAAAAAAAACATAAAGGAGAATGAGAAAGCCATCTCAGTACCAGGGATAATTCCGTGTTGATTGATTTCTACCTCTTAGTCTTTGATAAAGCACTCACTCAGGGTTCTCCCGGTTAGCAACACTAATGTAGAATCGCTTGAGCCACCCTAGGAACCATTAGGGAGCCTTTGTATTTGGGCACTATCTGGCGATGATAGTTTAGGCTTCTCACCTCACCTAATAATTAATATGATGGCAAATCTGTTGCCACTCAACCCAAACAAGAAAAAAAGGTTACCTTAATATGTTATACTTCATTTGTGCAAAGCACTCACACTACTTTGCTCGTTGGGCCAGCCCAGCCCAATAAATTTTCTCTTATTAATAGTTTGATGTATCTGGTGATTTGCCTGGTCATTTTTATTAGTGGAATCAAGGATTCCGATTCAAAAAAAAAAAAAACAATTTCATTTCGCGTCACAAGTGGCTGGTGCACTTTTATTGTTGAGATGGTTCACCTGCACCAAGCACTTCGAAGCACCGAATATTCTGTCCAATTGCTGAATTTATTTATGTTGATCATGCATGCCGTTTGTAGTCGTGCTCGAGCCTTACACCAAAGCTTGTTAAGCCAAGATTGAGCAATTTGTCACTGAAAGAAGGGGAATCATTGAAAGAATAGGAATTTTGCCATAGGACCTTTGGAAGTGACCGCTCTTTCTTCTTTGGACACTGAAATAAGTCGAGATTTCTTTGAAGGACACCTTGATTCTTGTTAAATTTCTTGGTGGACACTATATCCAACCAAATACTTTTATAAAGTAGATATAAAATCATATAAGTGCCTCAAAATTATACTATAAAATTCATTAGACTCTACATGATGAGAACTACACAAGTAAAATACTGTTTGCCTTTGAAAATAACTATTTTGCCTCTCTTCATAAATAAACGAATTTGACCATGATTAACTTTATTATTTATGAAGAGAGACAAAATAGTTATGTTTGTGCAAAACATTATTTTACTGTGTAGTTCTCATCACGTAGAGTCTAACGGATTTTATGGTATAATTGTAGGGCACTTATATGATTTTATATCTATTTTATAAAAGTATTTGGTTGGGCGCGGTATCCACCAAGTAAATTTAACAAGAATCAAGGTGTCCTTCAACAAATCTCAACTTTTTTCGGTGTCCAGCAACAAAGAGCGGTTACTTCCGATGTTATGTTATACGGTAAAATTATTATAATCCTTAAGTTCGCATACAATACATATCATAATTGGTTAGTAGTAACCAAAGGTGAACATTGATTGGTTTTAGAAATCAATTAATCCTTGAGTTCTCATACAATACACATTATAATTGGTGGGATAAGGTTTTAGGAAATGGCGATTGAATAAACAATAGTAAATTTTAGGGGTGGGCCGTTGGATAGGAGGGTATTTTTTTAAGGTTGTTGAGTGAACTCTTAAGCATATTTTTTGAGGAGTAATTTTTTTTTTGACACAAATTTTTTTGAGGAGTAATTCAATATTGTTCGTAGGAAAAAAGCGATTGATAATTGATGGTGCATACCTCTAATATGCTTCTCAATTACCCAATATATATTATTATTAAAAGAATAAAACCAATGCTAATCAAAAGGAAGACTGCTAAACTAAGGTAAAGAATGCAAGCACGTTTCACATTGCACACATTAGGTCAAATATGATAGTACAATTATCATTTCATAAATGTAAACATAATAACATAGCTAGTAAAAAATAAAAATAAGGTAAAGAATGAAAGAATGAATTAAGATATAGGTGGACGATTGTTCTATTCTAATTTCTAAACATATTTAAGAAAGCACGCTTGTAAGATCATGTGATCGGCATGTGTGGGCATGCAATTAGGACTTCCAAGACTAATAAACTAATGGCTCCATAAACAACATAACACAAATATATATTAAATTCTATCAAAATACCCTCTAGGTTATCTCATACTTCTGTTCCACCTCTAAAATTTTGTAACCTAATAATGACCCATCTTAAATCTAGGAAAGTAAAGACATAGGTACACTACGAACAAGTAAATAAAAAAAAAACATAAGGAGAAAGAGAAAGCCATCTCAGTCAGTAGAAGGGATAATTCCCATGTTTTTGGTGGATGAATTCTACTTCTAGTCTATGATAAAGCACTTAGTCTCCCGGTTAGCAGCACTATTGTAGAATCGCTTGCTGGCGATGACAGTTTAAGGGCCCGTTTGGATGTGTCCAACTATAATTTAGCTAGCTGAAATTTTAAAATAAAATTTTAGCTACCTAAAAAGTATTTTTAGCTAAACTTTAGCTGAAGTATTTACGTACTTTAGCTAATAGACTCGATAAAAATTTAGCTAACTTTAGCTAGTTAGAAATAGCTAAATCCAAGTAAATAATATATCTAACAAGTTATATTTAGCCAGCTAAAATTTAGCTGGTGCATCCAAATAGGCCACCTCTCACCTCGCCTCATTCATATGATGGCAAATCTGTTGCGACTCAACCCAAACCAAAAAAGTTACCTTAATATGTTATACACTTTTCCTATATTTCAGGTGCCTGAATTTTAAGATGATTTCAGGCAACACTCTTGTACAACTAATAAGTATAACTAAATTACTTCTAACTTGTTATCTATCCTTGTATTATAACACATCATTTTTTTGTCCTTGTCTAACTATAGAAAAAAATTGTAAATTGTTAATTGTCTTTGTGCCAATATAGATTAGATTTTGTTGGATTTATGATTTTGTGTAACAGGTTTTTAATCTCAAATCTGAAAATTGCATATTATGTCTACCTAAATTGCAACAAGCTGGAACTGCAATTTTAGTACAGAGTATATGTAATAGTGGTTGCCTGAAAAGAAACTAAATTTCAGGCACCTGAATTTTAGCAAATCCCTATGTTATATATTCTTTATTTATGCAAGTACTCACACTACTTGGTTCGTTGGGCCAGTGCAGCCCAATAAGTTATCTTATTATTAATAGTTTGTGTTTCATCAACTTTGTAATTCTTAATAGGGCCGAGTTCTAGTGAACGGGGATCCAACAATTTCATTTCGTATCACAAAGTGGCTTGGCTGGTGCACTTTTATTGTTGAGATGGTTCACCAAGCACTTCCACGCACCGAATATTCTGTCCAATTGCTGAATTTAGTTATGTCGATCATGCCCTTTACAGTGAACGGCCATGCTCGAGCCTTTACACGAAAGCTTGATGAGCCAAGATTGTGCAATTTGTCATTGAAAGAACTGTGATTCATTACCGAAAATATATTCAGATTCCACATAGCACGGATTAATATCACTTACCAACCCCTAAAAATAGCCAAAAAAATTCAAAGTAAAGGAATACAAGATAATACATTACAATAATTACACGAACCAATTTAATCGACTAATAACTCTCGTCACCTTCACACAGAAGGCAATGCATGCTGAAACAGAGTGTCACATAAATCACAGGGTGGTCTTGGAGGCCCTCCTGACGAGCACAGCCCAGCACATGAGCCTGTAGAGCAGGAAGAAGCCCAGCATGACCCCGACGTTGACCCACGTCATCCCCTCGTCGATGCCCCTGTCCCTGAGCACGTCGGCTCCGGTCCTCAAGCACACGCCGGCGGGCATGGCGTCACTATGGTTCCCTCCCATCCACGCCACGCACCTGCCCCTTGCGCTGCCCCCGTACTCGTTGATGAGCAGCAGGTCCAGCGGGTACCTGTACATGGACACGTAGTACATGAAGGCCCAGTACCTCGGGATGCTGTCCTTGGGGATGAAGTAGCCGGAGAAGAGGAAGAAGACGCCCAGGAAGACGCAGATGAGGGCGTTCCCGAGCACGAAGTCCGGCGACACGGCGCTGAGGAAGAGCACGAGGGAGCTGGCCATGAGCATGATGAGCCAGACGGCGAGGACGAAGAAGGCGAAGGCGGCGAGCGGCGGCGCGGCGCGCAGCCCCGCGAGCCAGTAGAGCGGCGCCGAGAAGAGGAGCGACACGGCGAGGAGGCACGGCGCGAAGACGAGCGCGTTGGCCACCACGTACGACGAGAGGCGGTACGCGCGCCTGGAGGCCTCCCGCATCAGCACGCGGCGCTCGTGGAGGAGGATGGGCAGGGCCTCCACGGTGGACGACAGGAGGAAGCTGAGCGTGAAGGCGAAGAGCCCCAGCCGGAGCGCCACGCCGTCGGGGCTGTCCGGGCTCAGCCGGAAGTAGACGCTGCCGAGGCCGAGGCCGCCCACCACGGCCTGCGCGGCGCGCGCCGCGAACAGCTCCCGCGTGCGGTACATGATGCGCCAGCAGCGCACGGTTAGCGCCGCCACCTCCGTGAACCGGCTGCAGTAGCCGTGGTCGGGGACGTCGAGGCGTCGTCGGCCACTGACAAGGCCGCCGCTCACCTCGTCCTCGTCGTCAGCGTCAGCATGGTGCACGGCGATCCTGGAGTGGTGCTCCTCGAGCTGGCCGGTGACCTCCATGGCGAGCTCCAGCGGGTTGAGCTGCATGGGGATCTTGTGGCCCAGCCGCGCCAGCGTCCTCCAGCGACTTGAGCGTGCCGAAGTGCGCGATGGCGCCGCCGGAGAGCAGGAGCAGCGAGGAGATGTAGTGCAGCATGCGGTAGCTGGGCTGGTGGATGCTGAGCACCACCACCACCGCCGCCGCGCGCGGGCCACGTCGTGCAGCAGCTGCAGCACGTCCAGCGCCGACCGGCTGTCCAGCCCCGACGTGGGCTCGTCCAGCAGCAGCACGGGCGGGTCGTGCACGATGTCCACGGCGATGGACACCCGCTTCCGCTCGCCGCCGGACACCCCGCGGGCGGCCGACAGCCCGCAGCCGTCCCCGCCGCCGCCGACGTAGCTGTCGGCTACCTCGGACAGGCCGAGCTCCTGCATGAGCGCCTCCACGCGCTCGCGGCGCTCCCCGGCGGTGGCGGCGGCGCGGAGCCTGAACCGCGCGGCGAAGAGGATGGTCTCGCGGACCGTGAGCAGCGGGAGCAGGTTGTCGTCCTGCGTGACGAACCCGCAGAGCCGCCGCAGCTGCGCGCGGGATGTCACCGCGTGGCCGTTGAGAGGCGACACCGTGCCGGGCCTGGCGATCTCGGGCCCGTGCCGCGGCCGGACAGGATGCGGAGCAGCGTCGACTTGCCGGCGCCGCTCGGGCCCACGACGGCGAGGATGTTGGAGCTGGAGGCGGTGAAGGACACGGACTTGAGCAGGCCCGCCGCGCCAGCACCATCGGCGGCCGGCGAAGCGGAGGAGAAGAAGGAGAACAGGAACGACGGCAGGAGGTTGGCGGCGGCGCGGCGGCGAGGGGCGGGGCATGAGAGGTTGTTGACGGCGAAGGTGTAGTGGGGCGGGGACGGGTGGGAGAAGGAGGAGGAGGAAGGTGAGGCCGAGCCTGGCGGCGACGAGGAGGACGTCGACGTCGACATGAGCAGCGCCGGGTCCAGCTCCGAGGACAGGTCCTGCTGGTCCATGGCGATGTCCGCAGCGCTCCTGAGCTGATGGTGAGTGGTGGACGAAGATGGCGCGAAGCGGCTGAGTAGATATAGCTCGCTGATTTCGTCGTCTTCCATTTGCGAATGAATCCGATCCAGCTCGCTTGCTTGAACGTGTTACGCACCCATGCACGCACGCTTCGGCACGGCAGGGCACACCGCACACCAGCACGAGCTAGCTAGCTAACTTGCCAATGGCGGTTTTCTCGAGCTTCAAGCTTTCCACCATGCACGCCGAGCAGAGAGACAGAGAGAGGGGAGCGCGCTCGCGAGCTCTGCTTAGCTTCGTTTGGATGGTTTGATCAGCTGGGTGAGCAAATGGGAGAAGAAAGCCTGTTGGTGGAGGAGTAGAGGTTCCCAGGCCCAAGAGGAGTGAGGGCAACATGGTTTCGTTTCGTTTCGTCTCGTTTGGGTGAGGGGCCGTTGTGACGCGCGAGCTACTGTGACCTAACGGTCTAACGGCCATCTCCGAGCGTGTCGTGGCGGTTGCACCTAAGCACCTAACTGGCGCGCTCGCTGGCTTGAACCGTCGAACGCCGGCCACGGCCTGTGCAAGTTTCGTGGCGTGTGGTTGGGGTCTTGTCTAGCTGTGCCGAGCGAACCGTAATAGCAGCGCAAGTTTCAGTACGCGCGTAGCACTCTTTCCCTCTGATCGACAGAGACCGCGTTTAGCTAGTTTCAGCTTAATTTTCAGGCAACTAGCTTTGGTACTAGTTGTTGTTAGCACATGAACGAAATCCATCCGGACCGCTCGTGTTTCGTGTTTGCTGGGAAAAAAACCAACGGAGTCGTCCGAAGAGACCTCGCTCTGGGTAGGTGCACCATGGCTGCCTTACCATAACTACCAGAGTTGATTCATTGTTTTCTGTTTGCTCCCAAATTGTCTATGTCGGGCTGTTATGATAAAACCGACATGACAGGTTCCCTAGGTCGCCTAATTTGGTAATCAAATTGCAAATTGGAGACGATCGAAATGCACATAGAGAACATTCAGTTTATTAGAGTCCGGATGAGAGAATTATGGGTCGAAAAGATCTACATCGTGTGGAAACCATCAAGGCTGGTTTTCAAAACTAGCAAGCGGTCGATTTTGATAGCCTAAATATGAGTTGGAATTGTATTTTTTGCCTGAATTTTATAATAGTTTCGACTCCCAGTAGGATAATTCCACCACATTCTATAAGTATAAAGGGTTCCATCCGATTGACTGCACCACAATCGATTTTTTTATACACATACATCTCACATTTTGTGGCACGACTGACATAGCTTTAGCTCCGAGAACCGCTGTCCTATTTTTAGGGGAACACAATTTCGTATTTTAGACATAACTTTTGGCTTTGAACTCTAATTTTGATAATCTTGGATCTTTTTTGAAAAGCAAACATCAATTGCCTATATTATGAGTACAATGTCAAAAAATGACACATCTTTTGTAGTGAAGTTTGCAATCCTATAGAATACTTGTCTAGCTTTGAAGAGGGGTTGAGTGGAGGCCCCACAATGCCCTCTGTTCTTTGATAATGAGGTTGCTCGAGTGTTAGGATATGACCCAACTATCGATATTCAATGCAAATAGTTAAGTGATGCACAGGTTGGACATTATGTTGTGCACCCAAACTAATTGGTTTTCATATATTAGAGGGTGGATCATTGTGTGCCTTACTTCCTTGTCCCTATAGATTAGAGTGGAGACGTTTCAGCTTGACCTTAGTATGGCATTGTTTTTTCCATGCAACTAAAGTGGAGTTTTAGTCCATCATTGTGGTGTTCATCAAGATACATTGAGAGTAGACTAAAGTAGAGTTTCTTGAGGTTCCAAGGGACGTTTACATCAATGCTGTTAAAGAGTGAGAGCTAGTTTCATTTTGCAATATCTTGTGCTGAGCCTCGTTTTGTTCTTGGTGTTAGTTTGGATGCTAACATGTAACTTGAAGTTGAAGATGCTTTATAGTTGTATTTGACTAGTCTATGTGTTAAAACGGCCTTAAAGGTCATGAGGTGGATTTATTCAGAATTATGTCAGACTAATAGAGTGGTTCAAAGGATCTAATAGTAAATGTGTACTAAATGTTCCTCTAAACGCACAAGTTGAATGATATTTTTTCTAATATGTTGCAAGTGATCATTTTATGAGAATCATGGCTTACAATTGTATTATGCTTATGCCACTAGGGCCAAGGAAGATTTCATATGGTTGGTTCATGTACATCCTTAGCAAACCTATCATGATTGAAATAATCTTGTTTCTTTGAGGACATGAAGTTACTATATGTAGCTCTTAGTGGTGGGTTTGATGTGGACTTCCCTTGAAGGCATGAACCAATGGAATACATATGTGTTTCTAATATCGATCCGAGTCTATAAAGACAGTGGTTGCTAAGCTAGTGGTTCTTGCCTTTTGAAATTAAAGATGCCCGAGTTAAAAAGAAGATCTAAGAATTCTAGCTTTGATGTTAGAGTAATTATTGTGGCATATCTTTGGGGGTTCTTCATGAGTTAAGCATCACCCATCCTTTTGCTTCTATTGGCTCTCATGTATTAAGTGAAGCTAAGAAAGTAAAGCTAGTTCTTAGCTTGAAGCTTAAGGTTGCAGAGGAGGAATGAAAAGTTGTTCCATGATCTTTTGCTAAGGTAAAGGTTAACCAAAGATTTAGAGAAAGCAGGTTGTTTGGTTCAAAGTAAGAAATAGCATTTTAGCTATACTATGGTAAAAGTATTGGTTAGTTAGTTCAGCAAGATCGAAAGTGTATGGTGTTTAAGAATCACATTGTTCAAGACTAAATATATGGTTCTTTTCTCATTCAAACACTACACACCTTGTCCTTGTCGATGGGAAAATGTGTTTTTCTCTTGATGCTGAAGGTAAGAGTACTACCAAAGGTAACAATGATAGTTGTGAAGTGCTTCAACTAGATCATCCACCTTTAGCGTCAAAAAGAGGAACACACATGCATATGAAAAAAAGTGTAGGCTAGAGTGGCCAAGAGAGAGTGGGTTAAAATATGATATTGTGAAGAGTGAACGAAAATACATTTTTACAAATTTTCTTGTTACAGTAAGTATCTTGGGATAAGAAGTATGCATATCCAAAATATGAGCAAACCTGTGCCACTACTTTAATTTCCATTCAGATTTTTCCATGCTTAATATGTTTGCTTGTGTTTGATCATTTAGGATTAAAGTACATGTACTATAACTGGATGAAGCTACAAATGGGATGTGCTAAGATCAGAGAAAGAATACCAAGTGTCATTGCACAAGGAGAAGAGTTAAGTTAGAAAAGGGTTTCACTTTAATTTCCCATCATTTTTGTCTTACTAATAATGAGTTTCTCTTTAGCTATTATGTTACAAACACTGTAATAGATTGCAACATCATCTAGTAAGTGTTTTGGTCAAAGTAGGCACACCAAGCATTAACATGAGGAACACACATAGAGGAGACTAAGCAGAAATCCAAGAATGATACGAAGAAAAGTATCATTTAAAATAAAATAAATATGTACTTTGTTGTCACAAAGTGAGCTAAAATAAATGTAAACAACATTATTCATTCAAACCCAAAAGGTAGGTGACCATCACATTTGGTAGAAACTTCATTAATTTTTATTTATGTTGTTGTTCTCAACATGAATGGTAGAAATATTGCCAAAGAAACATCAACTTTTAATGTTAGAGAGTCGAATGTACATGTAGAAACAAAGGGTGAGAGAGGCAATGGAAATGACTAGTAAGAAATGACTTTTTTAACTATAGTAAAAGTATTAGTTAGTAAGTTCTGCAAGATCAAAGGTGTACGGTTCCATTGAATAGGATTACGCAACATCAAATATGTGGTTCTCTTCTCATTCAAACATTTCACACTTTGTCCCTTTATCGGTGGGCAAGTGCGTTCATCTCTTGATGCTAAAGGTAAGAATTATACCAAAGGTAACAATAACACGTGAATTGTTTCAATTGGGGCATCCACGTTTAGCCTCAAATAGAGGAACACACTTGCATACAGAAAAGAGCATATGTTTGTCTGAAAGTGAGCGGGTTAAAAATATAATATTATGAAGAGTGAACTAAAATATACTCCCTTGTCTCAAATTATATGACATTTTTAGCTTTTAAGGTTTATGGCTTTTGCTATGCATCTAGATATGTGGTATGTTTAGATACATAATAAAAGAAATGAATCTAGAAATGTCAAAATATCCTATAATTTTGCACGGAGGAAGTATTTGTAAAATTTCTAGTTGGAGTAACTATCTTGGGAGAAATATGCATGGCCAAAATGTGAGCAAACAAGTGCCACTACTTTAATATCCCTTTAGTTTTGTTTCATGCTTAATGTGTATGCTTATGTTTTTTTTTCTTTAGCATTAGGGCAAAAGTACTATAATTGGATGACTTTTATAGTAAAAGTATTAGTTAGTAAGTTCTCCAAGATCAAAAGTGTATATTGACCACCAAGATGCATCCAACACTAAATACATGGTTTCCTTCTCTCTTTAAAACACTGTACACCTTGTCCCTATCGGTGGGCAAGTGTGTTCATCTATTTATGCTAATGGTGAGAATATTTCCAAAGGTAACGACAACAATTGTGAAATGTTTCAACTAGACCGTCGACCTTTAGTGTCAAATATAAGAACACACTTGCATACGGAATAGACTAGGCGAGATTGGTTGAGAGATAGGGTAAAAATATGATATTATAAAGAGTCAAAAAAATGTTATATAGCAAAATAATTGTTGGATTAGTATTTCTAGAGAAGCATGAATGACCAAAATGTGAGCAAATGTGTGCCACTACTTTAATTTCCCTTTAGCTCTGTTCCATAATGGTTTTGCTTGTATTTGTTGCTTTTGGATTAAGGTATAAGTACTAGAATTGGATAAAACTACAGATGAGAAGTGTTGAGATTAAAGAAGGAACACCAAGTGTCAAAATGTGCAAATAACACTTGCACAAGGAGAAGACTAAGTTAGAAAGTGGTTCTAATTTAATTTACCATCGGTTTTGTCTTATTAATAATGTGTTTCTCTTTAGCTGTTATGTTATGAACACTATAATAGGTTGCAAAAACACCGAGTAAGTGTTTTGATCAAAGTAGGCACATCAAACACTAAAATAAGCAACATACATGGTGAATAGTAAGTAGGAATCCGAGAATGATGTGAAGAAAAATATCTTCTAAAATAAAATAAAATATGTACTTTGCGGTTATAAAAATAAGCCTAAACTAGGTGTAAAGAACATTCATCATTCAAGCCCTATAGGACGGTCCCCATCACATTTAGCATTTGTAAACTTGATGCTTTTTATTTGTGTTCATGTTCTCGATGTAAATGGTAGAAATACAGCAAAGAAACTAGACTTGTCCTACGTTTCATTGTGAACATCCACCGATAGTCAAATGCACATGAAGAAACAAACGTTGATAGGGGCAACAGAAATGACTTGAAAGAAATGACTTTTTTCTCCATTGTAAAAGTATTAGTTAGTAAGTTCTGCAAGATTGATAGTATACAATGGCCTTCGAAATAGATTCTTCAACAACAAATATGTGGTTCTCTTCTCATTCAAACACAACATATCTTGTTCCTATCGGTGGGCAAGTGTGTTCGCCTTTTGATGCTAAAGATAAGAATAGTACCAAAGGTAATAACGACACAAGTGAAGTGTTTCATTTGGAGCATCTATCTTTAGCATCACGAGGAACACACTTGCATACGGAAAGGACCAAGCAAGAGTCAGAGAGAGAGAGATTGGGTTAAAAATATGATAATGTGAAGAGTGAAATAAAAAATACTCCCTCCGTCACAAATTATATGTCATTTTCACTTTTTAAGGTTCATAGCTTTTTGCAACGCATCTAGACATATAGTATATCTAGACACATAGTAAAAGTAATGAATCTAGAAATTACAAAATGTCTTATAAGTTTGGACGAGGGAAGTGTTTTGTCAAAAAATTCTAGATGGATTAAGTTTCTTGTCAGAAGAATGCATGGCCAAATTATGAGAAACGATGTGCCACTAATTTGATTTTCCTTCAGTTTTGTTCCACACTTAATGTGTTTGCTCTTTTTTTCCTCTAGGATTAAGCTACAAGTACTAATTGGATGACTCTTTCTAACTATAGTATAAGTTCTACAAGATCGAAAGTGTCCATTGACCATCGAAATATATTTTTCAACACTAAAGATGTGATTCTCTTCTCTTTCAAATACTGCACACCTTGTCCCTATGGGTCGGCAAGTGTGTTCGTCTCTTGACACTAAAGGTAAGAATACTGCCAAAGGTAACAGCAACACTTGTGAAGTGTTTCAACTGGAGCATCCACCTTTAGTGTCATTCTAAAGGAACACACTTGCATAACACTTGCATACGGAATAGAGTAGGCAAGAATAGTCAGGACATAAGGTTAAAATACGATATTGTGAGACTAAAATAAAAAAATTATTGAAAATTCTTATTGGAGTTAGTATCTTGTGAGAAGTATGCATTGCAAGTAGGAATCTGAGAATGATATAGAGAAAAAATAACTTTCAAAATAAAATAAAATATGTACTTTGCTATTCTGTAAATGAGCCTAAATTATGTGTAAGCAACATTCATCATTCATGCTCTATCGGTCGGTCCCCACCACATTCGACATTTATAAACTTCACCCTTTTTATTTGTGTTCGTGTTCTCAACTTGAATGGTAGACATACCGCAAAAAGACTAGCTTCTTATGTGTTTCAATTTGAACAACTACCTTCAATATTATATAGTCAAATGAACATGAAGAGACAAAGTGTGAGAGGGGCAATGGATGACTTGTAAGAAATGATTGTTTATCTATTGTGACAATATTAGTAAGTTCTGCAAGATTGAATGCATGCGTTGCTCATCAAAATGGATTCTTCCACACCAAATATGTGGTTCTCTTCTCACTCAAACATTGTACACATTGTCACTATCGGTAGGCAAGTGTGTTCGTCACTTGACGCTAAAGATAAGAATACTATCAAAGGTAACAACGACACTTGTGCAGTGTTTCAATTGGGGCATCCACCTTTACCATCAAATAGAGGAACACACTTGCATACAGAAAGGAGTAGGCGAGAGTAGTCACGAGAGTGTGGGTTAAATTTGGTATTGTGAAGAACTTTCTAAAATATACTCCCCTAGTCACAAATTATAAGTCATTTTCACTTTTTAAGGTTCATAGCTTTTACAACACATCTAGACATATAGTATATCTAGATACATAGTGAAACTAATGAATCTAGAAATGACAAACAATCTTATAAGTTTGGACCGAGGAAGTATTTTGTAAAAATATTCAAGTTGGATTACGTGTCCTAGGAGAGGAATGCATGGCCAAATTGTGAGCAAAGATGTGCACCAATTTGATTTCCCTTAAGTTTTGTTCCATGCTTAATGTGTTTGCTCTTGTTTTTTTCTCTAGGATTAAGCCATAAGTACTAATTGGATGACCTTTTCTACCTATATTATAAGTTTTGCAAGATTGAAAGTATCTATTGACCATCGAAATGTATTTTTCAACACCAAAGATGTTATTCTCTTCTCTTTCAAACACTGCACACCGTGTCCCAATTGGTCAGCAAGTGTGTTCGTCTCTTGATGCTAAAGGTAAGAATACTGCCAAAGGTAACACAACACTTGTAAAGTGTTTTAACTGGAGCATCCACCTTTAGTGTCAAAAAGAGGAACACACTTGCATCCGGAATAGAGCAGGCAAGATTGGTCAGGAGATAGGGTTAACATCCGATACTGTGAGACTGAAATAAAAAAATTTGTATAGAAAATTCTTATTGGAGTTAGTATCCTGGGAGAAGTATGCATGGCAAGTAGGAATCCAAGAATGATATGAAGAAAATAACTTTCAAAATAAAATAAAATATGTACTTTGCTATTACAGAAATGAGCCTAAATTATGTGTAAGCAACATTCAACATTCATGCTCTATCGGTCGGTCCACATCACACTCGACATTTATAAACTTTACCCTTTTTATTTGTGTTTGTGTTCTCGACTTGAATGGTAGACATACCACAAAGAGACTAGACTTCGTATGTGTTTCGGATTTTTAAACATCCTCCTTTAATATTACATAGTCGAATGAACATGAAGCGATAAAGTGTGAGAGGGGCAATGGAGGACATATAAAAAAAATGTCTGTTTATCTATTGTGACAATATTAGTTAGTAAGTTCTGCAAGATTGAAAGCATGCGGTGTCCATCGAAATGGATTCTTCCACGCCAAATATGTGGTTCTCTTCTCACTCGGACATCGCACACCTTATCCTTTGTCGGTAGGCAAGTGCGTTCGTCTCTTGACGCTAAAGGTAAGAATACTATCAAAGGTAACAACGACACTTGTGCAGTGTTTCAATTGGGGCATCCACCTTTAGCGTCAAATAGAGGAACACACTTGTATACGGAAATGAGCAGGCGAGAGTAGTCATGAGAGTGTGGGTTAAAATATGGTATTGTGAAGAGCGTTGTAAAATATACTCCCCCAATCACAAATTATAAGTTGTTTTCACATTTTAAGGCTCATAGCTTTTGCAACACATCTAGACATGTAGTATATCTAGATACATGGTAAAAGTAATGAATCTAGAAACGATAAAACGTATTATAAGTTTGGACCGAGGAAGTATTTTGTAGAAATATTCTAGTTGGATTAAGTGTCCTAAGAGAGGAATGCATGGCCAAATTATGAGCAAAGATGTGCCATTAATTTGATTTCCCTTTAGTTTTGTTCCACGCTTAATGTGTTTGCTCTTATTTTTCCTCTGGGATTAAGCCATAAGTACTAATTGGATGACCTTTCTACCTATATTATAAGTTCTGCAAGATCGAAAGTGCCTATTGACCATCGAAATGAAATTTTCAACACTAAAGATGTTATTCTCTTCTCTTTCAAACACTCTCACACCTTGTCCCTATTGGTCGGCAAGTGTGTTCGTCTCTTGACGCTAAAGGTAAGAATACTGCCAAAGGTAACAGCAACACTTGTAAAGTGTTTCAACTGGAGCATTCACCTTTAGTGTCAAAAAAAGAGGAACACACTTGCATACGGAATAGAGCAGGCAAGAGTGGTCAGGAGATAGGGTTAACATCTGACACTGTGAGACTGAAATAAAAAAATTTGTATAGAAAATTCTTATTGGAGTTAGTATCCTTGGAGAAGTATGCATGGCAAGTAGGAATCCAAGAATGATATGAACAAAAATAACTTTGAAAATAAAATAAAATATGTACTTTGCTATTACAGAAATGAGCCTAAATTATGTGTAAGCAACATTCAACATTCATGCTCTATCGGTCGGTCCACATCACACTCGACATTTATAAACTTTACCCTTTTTATTTGTGTTTGTGTTCTCGACTTGAATGGTAGACATACCGCAAAGAGACTAGACTTCGTATGTGTTTCAGTTTAAACATCCTCCTTTAATATTACATAGTCGAATGAACATGAAGCGATAAAGTGTGAGAGGGGCAATGGAGGACATATAAAAAATGTCTGTTTATCTATTGTGACAATATTAGTTAGTAAGTTTTGCAAGATTGAAAGCATGCGGTGTCCATCGAAATGGATTCTTCCACGCCAAATATGTGGTTCTCTTCTCACTCGATTAATCGCACACCTTATCACTTTGTCGGTAGGCAAGTGCGTTCGTCTCTTGACGCTAAAGGTAAGAATACTATCAAAGGTAACAACGACACTTGTGCAGTGTTTCAATTGGGGCATCCACCTTTAGCGTCAAATAGAGGAACACACTTGTATACGGAAATGAGCAGGCGAGAGTAGTCACGAGAGTGTGGGTTAAAATATGGTATTGTGAAGAGCGTTGTAAAATATACTCCCCCAATCACAAATTATAAGTTGTTTTCACATTTTAAGGCTCATAGCTTTTGCAACACATCTAGACATGTAGTATATCTAGATACATAGTAAAAGTAATGAATCTAGAAACGAAAAAATGTCTTATAAGTTTGGACCGAGGAAGTATTTTGTAGAAATATTCTAGTTGGATTAAGTGTCCTAAGAGAGGAATGCATGGCCAAATTATGAGCAAAGATGTGCCACTAATTTGATTTCCCTTTAGTTTTGTTCCACGCTTAATGTGTTTGCTCTTATTTTTCCTCTGGGATTAAGCCATAAGTACTAATTGGATGACCTTTCTACCTATATTATAAGTTCTGCAAGATCGAAAGTGCCTATTGACCATCGAAATGAAATTTTCAACACTAAAGATGTTATTCTCTTCTCTTTCAAACACTCTCACACCTTGTCCCTATTATTGGTCGGCAAGTGTGCCTGTCTCTTGACGCTAAAGGTAAGAATACTGCCAAAGGTAACCGCAACACTTGTAAAGTGTTTCAACTGGAGCATTCACCTTTAGTGTCAAAAAAAGAGGAACACACTTGCATACGGAATAGAGCAGGCAAGAGTGGTCAGGAGATAGGGTTAACATCCGACAATCGTGAGACTGAAATAAAAAAAAAATTTGTATAGAAAATTCTTATTGGAGTTAGTATCCTAGGAGGAGTATGCATGGCAAGTAGGAATCCAATAATGATATGAAGAAAAAAGAACTTTCAAAATAAAATAAAATATGTACTTTGCTATTACAGAAATGAGCCTAAATTATGTGTAAGCAACATTCAACATTCATGCTCTATCGGTCGGTCCACATCACACTCGACATTTATAAACTTTACCTTTTTTATTTGTGTTTGTGTTCTCGACTTGAATGGTAGACATACCGCAAAGAGACTAGACTTCGTATGTGTTTCAGTTTAAACATCCTCCTTTAATATTACATAGTCGAATGAACATGAAGCGATAAAGTGTGAGAGGGGCAATGGAGGACATATAAAAAATATCTGTTTATCTATTGTGACAATATTAGTTAGTAAGTTCTGCAAGATTGAAAGCATGCGGTGTCCATCGAAATGGATTCTTCCACGCCAAATATGTGGTTCTCTTCTCACTCAGACACTGCACACCTTATCACTGTCGGTAGGCAAGTGCGTTCGTCTCTTGACGCTAAAGGTAAGAATACTATCAAAGGTAACAACGACACTTGTGCAGTGTTTCAATTGGGGCATCCACCTTTAGCGTCAAATAGAGGAACACACTTGTATACGGAAATGAGCAGGCGAGAGTAGTCACGAGAGTGTGGGTTAAATTATGGTATTGTGAAGAGCGTTGTAAAATATACTCCCCTAATCACAAATTATAAGTTGTTTTCACATTTTAAGGCTCATAGCTTTTGCAACACATCTAGACATGTAGTATATCTAGATACATGGTAAAAGTAATGAATCTAGAAACGATAAAATGTCTTATAAGTTTGGACCGAGGAAGTATTTTGTAGAAATATTCTAGTTGGATTAAGTGTCCTAAGAGAGGAATGCATGGCCAAATTATGAGCAAAGATGTGCCATTAATTTGATTTCCCTTTAGTTTTGTTCCACGCTTAATGTGTTTGCTCTTATTTTTCCTCTAGGATTAAGCCATAAGTACTAATTGGATGACCTTTCTACCTATATTATAAGTTCTGCAAGATCGAAAGTGCCTATTGACCATCGAAATGAAATTTTCAACACTAAAGATGTTATTCTCTTCTCTTTCAAACACTCTCACACCTTGTCCCTATTGGTCGGCAAGTGTGTTCGTCTCTTGACGCTAAAGGTAAGAATACCGCCAAAGGTAACAAAGCAACACTTGTAAAGTATTTCAACTGGAGCATTCACCTTTAGTGTCAAAAAAAGAGGAACACCCTTGCATACGGAATAGAGCAGCAAGAGCGTCGGGAGATAGGGTTAACATCCGACATCGTGAGACTGAAAAAAAAAAATTTGTATAGAAAATTCTTATTGGAGTTAGTATCACGGGAGGAGTATGCATGGCAAGTAGGAATCCAAGAATGATATGAAGAAAAATAACTTTCAAAATAAAATAAAATATGTACTTTGCTATTACAGAAATGAGCCTAAATTATGTGTAAGCAACATTCAACATTCATGCTCTATCGGTCGGTCCACATCACACTCGACATTTATAAACTTTACCCTTTTTATTTGTGTTTGTGTTCTCGACTTGAATGGTAGACATACCGCAAAGAGACTAGACTTCGTATGTGTTTCAGTTTAAACATCCTCCTTTAATATTACATAGTCGAATGAACATGAAGCGATAAAGTGTGAGAGGGGCAATGGAGGACATATAAAAAATGTCTGGTTATCTATTGTGACAATATTAGTTAGTAAGTTCTGCAAGATTGAAAGCATGCGGTGTCCATCGAAATGGATTCTTCCATGCCAAATATGTGGTTCTCTTCTCACTGGACACAGCACACCTTATCTTTGTCGGTAGGCAAGTGCGTTCGTCTCTTGACGCTAAAGGTAAGAATACTATCAAAGGTAACAACGACACTTGTGCAGTGTTTCAATTGGGGCATCCACCTTTAGCGTCAAATAGAGGAACACACTTGTATACGGAAATGAGCAAAGCGAGCATAGTCACGAGAGTGTGGGTTAAAATATGGTATTGTGAAGAGCGTTGTAAAAATATACTCCCCAATCACAAATTATAAGTTGTTTTCACATTTTAAGGCTCATAGCTTTTGCAACACATCTAGACATGTAGTATATCTAGATACATGGTAAAAGTAATGAATCTAGAAACAATAAAACGTATTATAAGTTTGGACCGAGGAAGTATTTTGTAGAAATATTCTAGTTGGATTAAGTGTCCTAAGAGAGGAATGCATGGCCAAATTATGAGCAAAGATGTGCCATTAATTTGATTTCCCTTTAGTTTTGTTCCACGCTTAATGTGTTTGCTCTTATTTTTCCTCTGGGATTAAGCCATAAGTACTAATTGGATGACCTTTCTACCTATATTATAAGTTCTGCAAGATCGAAAGTGCCTATTGACCATCGAAATGAAATTTTCAACACTAAAGATGTTATTCTCTTCTCTTTCAAACACTCTCACACCTTGTCCCTATTGGTCGGCAAGTGTGTTCGTCTCTTGACGCTAAAGGTAAGAATACCGCCAAAGGTAACAGCAACACTTGTAAAGTATTTCAACTGGAGCATTCACCTTTAGTGTCAAAAAAAGAGGAACACCCTTGCATACGGAATAGAGCAGGCAAGAGCGATCAGGAGATAGGGTTAACATCCGACACTGTGAGACTGAAATAAAAAAATTTGTATAGAAAATTCTTATTGGAGTTAGTATCCTGGGAGGAGTATGCATGGCAAGTAGGAATCCAAGAATGATATGAAGAAAAATAACTTTCAAAATAAAATAAAATATGTACTTTGCTATTACAGAAATGAGCCTAAATTATGTGTAAGCAACATTCAACATTCATGCTCTATCGGTCGGTCCACATCACACTCGACATTTATAAACTTTACCCTTTTTATTTGTGTTTGTGTTCTCGACTTGAATGGTAGACATACCGCAAAGAGACTAGACTTCGTATGTGTTTCAGTTTAAACATCCTCCTTTAATATTACATAGTCGAATGAACATGAAGCGATAAAGTGTGAGAGGGGCAATGGAGGACATATAAAAAATGTCTGTTTATCTATTGTGACAATATTAGTTAGTAAGTTCTGCAAGATTGAAAGCATGCGGTGTCCATCGAAATGGATTCTTCCACGCCAAATATGTGGTTCTCTTCTCACTCAGACACTGCACACCTTATCACTGTCGGTAGGCAAGTGCGTTCGTCTCTTGACGCTAAAGGTAAGAATACTATCAAAGGTAACAACAACACTTGTGCAGTGTTTCAATTGGGGCATCCACCTTTAGCGTCAAATAGAGGAACACACTTGTATACGGAAATGAGCAAGCGAGAGTAGTCACAAGAGTGTGGGTTAAAATATGGTATTGTGAAGAGCGTTGTAAAATATACTCCCCTAATCACAAATTATAAGTTGTTTTCACATTTTATGGTTCATAGCTTTTGCAACACATCTAGACATGTAGTATATCTAGATACATAGTAAAAGTAATGAATCTAGAAACGATAAAACGTCTTATAAGTTTGGACCGTGGAAGTATTTTGTAGAAATATTCTAGTTGGATTAAGTGTCCTAAGAGAGGAATGCATGGCCAAATTATGAGCAAAGATGTGCCACTAATTTGATTTCCCTTTAGTTTTGTTCCATGCTTAATGTGTTTGTTCCACACAAATGAACAATTAGCATCGTATGTTGCCACTTCAGTGCAAGGATCCGTGTGGACTCATGTGACACTCTGACCTAAGTTTAGTGACATGAGAATGGCACTTCCCAAGTTGAGGAACTTGATGGCACCTAGAGGCAAGATTAGGGACCCAATATTGCATTTCCTTAGTTAGAGGATCAGAATGACACCACTTGCCATGTTTGTTCATGAATGTTACTTAGTATTTATTATGCATGGCTTTAACTTGGTAGAAAAAGGCAAATTTAGGTGGCATGACATACTTATAACATGATTAAAAGCATTAGTTCTAGTTACCACTAGGCTTGCAGGTGGGGCGGGTGTTTAGCGCAAAATGGCAAGCCTGCCCCGCAAAACCACCTTTGTGGTTCACAAGGACAAGCTTACGTGGGTCTAATAGAAGTCCACAAGATACCGCAAGCTACTGAAGCCTCATGAGCTCCTCACGCCCAGCAACTTCAGCCACTTCTTCATAGCCATCTTCGGTAGTGTTGGTATCAATGCTTATAGCTGCGTCCTAGTCGTCCTACTGCTTCTTATATAGGTGGATGGGAAGTAGGCAGCAAGGGAGAGCATGGTCGCACTCAAGGTGAATAGGACATGGCATGGTGCTGCAATTGCCTACCTACTAGGACCACATGGGAGCTGGGGTTCACATCGGCGACGATGGCTAAGACACTTAGGGTCACACCAGTGATGATTCGATAGAGGTGGGCCGAGCGGCACAGGGCCTCTCCCACCAGAGTTAACACAGGTCGATGCCCGAGAATGCCAAGTTGTCCAATGGCAGGGGGTCGAGGCTCAACATAGTGGATGTGTGGGAACACCGTGAACAGGGCCACAAAGTGGTCGGCCTTAATGGAGATCACCGTCACGAGGACAATTATGATGGAGTAGTGGGTAGCATGTCTCGAGAGAGCCACACTGAAGCAAAAGAAGTAAATGATGTTAGACATTATGACGCTTAGGACAAACATCTGTAGTCTTTAAACATCGTCTATCAGATCTAGCTGTGCACAATAGCACTGCATTGGAGACAACCAAACAACTCATTGATAGGCCATGGTCGGCACACATGCGGTGCATGACACCAGGGCTCGTGCTCTCACCATTGAGAGTTAGTGACACACCATGGTGGTGTACATAGAGATTGAGAGGCTCGTTCATCAGCTAAGCTCGCAGTAGCAGTGCATGCGTGGTGCTAGTGATGAGGCTCTGCCGATGATGACCATTAGTTTCATGCAGGCAGAACATGGACTACCGTAATGTCTGCAAAATGTTAGTGGCTCCTTGTAGGCCTATCGCAAAGCCCATGATAACTATGGCGATTTGTGTGGAAATTTTGGTAGATAGCTATGGACTGCCTGCCTGTAGTCCAAGTTACCATTGTTAACTTTGTAAAATGTAGAGTATTAACGATATCGATGTGGCAAATTCTTCTAGGACCCTACTTGCCCCTATCAAATCACCCTTGGAGGCAAATACAACTCAATTGTAGCTCACTATTGATCTCATGTTTCCTAATTTAGTAAGCACATTGTACAACAATGAGTCTGTAAAACATAAAAGAATCTGCTACTTCATTTTTGTGACTGCCCTTCGACTGCCTCGATCTAGACTGGTAGATTCCTCCTGTCTCCTTAGTTCATTGTCTCCTCGATGTTGTGTAATGTTTCTTGACTCCACTCACCTTGGCACACTACTCTGCATGTGCATTTCATGGAATGTTTTTGTGGACACCACCACAAATGCGTCAATTTTCTTTAGTTGTTCACCTATGCATAAGGAAGTGAAATATTCATGGCATGTTGTAATGCTTAACCCATTTGTGCATCTCTCTCTTAACCATGCTTGATCAGATCATCATGAATACCAAAAGTGGGCATCAATACCATGCCACCTCTGAAATGTCTAGGGGTACTGTGTGCCTAAACATTGAAGTGCATGTGATAGAGCTTAGCAATAATTGTGTTAGAAAAAAGGTGGCATCAAAAATGGATTAATCACACAAGAAAACATTGGCACAACCAATGCATGAATCCATCACGGATGAATGAGAACGACTAACCGTTGTGCCATAGTAGTTCTAGTCAAAATTGCTTGTAGAAGTCAACAACATTCAACATACCCAACTATGCAGACAATGCAATTTTGTATTTATTGACCACTAAATCCACACAATGCAAGGCAATGGCTTGGTTGAAATGGCCAAGAATACAAACCCGCTATAACTATTTGGAACAAACATGGTAGCTTTGTGGATGTTCTCAACCCACCCCACCTGCAATAATACCATAAGGTGAATTATTCTAAATGATCTAAAGTAATTTCTTCATAAACTATAAGATAGGTAGAAACATTACCAACATCCAAGATTTGTGAGTGATGAGCTCCCTACTTCTTTTCTACCAGAATCATCCTACCCCATGTGTTGACATTGAGCTTAAGGGCATCCTATCCCGCACAAGGGACCTTGAGGTGGCATAGCTTCTCCTTCATGAGGTATGCTTGGTCTCTAAGGCACAACAAGAGTCAGACTTTCCCTATATTGTCTTCCATCATTGGGCGTAGTTCTTGTATTTGGATCCGATTCACAGTGTTATTGATCTCTCATCAAAGAACCAAAGGCTACAACTGCCAGGACCCCTGGCAAAGCGCTCTCATGCTTAGCACATTGGGATCAGGCATCTAGGTTGTTGTAATTGTCGAGTGAAAAGGATTCCACCCGCCGCCTCAACTGTTGCTTGCCGGTGGTCATGGCCAATGAAGGAGGTGATCTTAAGGAGCCATGTCTTATGGTTCACCGCTATAGAGCCTCTGTGATCATCTTTTAGTGCATGGCAACGTTCCTTGTACCCTAGTTCACCCTCATTTGGCACCCCATTGAATCACCCATTGCCATGTGGCAGTCTCTGAAGGGATATTGGACCATGGGCTAGGCTCAATGTTCCATACATCACTGTTGTTCTATGACCATCTTGGGGTATGGCTAACATTGAGGGCTCCTTTGGATCCACCATTCCGCTAGTGGATTGGAGGGTATTGGAGGGAACATTAGTTCAAATACCCCTCAATCCCCTCCAATTTTGAAGTGAAATAAGTGAATCCAAATGAGCCCTGATGGATCAATGGCTACCACCACTTTGTGTCATACTTTCCCATTTTTCCAGTCAACCTACTTGGGAGGAACCCTAGGAGACCTTTGTCCCCTTTGTTGTGGAGATACACCATTATCACTCACACCACGATGATGATCCTCCAGCTATTATGAATATTGTAGCAACACCCACCAATCTATTCCATCCATGGTCCCATATGCAGAATTAGCCCGTAGGCATATCCTCCCCACCTTGATGGTAGATGGTCATGCTCTTGGGCCAAATGTCTCTAGACTCATCCCCTTGTGACGCATTTTTAGTTTCCTCTATTGGACTTGATGGTGTGTCATGATGAGCTGGCGACCCATGAGTTCTCTTCAAGTTAATATGGTGGCCCATCTCTCAATGATGGATGATCACTTCCTATCACCATTTCCCTTATGCTTTGTTGATGCCCCTAGAGCAACCATGTCTAGTACACTAAAGTCATGACTATAGAATTTGCATATCTAGACACCCCTTATCGATAGTGTCCCAGTATCCTACCTCACCAACTACCAAATTTTCCTATTTCCTAGAATTAGGCTAGACATGCCCTAATGATGTTGCCATTCTGATGTCTCATCTATTCCGTTGGCAATGGCAAAACCATAGATAAACCACTAGCCTCGGCTACGGGGCAGTACCTCATTGCGAACATGAAACCAATCTATCAATTACTTCCATGGTCCATCATCCACAAGTGCACGACTGCCGTGCTCTCTCCCTCATAATAGGTGTGTGACCTAAGCTAGTCCCTACTTCCAATGTCAATGGTCTTTATTTCACAGAGGAGGATAGTTTGAAGCCTAGGAGTTTCTACGGGAACTGAGTGGATCGACCATTCAACCAAAGACAAATACACTATGTTGTTTAATAAGACACTTTTATATGCACATCTTGCTACCATGGCAACCATTTTTTGATGTAAGATTGATACTGGAAGGTGCATTCAATTTCCCTTTTGCATGCCTCTAAATGGTTTCTTCCTTCCTATTGGCTATCATACTTGCTAACCTCATGAATCCTTATTCTATTTTAATTTAGACTGGATGTGGGCTAAAGGTAATGACCTAGAGTAGTTTGGCGAGATGCTATAATCTTTGCCAGGATTGATATTGTTTGCCTTCAAGAAACTAAGGTGGTAGTACACACTCATTCCTTCTTTCATTCATTTTCATTTTAGACTCTGATAGGTTCAAGGATTTGCCTATCGCTGGCACCCATGGTGGTTATTTTGAATGCTTGGAGAAGTGTGGTTATGGATATCATATTTTATATCCAATCATTATTGAAGAAGGGTATAACTAGTGGTTTATAGGAGTATATGGGCCTTTTGTTCTAGACCGTGGCTTGTAGCAAGCAATGATGGGTTAGCTTTGGTTCTTTTTGGGTGAAAATGAAATTAAGATGATTCCTTTGTTTTACCAGCAATTTACTTAGTTCATTGAATGATTGAATCCTATTTCAGTGTCTCTAGATTGGGCCTTCTATTTGGAAGGATATGTTCCTTGGTGTGATCTTGTAGAGCACAATATTTGTGGCTTCTAATCATTTCCCCTTATCTTGGGGCTCAAGGTTAGCTACAGGGAAGCACTACTTCCACTTTGAGAGTTTCTAGTCAAGGCCCCTAGTTTCAATGATGTTATGCAACAACATTGGTAAGCTCCCATATCATATAGTTGTGTGATATAGTTGTGCGATTGAGCGCCTTTTTAAAAAAATTGTAGTATCTTAACAAAGGTTTGAACAAATAGAGCAAGTGCAAAGTGACAAATGTCAAAACCAAAAGAAATTATAAGAGGTCTATGACCTCTCCCAAGGGGAAGAGGAGATGAGAAGGAAGATGAAGCTCCATAATCTAGGGTTTGCTTCTCTTGAGTGCACCATAGCGCATCATATTATTCAGGTGCTTTATCTTGTGAGGGTGATGCCAATACATCCTTCTTCCACTTGGTCATTGATGAGTGTCATCTGTGGTTCTTGGCCATCATTATTATCCTTCAAGAGTTACTCCTCAGATTACTTCCTCAAGGACCTTAGTCATCCATTGTGATTGGCTGATTCTGGTTATTTTTGTTTCTTCTTTTTATGTTTTGTGTAGTATGTTAAGGAGGGGTTTATGTAGCATCCTTCCTACATTTTTTTATGTTTTATACTACTTGTTTATCTCGATGAGATGATACACAACTCTTCTATAAAGTTTAATAAAGAATTTTTGAACCTTCAAATGGATTAACAATGGTTATGACAATATGATATTAATTCTTGGCCATTGTAGCCACATCCCTTCTCCACATTCTATATAGATGAGTTCCAAGATATTAGGGCATGCATGATTCCTACTATAAACTAGATTGATAGGGCAGGATTAGGGAACTAGAGGGACAAAAGGAAAGCAAATAAAGCCAATTCTACAATGAGTGGGACTTTGAGCTCTCCAAAGTAATCTAGTTCTAGCTAAACTATATTAACTAATGGATTCACTATGCAAATTACTATTAGATATTGGATCTCCAATCCCTATCCCAATATAGAGAAAACTTCTAAATCCTTTTCCTCATCCCCACCATTGAAAACTAGGATTTTCCTATCATCGTAATCCTGACTTCAATGATGAGGTCATGGGAGATTAGTGATGACAATATGGAGTATTGGGGCCAAGATTAGACCCACTTGGTTCTCATTGTTAAGGTGCAATAGTCAATGGCATTAGTGTAATCTCCTAGTCTAGGGTTTCCCTCTTCTATCTCTCATGTCCTTGAAGTGGTCGAGCACCCGTGTCTGTCACGCTGCATTATGCCACAAGCATGACAAGAAGTTGAGGTTGGCGAATACAATCTCACTAGGGCGAGGAGACAAGCGACCTACGTTTTGTTCTTGTGTTAGGTTCTGAGCATCTATCAAATTTAGGTGGAATATTCGTCATGCCGATTGGTGTGGAAAGCCTAGCCCAAGCAACATGAAGGTGTCTGTGGCTCTCCAAATGAGCCCCTGGGTGCGGACGACTTGGTCACAGATTTATTTGTTTGGCTTGTCCTCTGACATTGAGGCTTTTCTACGAGGTGGGCGTATTAGGCTTGTTAGGTTTCTTTGACGTCCCATCATGTGTGTGTTCCAAGTTCTTGGCTAATTAAGTGAATTTGTTAGGGAGTTAGTTGTATTGTCATGGCATTAATCATAGGGTTTAGGTAACCCTATTTTTGTTAGTCAATAAGTACGCTGCCCTATCGAACGTCCATCCATGCACTGCCTCAATTTCATGGCATCTGCGGTTGTCATCCACACTGTCTATGCGTCAGCTATGATGCAATAACCATTGCCCACCCTTAATTTGGATCCTATCCAGCCATGCAGATCCTCTTATCACATGCTTCTCAGCTCCTCATGGTCAACACGCTAATTGCTAGATTTTCTATCCACCATCTTCATATGTGCATGCATGTAGGGCCATATTGAGTCTTCTACACATAAAGGTGGGCCCTTCATCTGTGTGGTGCTGTCACAATTCCTCATACACTCACTCCAGCAATCTTATTTCCTAAATTTTGTTACATATATTGAATCAGATTGTCGGTGTTGCTAGTGTGTTGAATAGATCCATTCTAGATTCTATTGTTGCTAGTGTGTTGAAGCCCTATTTTCTATTCATTGCATATATTGCATTAGACTATCAGTGTCAATCCAAATTTAGATCTAAACACCTATAATTCATTGAAGCTTTGCGTGTCCATAAATTTAGTACTAAATCAACCATCTTCTTCTTATTTGGTTAGTTGAATCATGTTGATTTAGCTAATCATCATCATTAATGTGACTCTACCCTCTTGAGTTCTTTCAAAGCCATTTTGCTGCGTGTCATGATCAATGGCCATTTATTTTTTTGTCTTGCAACAGTAATCTCTTTGTTCTTCTTTTGGCTTGATTTGACACATCTCTCTATTCTCATTGAGTTCAAAGTCTCCAAAGAGAGGTTCATAGTTGAAGAGCTAAAGCACTAATTTGAAAGACTTGAAGTATTTGCCAAAGTATGGGTTGCAAAGGCAATATCCTCTTGTGGAGTATATTGACATTGTTCAAAAGTTGCACGCTTCCGTGACATCTTTGATTTTGGATATTGGATGTATTAGTGCCTTTTCTTTTTTATACTAGTTCATAAATGCAATGGCATTGCAGGCATATTGCTTTTATGATGAGGTGTTAAGGTATAATAGTCATGGTATTAGTGTAATCTGCAAATGAAGGTTTTTCCTCTTATATCTCTCATATTACTCTATAAATAGTCACCATTGGGGTCAATACAATCATTCAATTTACAATCTGTTCAAGTGGCTGATAAGCTCAAAACGACTGATTTTTGTGGGAGAAAAACATTATGGGAACAGCTGATAAGCCGGCTCCCTTGTTTGCCGTACTTGCTTCTTTCATGCCTATCAATCCTCAGGATGCAAAGCGCGAAGCCAGAGTGTATAAAACTCTCAATATGGAGCTCTATTACCCACCGTCCACTATTCATTGTTGATAGGCGTTACCATTAGAGGTCAAGTTTACCACATCAACCATAGTGAAAGTGCATGTCACAAACTTGAGCGCATGCTGACGGCTTGTAGCCCACCATTGATGTAGCATCCTCTGGCCTCAAAGAATGAGAAGGTGGAATGAAGAAGAAAAAAATTTGTGAATGCTACCATTCAAACTAATGAGTACAAGAGGCCTATGAGAAGTCCATGCTTGTGCATTGTGTGTTGTTTGCTAACATCTTGGCAATGGACTGTGAGCGACTAGTGGAGTAGTAGTTTGAATAGGATGTGCAAATTAGGGTTTACCTGTGATGGGCCAAAAGACCAAACATTGCTTGATGGGCCTCAGCTCCTCACCATTATCTAAATTGTCCTACATATCATATAAACAAGGCTCAAGGGGAAAATGGGGACAACACTCCTCCATTAATAAGGATAGTTTTCTCTATTTGCATCCCTGTGGGAATAAAACTCTCTCCCCATCCTCTAATAGGTGAATTCTCCGTAGGAAAATAGGAATTGATCCATTGTCATCTCTAGTCCTACCCCTCTGTCTTCTTACAGTCCTCCAAGCTGTGTTGGAGCTAGTTTCTAATGGCAGCTGTGCTTTGAACTTTACTATGTCAAATTTAGATGTTGAAGTATCTTATTATCGAAAGATAAGCAACTACAATGAAAACAAAAGTTATGTTTTTCAAGTTAATCTTATAGCCAAGTTATATTTTTAAAACAAAAGGTTCTACAAGCACCCCTAGAATTAGATCGGAAGAAAGCAATGTAGACTTGTGGAACCAAGCCTAGTGAAAAGTACCAATTTAGAGACAGTAACCACATGGACGAAATCTCTCTTGACTAAGCAATGTTATACACAAAAGCTGAATTAATGTATGATGGCAATATTGAACAAGCAAAAGCAAGTTCGAAATTGTTTTATGTGATCAAATCTGAGTCTATGATTTGAGATTTTAGCATAACATGATTGTGCCCATTAATAGTAAAATAAGTTTTCGTCAAGAAACTTGGATGAGGACTCACGGTATTCTGTCACGAGGAATCATTCTGGTCTCTGGACACATTGTTTGACGTTAACCACTTCTCATTCCATGAGAACCATATATGTTCTAATCCATCGTGAGGAATTGATATGTATAACGTGAGAGAAGATGCCAGACCTAAAAATGAGATAAGGAAAATGAGAATAAAGATCACACCATAAAGTCCAAGAACACAAAATTTTGCCCCTTTCTTGAGAACCGTGATAAAACCTATATTAAATACCATGTAATGGTGAAGGTTTCATCTAGCAACAGTGGAATGGCAAGGTGCAAATGTCATGGAATAATGAATGTGTTTTAGTAATGTGATCGCCCATATTTTCATATACTCTAGCTTTGTAACTTGAATTTAAGTTATAAATAAAGTTGGAAAATAGCAACATACTCTCGAGATAGCACGACAAAAAAAAAAAAAGATTAGTGGAGACTTCTTTTCACACAGGGTTACCGTCTCAGAAGTTCCGGTTAAAATTCTCCTATTGCGACTCCAGACAATTTTGCAATAGAATATTCAGAACATTATGGTTCTTGGAGATGAAAAAAATTCGTGTAAATACTACACAACAAGTTGGAATGATGAAGACATATCCACCTCTCCGGCACTAGGATGGTGCCTTGTTTGGATTTAGTAGAAAGGTCTCTGATTTTTTATTAGCATAAATTTTGGACAAAAATCCACGTTAGCACTACGGACAAGATTACTTCTGAAGTTGTGTGATAGGAAAACTAAACAAAGAAACAACAACATGCATATTGAGTAGATCGATAGATTGGACACACGTAGCTGTTGCTTCTGCTTCTCTTCCTTACGGGTTGTTTGTTTTTTTTTTCCTAAAACTTTTCTATCATATCAAATGTTTAGGTATATGCATAGAGTATTAAATAAAAAATAACTAATTGTATAGATACAACAATTTTGTGATACAAATTTTTTAAACCTTAATAATTTATGACTTAACAATGTAACATTAAACATATACTAATGATGGATTAATTAGACTGAAACAAATATAATAAATTCAACATTTTGAGTGCCATGGTGCATGCTGAAACAACTATTTATGACATTGTCAAAAGTAAGAGGCTAGCCTAGGACCTAAAATTTTCTAAAAAAACTAAGGTTGGCACGGCTCTACTTTATTAGTGAAGCTAGGTTTGAGCTTCATAAACAGCTCTATATTTGGAGCCGAAGCCATTTTACTAAATCGTTTAGCAAAACGGCTCCACGTATAAAATTTCTTAAAACATGCTCTCGCGGAAATGCATGCAGGATGAGGTGAAGCTAAATGAAGCTATTATTTTTAGCTCCATCTCACCTCAAAGCTATGTGAGAGCACGATTTAAGGAGCTTCACAGGTAAAGCCGTTTTGTTTTACTCCATTTAGAACAAAACAGCTCCAAACGGCTCCTAAAGATGATGAAGGAGCCGCGTCAAATGGGGCTATTTTTATATGCCGCTGAAAACCAGTACACCAAATGATTTATTAGGACGAGAAATAAGATATGAATAGCAATTTCAGAGATAAATTATATTGTTGCAACACGCACGGTGAGAGATCTATATCCATAAAAGGAAGATAGGGACAAAATTCAAAATATAATCAATCCAGCATCCCTTTCAAGCTTTTCGCCTCCACCCGCTGGAATACACGCCCCCGGACGAACAGGAAATAAAATTTACAACTAGTTCCTCAGGGTAATAAGGGGCGTGTTTAATTTTTTTATATAAGCTCCCTTTGGCTAGCTCAACTATAGCCAGTCTCAAACAATAGCTCATAGATGCCTTTTTTGTTTTAGTTATCGTCTAACTTGGCAACCGAAACTAGGGGCTTATGTTTCAGCAAGGATAGAATCATTCTAGTGATCCAGCCCACGTAGCAACAATAATATAGATATACTGAGTTCGACTGGTGATATAAGCCAGCTGATAAGATAAGCTGGCTAGCTTATAAACTCGGTTCATAGGACAAATGAACAGGACGATGCAACCTACTGTTGGGTGTTGGCCAGTCCTCTCAAAGCAGCTTTCACCGTGTACCGTACCTATACAGCTGTTTGACAACACCGTACTACAGTACTAGTCTACTCTTTCCGTTCTATGGATTTTGTCGTTAGAAAATTATGTCTTCATCACAAATATGATTTTCAAATGACAAACTCTATAGGAGGGAGTACTAGACTAAAGGAAAGCATTCATTCCGTACTAAGGAATCCAGTCTAGATCTCCCCGGAAAACAGAGCCCAGAAGCTACCAATTCCATGCCCCCATAACTTTTCAGAGGCCAAACGCCCAACAGACTACGGTTCAGTGAAGTATCTCTAATTGCTGGGAACTACTCCCTCCGTCCCATGGAGTTTGTCGTTAAAAATCCATGCCCCTCTCACAAACACGCTTTTCTAGTGACAAACTCTATGGGACGGAGGGAGTAACAGAAGCCCTGATCTACACCACTAGCTACAGCAGAGTTGAGGAACAAAAGCCCTACACCCCTACCACTCCTCCTACTGGAGTAGAATTTAGCGCATAAACAAAACGAAAGGAACACGCTATCGATCGAGAGCATCCATCAATTTCGCGGCCTCCAAAAGCAAGGAGCAAAGTTAATAAGAAGAAACAAACGAACATAGGCCGCGCTAAGGCTATCCGCACTCATTATCCTCTATTTTCACTCTCTATATGTCCTGGTCATCAAGATTCTCTCCTCTATACATATTTTCCCCGCACCCATCATTCTCTATATCTCATACTCTATATCAACTACTAACAACGGCCCCACTTGTCATCTTCTATAAATTTTATCTAAATATATCCATGCGAGATCTTGTTTTGAAGGATTTATTGAAACGAATTTAATGGTGTAATCGAATTTAATTTTGTTTTGTAGTTTGTGAGTTAAAACATGTTATAGCTGCTTAAATTACTGGGGCCCGCTGCATGTCACCTCTGTCTCCCCTTGGTTTCCCTCCCCGCGCGTGTTGCATGGCATTACAGGACGCTCCGTACATACGTTGCAGGTGCCGGGTGAGAGGCCGTCCGTAATTTTTCCGGACGTGATACGTAACCCCCCATGCGAGCTTTTGGTACGCCACATGCATTCTGAGGATGTTTTTACAAGTATTCCAAAGGCGCATAGCCTAAGAAGAATTCGACAAGTATCTCGACGAGGCAAGGAGGAGCGGGGAGATCCGGGGACGCAAACCTGACCGACGCCGCTCTCCACGGAGGCCTGCAGGGCCGGCGTCCGCGATGCGTTCAGCGCGTTGGGGCGGCGGCGTTCCTCAACCCCACCACACCACCCAACAACTCGACGGCCGACCCCGACAGTCGCCACCGCGCGCCCACCGCCAGCGCAAGCTACGCCCGTGTCGATCGACGCGGATCGGCCGGGCGACGGCGGGCACCGGCGAGAGGGGCTAGGACATGGATCGGGAGTGCGGGATCCAAGCTCGGAGAGGAGCGAGGCTTGAGAGTGCCGCGCGAGACGGGAGGGAGTTGCAAGCACGAGGATGAGTGAGGAGGAGGAGCCGGGGAGAGGGGCCAGGCGCTTTTATCGCGTGGCCTTCTTTTTTGGCTGTTGCAGGAGTTTGTTGCTGCCTGCGTGCGCGGCGTGACGTTGTGCACTGCAGCGCTTGCTGGGCTGTCCGCGCAAGAGCCGTTGATGCCTGATGGGTCTGGTGGTTTGGCCGTGGTCTGTGGGCCGCCGCCGTGCAAGGCAGACCGCGCCACGGGAAGTTGGTTCGAGCAGTATCATTGAATCGAACATGACTATCGATGAATTGAATGGACTCACTCTTCATGAGAGAGATGGTGCCAAAGAGCAAGAGAACAGTTTCGCAACGCCAAGATGTTGCCAAAGAAGCCCAAGCAGAATTTGGAAGCTTGCTTAACAAACAGTGCCTTCCACGTCGTCGGATATTACTAGAAGTGCTTTCATCTTTAGGGCCTGTTTGGATCTAATGAACTAATAACTAGTTCAAATAGTTGAGTTTTGTGAACTAGTGAACTAATACTAGTTGAGCCTTAGATTATTTATTAATTTATCCACTAGTTCACCTACTAGTTTACCTGTTTGGATCTTTACGAACTAATTGTTAGTCGACTAGTTACTAGTTCATGGGATCCAAACAGGGCTTTAATCTGATTTCTAGACCAAGAAGCAGCTTCTTCATAAGGGCTCTTTAGACGCTAGTGATACACCTCAAATATCTTAAGATAATTAAAGAAGTTATCTATTACCCTCTCTGTTCTAAAAAGATATGATTATGAGATAGTGCTAAATCAACTTATCTTAAATTTGATCAAATTTGTTATGGAAAATATTAATATTTATCAAACTAGAAAGTATCTTTAGGTTTGTCATTAATAGATATTATTTATAAATTAAAGAAGTTGTCTAATACCCTCTCTATCATTAGATATTATTTGAAGTTATAATTGTAGATGCTATTCTCAAAAAGGCTAGTCTCAGTGGTGGGCTCTATTTTTTGATTTCCAAGATTGCCATGTCAAACAAAATACAATGAAACTATACATTGAGAGTGATAGTTTTATTTTAGTGTTTCATAGATATTTAATTCCTTGACTTTTTGCGAGTTGATAACTATGTCGGGCGAGTGTCATTCCCTGACACTCATTCTCTTCTCTCTTCTTAAATATGGTATCATACCATAAAATGCCTACATGACAGCTTATTAAATGCAAATGAAATTGGGATGAAACTTCCACTAAAAGTAGCCTAATAAACTTTATAAATTTAAGATAGTTTGACCCAGATAAATTTGTAGAGCTAGAGCTAGTCATCTCTGGCTCTAGAAATGTGTAGAGCTATTGAGTCGCCTCATTCTTCTTCTAGGTTTTTAGATAATGGATAAACATTCTTCTTCTAGGTTAAAATTTGAAGTTTAATTTAAGATATTTTAATAAACAAAGACCAGATTCCGCATGAAGCTGTACGGGCCTAATGTGCAAAGTCTTGGCCAATGCGTGATGGTGCCTGTCTGCTCCTCGGCTGAATGCTCCAGGCTCCAGCAATTTGGATCGCGTGAAAGCAACGAGCTTTGATGGTTGGACACACGGTACTCGGCAGAAGGCCCACCGAGACCTGAAAACCGAACTAAAACAACCGGAACCGAAGCATTCATTCCTAGTTCTCAGGAACCGAAATTTATCAGCTTAATTCGGTTCTGGATCTCGATTAACTGAAAGAAACAAATTTCATAACAAGCCCAAGAAAGCCCATGTTTCAGTCCATGTATGTAACCCTAGGTATATAATAAGGAGAGAACAATCCCATGCCTAGTTTTCTTTCCCCACTCATAAATCGCCTCACCTCCTGGTCGGCAACCATATCGTGTTTTTACGCAGTGCCTCAGTCCAAAACCCGTGTCGTGCCTGCTTCTTCACCACCCGACAACTAGAGCGGTGGTTGACCCTCCTGTCCCACCATGACGACTAGCGTGTGGCCCTTACTTCCCCACCCTCCTGCTGCCGTGGGCCACCCCGACGTGGTGACACACCCCAATCCAAGGGAATGGCCGCCGGCTTCGGCCAGGCGAACGTTACCTAAGAGCTATGGGGCTAGGGGAAGTTAGGCAGCGACGACGATGGCAGATTAGTCTAGGCATATTTATCCCTTTTTTCTCTTATTTTTATATTGTTTTTTCTCCTTTATTGTTTCTGTAGCCTTTATGTTTGGTTTTTTAATTATAACCAAACCAAACCAAAAGAACTAGAACCAAAATTTCTCGGTTTCCAGATTTCAAAAGAACCCATCGGTTTCTTTGTCCTAATAAACTGAATTTCATTGAAACCGAAGTTGGTTTGGTTGGGTTAAGAAAATGCCCACTCCAGTCAGAAGCATGGGATGAGGACAAACGGAGGGTTAGCGACTCTGCGGTTGCGGCATGGATGGATCTGTGGATCGCATTTCAACGGGCACAGCGCCACCCATGTACGGCTACAGACAATAGCGAGCACCGAATTGGGCTAGGCTTGCCTATTGTGTAGAACAGTCAGCCCAAAACAAAATCAATTTGCTCAGCCCAGAGCCACAAAGATGGAAAACAATGGCGAATGTTAGCATGAGGATGAGCAGCCGACGATTCAAGTAAAAATATTCATACAGATTGTTTAAATGATATTCATAAAAATTCAATGAATACATAATTTATTATAAATTTTTACAGATAATTTTAAAAGATGACAGATAATTTTAAAAAGATTGACTAAGTAACTTTTCAAAATCGATTCTCCTCTTTGCATTTAGTCTCGTGAGCTTTAATTTTAGGGCCCGTTTGGATGTCAAGAAATGGCCAAAATTATAATCATAGCCTTCGAACTAAAATACAATTTCTAATCAATTCTAGTGAAGACCACCTAGAGCTGTTTAAGATTTCTAGATTGAAACATGGAAATGAGATTCTGTGTCTCTACAGGCATTACGACACTTTGCCCCCACTCTCATACAACTCTGCCTGCTGCTGTGTATATTACCATTGATGTTAGGCAATCATGACACCATCAGTTAGGTGGACATAGCACTATATATTGGGCTTGTCTACGGTCTGCTTTCCAATTCTAGAGAACCAAACGGGTCGGTAGTTCTCGACTCTTTACTTCATTTGCCGCTAATGTCAAATTTGGCACAACCTCAAACCGAATCTTATGCTTGTGATTGTTGAACTAACATTTAAAAAAGAAAAGCATAATATACTAGCTAATAAAGCAAACCGCAGAGCGCTTTCTTCTTTTATTATTTACGCTAAAGCAGTAAGAAACCCATACAACTACTTTCAATTACACTACTTTAGTCTTCCACGAGACATCGAGAGGGCTGTCCACGTGTTTCTCGACCAAAAAAATGAGACCTTTTGTACCCAGCAAAACACTAAAAATATATATAAATTGTTCAAAGGTTTCAGGTCGAAAGTGACCAAAGCAGCCCCCAGATTAGGAATCGGAACGGAGCGATTCGTTCACGGATCACTGACTTGCAGGCGCGGTGAGCGTTGCGTTGTTTGTTAAGTACTGCCGGCGCTCGGACGTCGATGCATCGGACGCCCGCCTCCAGCGCGCGGGACTCCGGCGCCCTCGCCCCGCCGCCAGCCACCGCCCCACCGGCGGCGCGAGTTCACCGGAGAGCCGAACCCTGGCGCCGGCGGCGCCTCTCTCTCCCCGGCCCTCCTTCTCCGAGTTCCGGCGGCCTCGCCCCGCCCTGGAGCCTGCCCACCGCCCGGTACCCCACCGCCGCCCGGCCGGCGCTTCCGCGCCGCGGCCGCCGGACAATACAACGGCCGGAGGTAAAGGGAGAGGAGGGGAGGTTCGCCGGGGCGTCATGGCATGGGCGCGAGGCACAACGCGGGGCCGCCATGGCGGCGCCAGCTCGGGCGGGTAGGGGCCTTAGGAGGGGGCCGGCTGAGCGGGAGAGTGGAAAACAGCGTCGCCGCCGGTGAGTGCGGCCGAGCGGTAGTTGGGCCGTCGCGGCCCATGTCCGAAGTATCGGTCGTCAGCTTATAAGCTTTACGGTTGTTTGTTTCGTCGCCCGTCAAGCACGTCCACCGATGGGGCACACGAAACATGTGCTGGAAATGGGTGTGCTGACCGTACAGGCTGCTAAACGCACGTGCTTACCAGAAGCAAGGACCACGGATAAAAAGCGCAGTCTCGTCCGTCGAGCAAACAATAATTCACACATTAATTTCACGAAAATTGACGGGGTCCAAGCGCTTGCCGTACTACGTACACCACGGTATCAGTACGACAACGACTTCTCTACGTACTCACTTAGGTGGATACTATAGCGGTACAGCAAGTTGTAATTTGTAATTTTGTATCGGAGCGACTGATCGCTGCAATGGACCTGGGCTAGACAACGGTGTCTTCAACCGTCGTCCACTGGTGAGATCAAGTTTTATCAGAAAGCAAAAAGGTTTGCTCTCTTCCTCTTCTTCTTCTTCTTCTTCTTCTTCTTCTCAGAAGATATCTGAATAGTCTCCCTTTGAATGAATAAACGTGTTGGTCAGCACCGACATCAATAATTCTAAACTATTAGCTGCAGTGCTGATTAAGTATTGTTTGTATGACATAAGAAAATATGTCACCAGGAAGAAATAGCATGACAATCTTATTTCTGAAGCTTGTCGGCTTGCTGACTTTGGTGTACACTGCACAGAAGAGATTCACCGGTTAAGGAAGCGTTTGACGGTTGACCTCTATTCAATTACATTGGATTGGGCAAAATATTATTATTTATGTCAAAGCTATGGCAAATTTCGGTTTGTCATGGACTCGTGTTAGCTTATTTCAGATTCAAAATTAAGTTAAGTCCCACGCCTATCATCTATCATCGCCTATACACTAGACTTGCTCATGGGCCACCATGATTTTCAATCTATGGCCAGACCCAACCAAAAAAACACCTGATACAAAATACGCCCGAACCAAAAATTATGATCAGAACATTTTTCTCGACTTGACCCGAACTCAACCCAATATTTGATCAGATCTACTTACATGTGTAACGGAGGAATCCAGATGGACTTTTGGTCGATAGACTTTTTTGCTTTTACAATTCCCTACTCGTCAATGTTTTGAATTAGATAAAATACATATGGGAACTGAATGAATTTGAGGTTAATGAATATGCATAGTAAATAAATTTTTAGACGGACGGAGACGAGCAGATCACACGCCTCCATTTGGGCACAAGCCTTAACATGCCCGAAAACGCAAAAACTAAACAATTTGAGACTTAAGAGAATCAAATCTGCAACCTGATGTTTAGCACTATGATATTATCCTCCTATCTACCACTACACCATACACTTTCTGTCGGCGTCAAGAATGAACAACGACGAGTAATCGAAATGAGAGCACACTTATCCTCTGGATGGTTTCCCAAGTGGACACAGCGATGTATACTGGTTCGGGTAAATCACCCTACGTCCAGTGTATGAGAGGTCGTGTTACTCAGAAGCTTGTATGGGGCAGTACAAGAGGGGTCGAGAGAGGGAGAGTCTGCTAAGTCTCTGAGGAAGTCTAGGTTCGTGATTGGTTTGTATCGTATGTGGAGTAGAAATGGAGCGAGAGTCGCCTCCTGTTCATTCGCCCAAGTCCTCCCTTTTATAACCGAAGGGAGGCTCACAGAGAAGGGCTAGACAGCGTGGAGGTCAAGGAAACTTGAAGAGTAAGACTTTGGTGGATCCTGGTGAAAATCATGAACACTGTAGCTGTCGTCATCTCTCCCCTGAGGGTCTTTTCCTTGGCGTCACAGTCCTCAGGGCGTACAGGGCTATGCTCGTAGGTGCGAGGGTAGACGTGTTAACAACAAATATCGTAGGTCAAGGGTATGGATGTAGAGCTATAGGCTATAGCGGGGCCAGGTGAGCAAGGTTGATTCCTGGAGCGTCCGGTCCCCCCTGCAGGTTGTGGCCGGCACGGCCACCGTATTTGGTACGATGGCCACGGTGTTAGTACGACCGCCGCTGCTTCCCTCGTGCTCCCTGCTCTGCCAGCGCGAACCGTTCGAGGGGAAGCACGAGGCCCGGCGCCGATGGCGGAGATCTACACGAGGAGATGCCCTCCGTATTGGAGCGGGGCAGGGAGGACAGCGCCGTGAACACCAGGGTAGAAACGTGGGGGCAACGCAAGATCTGGTGGTTACTTGAGGGCTCCGTCTTCCACTGTTCTGGAGCGGTGATGACGGCAGCGGCGCGACCCGTGCCTGCTGCGGACTTGCACGGACATTGTAGTAGGCGTGCGCTCCGTACGCACGACAGCCCCGTGCGCAGGGCTTTGCCTTTGGTTCACAGGAAAGGGTCGACCTCCGACCCCCCTCAACGGGCGGGGGTCGGGAGAATCGGAAGTCCCTCAGGGGGTCGAGACCTCAGAGCGGCCCCTCCGCCCAAGTGGGCGCTGGGGCCCATGATGCATAGGCCAGGAGTTCGGCGTCCAGTTGTTACTGGGCCAAGAGGGCTATCGTGTCTTGGGTCATCTTGGGCTGGGCCGCGATTGTGCTGGTCTTTGTTCGGCATTTGCTCAAATATCAGGTGGGCACCACTACCTGGGCTTTTGAAAGGCCGTGGTTTTGACCCCGACACTTTCTGCGTCTCTGTGTAATATGTTGTCATTTTATATAAAAATTTTGAAAGTTATATTGAATATGTTGGCTATTAAATCTTAACTACACCATCACAAATCTTTTCAAGCACTACAATTTTGGTATATGATGTATCCTAATCCGACATTGTTTGAAAAATTCAAAAAAATCTCAAAATATGTAAATTTAAAATAAATATTTGAGATTCTAAATGATTTCAAATAAAGAACCCATAAAATTTGAGAGTTGCTGGTGCATTCAACTCTTAATTTAATAAGATATAAAGGAGAGCATCTATTAGCTACCAAGTTACTCCCTCTACAAATGGATTTAGTTTGACCGTTAGTTGATTGTTGACTATAAATTCTTTTGATAGTATTTCATTATTTCATTAATGGCGGATCATAGCATTACAAATGTTTTTTAATATGGATCTAATAGTATTATTTTGTGGCATATGATTTATACATTATTGAAGTTGCACTAATCATTGTCCAACAATGTTTTTAGATAGCGAAAGGTAGACCCTCCTATAACTTATTAGCACACCTTATAAAGATGAAAACTATAAGTTAGGCTAGGTTCTGTGGGTGCTATATCAAAATATTTTGTTGATGTGGCACTAAATTAATGAGAAGAGAGATAAACAATATCATCATTAATAATTATGGTGATATATAGATTGAGGTTGATGTCCAAGCCATTCTTATGGATAGAACAAGAATTAATTGTTTGATGATCTCTTTCATCAAAAATTGTTTTATATTCTCAAGAAACAACACTAAAGTACTATACATATGCACCAGATGAGTCATATGACATGGCAATGGCAATGTTGCAATGATATATGAGATAGTGCACACTAGGAATAGGTTTAGGCTAGTTTCAGTGGGGTTTCATGTCACTTTGTCCAAAACTCAAAGGTGTTCAAAATAGTCTAGACAAACTTTATCTCCCCAAAACTCATTTTATCCTATGAATTTTTTTATCATATCTTCCTTCATTAATACTATATCAAATTAGTTTATTTAATGTTTAAGAAATGCGAAACCCTGTTAAGAAAAACCTTAGTAGGAAAGATATCATCAATTAATTATCACATCAAATGTATTGGCTACGTTAAATGGATATTATTTCCTCTCCTTTCACTTTATTTATATGGTGCCCATAATATACTAAGATTTGATGTTTTAAAATTAATTGATCATCATTTACTTTGCACATACAAATTAATACCATTAAATCCATATTGCTCTGTTTAGCTGGACCTGTAAGCCATCCGATAAGCTCAAATAGCTAATTTCAACTACAATCTTTGTACTTTTCTTACAATTATAACAAAAATTAGAGAAGTTTGGTTTAAAAATAGAGTTAAGATGACCTACATTTGGAACTAACTATTATATAAGACATAATGCGTGGCACTCGAGACCGTGCTTTACCACACCTTAAAAAGGGAAAATCACAATACACTACTAGCTTTTTCCGTCCCTAAATAAGTGTAGTTTCGCTTCCCGAGAAACAACTGCCGATATTTTTAATAAATAATAAATATTATCGATTAGTATCATAATTAGTATCATCGAAAAAGATCTTTGGATGTAGTTTATTAACAAAATTATTTGGGGATATAAATATTGTATATATTTTTTATAAATCAAGTCAAACTTGTGGCACGTATCCCATAGCAACACTTATTTAGAGACAGAGGGAGCATCCACTACTGCATTGCCAGGATCAATCATTTGCTTAATTAACATTGGCAAAGTGGCAAACACTACTAAAAGCTTCCAAATGTCTCCCCAATTGGGCGTTGACGAACAAGCGTCTCACCACTACACATAACAATAAACTAATAAGGCCAACTGTTGTGATTTTGAACACCTATCGCTGGTCAACCTCTCTAGCTAAGCACAACGAAATCAAACACCAACCTCTGACCATTCAAAAGTCAGAGCCTCTACGTGGTCAACCCTCCCCTATAAATACATCTCCACACGACGCCTCCTCCCCAGGCTACCATTCAACGCCAATTCACAATCCATCACCTTCGCAACTTCTAGAAGCTTCTGTCTAGGCTCGCTCGCTCGCTCTCTCTCTCGCCATGGGCAACGGCCTCTCCCCTTGTCTGTGCCCCGGGGGCGCGCGCGGCGAGGCGGCTCGGCTGGTCTTCTGGGCCGGGTCGGCGACGACGGCCGACGAGCGGCGGTCCATCACCGCAGGGGACGTCACGGCGGAGCTCCCCGACCAGCACCTCGTCTGCGCCGCGGACTCCTTCTTCATCGGCCTGCCAGTCCCGGCGCTGCCTCCGTGCGAGCGGCTCGTGGCCGGGAGGACCTACTTCGTGCTCCCCGCGGCACGCTTCTCCTGCACCCAGGCGCTCACCGCCGCGATGCTCGCCAAGCTCTCGCCGTCCTCCGCCGCCAAGGTGCCCCTCGCCGGCGGCGCCGCGTCCCCGTTCGAGTACGTCACGGGCTCCGACGGCGCGCCGCTCATCAGGATCCTGCCCGAGTTCATCGAGAAGGTGATCACGTCGTGCGGCGCCGGCAAGTGCGGCGCCGCGGCGGCGTCGGCGGCGGAGCAGCTGTGCAGCACGCCGGAGCTGAGGAAGCACTACATGCAGCTTGTGGGGGCGCGGGCGGAGAGGCCGTGGTCGCCGGGGGCTTGAGACGATATCCGAGACTGACAAGAGGAGGAGGATGCCGTCGCCGGTGAGGCTGGTCGGGCTGGCAAAGGCTTCTTCAAGATAGCCCTGCATATGCATGGATAGATTGACAGATCACAAATGGGGATAGAGAATTTTAGCCTAATTTTTGCTTCTTGATGCAAGAGGGAGAAGAAGCAATGTAGATAGATACAGAAATCAGAGTAGGCACATTAGATTTAGTTTTAGCTCGTCAAATTTTTTCTCTCCTTGAAACAGAGGATACTCCAAGTGATGGGATCATGGAATTATTATTGAATAAAAATTGCATATGTCATCCATTGCAAGTTTGCATTTGGGTTGTCTTAGTAAGGGGAAAAGTCATCCATTGCAAGTTTGCATTTGGGTTGTCTTAGTAAGGGGAAAACGTGTCTAAAATTGTGAGACATTTTACACATGATCCTCAAAAATGCAGATACATATATGATGAGCATGGTTTGGAGTAGAACGACAATTATCACCGTTATTTAAAAACTGGAGTTAGTGAAGTTTTTTTCCTACTAAATCTTACATATTCATTTTTTTAAAAAAATTGAGAATTGTTGCAAAGAGGCCTTCAATTTTGTTGTGGTTGCTGTCTCGATTTGGATAGGTCATTTTCAATTTGTTGCGGTATGTCTTTTAATTTGTTACAGCAGACCTTTCAGTTGGTTTTGAGAATCTTTTTATTGTCCCATTACTTCTAATATACATTACTTGCTCTTAAAGTATATGGGCCTGAAAACTTCTAAGGTGGCGCCTCCAAGGATGAGCATGATACCATTAGTTGGGGGTGTGGTGACACCCATCTAGCTGGAGTAGGTTTTCACCTGGCACATAAGTCCATAACTCAATTTATAAATTGAATCAAATTTTACATAATAGAAGTTTTATAAAGGTATCTTTTGCATCCAGTAATTCGAATACACAAACTGAAAAAAGATATACTAACATGATAACAAACAAAATCCTCTATCAAAACATGTTTTATGGTTGATTAAAAAATGAAATATATTTGATGCTTGATCAAAGTTAGATAAATTTGACATTAGAAAATTAAAATGTACTGCACTTTAAAATAGGTGCAATAGCCATTATGTTCCATTTCCTAAATAATACTGTGTACAATCATAGCTACTAACATTATGGGCTTCAAATGTTTTCAGGACCATGTTTTTCATTTAGACAGAAATAAGTAGCCCAAAATATTATGTATATAAAAGATAACAACTTACCATTTATAACCGATGAAATATATGAAATAAATCACTAAACAAGGGCGCTTGGATCACCTCTAAAATTTTAGCGCTAAAAACTTCATAGAACTTTAGTTCAACTTTAAGATCTAAAGTTCTAAAGCGAGTTTAAGATCTAAAGTTCTAAAGCGGGTTGGGCTAAAGTTTAGAGCTAACTTTAGAACATTTGTTAGCTCTGAACAGAATTTAGAGGAGCAGATAGCTGAATGTGAGAAGCTATGACAAGCTTTTGGTATAATCCAATCCCTCGGTGAAGAAAACCATGATCAGCCTGTTAATATTAACCTGGCATAGCCAAAAGCCATACACTATTCTAAATTATAATACGTTTGATTTTTTTTACCCTAAGTTTGGCTACTCGTTTTATTTAAAAATTTTATACAAAAATAAAAAATTTAAGTTATTTTTAAATTTCTTTTATTAATGAAGCAAGCCACAAAAAATTTAAATAAGATGAGTAGTCAAACTTAACGCCAAAAAAATTAAGCGTCTTATTAATTAGGATGAAGGAAGTACCTACCACCTAAGCTCTCTTGGCGGAGGCCAGGCCGCCAAACCAAACAGATTCGAGATGCTAACATCATGGCTGTTAATATGCAGAACTGCAGATACCACCATCAACATATGCATAGCTGTTACCAATGCCCTTCCCACCTGATAAGCAATGGCATGGGTTGACCTTGACCTGAGTGCCCACGCATAATCAGGTCAACAATAATCTAATCCCCGATCAACTCAATCATGCATGTGTGCATGCTTCGTACTCCCTCCGTCCCTAAATAACTGTCGCTTCGATTTCCGAGAAAGAAATACCGGTAATTTTAATAAATAATAAATATCATCGATTAGTATCATAATTAGTATCATTGGAAAGATCTTTGGATCTAGTTTTTTAACAAAATTATTTAGAGAAATAAATATTGTACGTATTTTCTACAAATCAAGTCAAACTTGTGGCACGTATTCCACGGCGATAATTATTTAGGGACGGAGAGAGTACCACTCTTCGTTCTAATCTGTGTCGACCAGCTTTACAGGTAGGTAGGTAGTAGGTAAGTATTACACCGTGTCAGTCAAATACTCCGACGATCCACAGCCTCGCAGATAAAGATTACAAGCAATCTGTGGCCACGCCTTTTTCAAAAGGAGTATCTCCAGTGGATCTCGCTCTCCCAGCGTGCAGGTGCTCGAGATTTCGCCCAACTGGTGGCACGATCGTCCTATATGTTGCGTCGACCACGGCGCATCGTCGGACTTGACCGGGAGTGCGCGGCCGGCGGGAGCTGGCCGTGGCATAGCCAAAACCAAAAGCCACTTTACCCGAGAAAATTATTAACCTGGTGATGATGAATCAATATAGTCCGCGCAAGCGCAATTATATTGACCTAACCTTGACGCATGCCAAGACCGATTTGTGGACGGTGTTGGACTGCTTATATATGATCATATTACTGGTTAGATGTTGTTGAATACAAAATACTGTACTGTGTAGTTGTCTTCAATCTTTGGAAACTTGGAATGGCAGGCTCAATTCATAAATATTGGCGCAATTGCCATGCAAAGTTTTGACAATGGTCATAGAAAAGTATTCGACGGCGTCATGATTTATTTTTGGTGGAATATTTGGAACGACCAGAATAGAAGTACTTTCTAAAACAAATAGCTACAGCAAAGACAAGCTGTCACACGTATGCTAAGGAGAGGAGGGGCCCAAGGCCCATGCAGCCAGGGTGTTGCCGCTGCTATAGATTCCCTAGATTAGATTATATTGGTTTCAGTTGAGACGGCGCCCGGACGTCCGCCCAAGCGAAGCGTCCGGACACGCCTGTGGCCGCCCGATTTGGAATCCGTCCGCCCTCCTATCCCAAAGAAACGGATAAAGCGGCCGGGCGTCCGTTTTTTCGATCCTAGCGTCGCCCGAGCCCCGATACCGCGGGACGAACGGGGGGGGCTTGGCGCGCACGGCGTGTCGGGCAGCGCCGCCGCACAACCACCGCCCCCCAACCCACCCGCCGCCAACCGCGCCGCATCGCCCTCGCTCCCCCGCTCCTCCCGGCTGGCGGCTATCGCTGCACGCCGCCCGCCCACCACCCACCCGCCACCATCACGCGGCGCATCGCCATCGCTCCCCCCCCGCTCCTCCCGGCTGGCCGGGCTCGCCGCCCGCCGCGCCCGCCCCCCACCACCAACCCCGTCGCCGCCGCCATGTCTCACCTCCTCGGCGCCGTGCAGCTCCAAGCGAGGGTCCGCCACCCTCCGATTGTTGACGGCTGCGAGGAAGATCTGTGGTTAGAGGGGCGCAGGGAAGCTGGTGTTGCAAAGCTGTTGACAAGGAAGAGCCGACAAGGGATCCTTCTTCTTCAAGACAAATTGTAAGGCTTGGTACAAAAAAATCAAGCTCAGTAATGTTCCAGATTGCAATTGTGTTTGTAAAAAAAACCTGTCCATATTATGTTGCAGTCCACATTATGTTTGTGTGTTGCAGCCATAAAAATGATTTTGATGATGTGTTTATAGACTGAAACATGCATTCATAGACCGACCATATGACATTATGTTTTGTATTTGAAACATGTGCTTCAATACTAATGCAACATATTACGTTTATAGATGAAACATGTGCTACAGTGCTAAAAATGCAAAAAAATAAAAATTAGATTGCAGAATATGATATCCTGCGTGCCATTGAATAATTTTTGATGATGTTTAAAATGCAGGAATCAATTGAAGATGTGCCAACAGATGAGGAGTATGTGCAAAAGTTGATATAATTGATGATGATGAGGGGGGAATTTGAGTGTCGGATGTGGTTTATGAAGAGGAGAAGGATGTGGTGAGTTCACAGCCCGTCGAACCATGTGAAGGGATGGAGTTCGATACGGTAGATGAAGCAAGAAAAGTATACAATGAATATGCTTTCAAAATGGGATTCAAACATCGAGTAGCTTCATCTAGAAGGGCCGCCGATACTAAGGAGCTGATTAGGAAGGAGTTTGAATGCTCACATGCAAGGGTTGCGGCTGGTCGGCGTGAGGGGAGTGAAACAAGTCCGGGGACGCGAGGGTCATGCGGTTCAGCAAAGCAACGCTTCATCAGCAACCTCCAAGAGGAAAAGTGCAAAGAAGTGATGACCATCTGCGACAAGGAAAGCAAAGACATAGTTAAGAAGGCTGATTGTAAGGCTCATATGGGCTGTGGGGCTACGTGATGGCAAATGGAAAGTTGTGAAGCTTAAAAACAGAACACACGCACCCCCGGTGAAGGTCAAGCGCAGGGTGAGGCAGCTGAGATCACATAGGAAGATTTCATGGGCGGATTATGAGCTGCTCCGGACTATGCACCACCGAAACATCCCCACGATGAAGATCATGGCGGTGTTAGCGGACATGCATGGAGGCCCTGCAAAACCTAACATTCAACAGCAAGGGCGTGTCTAATGTCAGGACACATTTGAGGGCAGCAGATAAGGTACGCAGAGACATAGATCTTTGTGCTAGAATACTTCCGAGAACTTGCAAGTCGAAAGCCCCAATTTCTTCTATGCAATCAAGTTGGATGCTGAAAATGCAAAGAATTGGTACATTTTTGGGTGGATGGTAGATCAAGGGAGCTATACAAATGCTTCAAGGATTGCATCTTCATGGATACGACATTACGTGTTAACAGGTATACCCCCGTGCCCATCCCTTTGTTTCAATATGGTTGATTATCCATTTGCATTGGCATGTCTTAATCTGTTGCATAGGGTATGTTAGCCTGTAGCATTAGGATTGCCCCCCACTACATAGTGTGTTTCAATAGAGTTACTTATACATTTGCAAAGTATAATAACTTATTACATTTGCATAAGAAACCGCCTAACCAAAGCCTTTGACATACTGGTACAACATGCCTTTTGCTCCAATTGTTGGCATAAACAACCATGCACAAAGCATCTTGCTTGGTTGTGCTCGCTTCCCGATGAAACCACTTTGAAACCTTTGTGTGGGTGTTGGAAACACTAAAAGGCTGCCATGGGGGGCACACGCCAACTAACATCATGACCGACCAAGACAAAGCCATGAAAGCTGCCATAGAAGTGGTGCTCCCCGGAACAACGCATAGTCTTTGCAAGTTTCATGTGGTCAGTAAGGCATGTGAGAAGTTTGCGTACTTCATAAAACACAAAGATGGCTTCGCGAAGGATTTGGATTACTGCATCAACTACAGTGAAACACCCGAGGAGTTTGAGTCACTATGGCTGAAGTTTGAGGAGAAGCATAATATGCAAGCAAATGACCACTTCCAAAACATGTCTGAAACCAAGACTATCTCGGGCCCCTCGCATACTTCAAGAAGTGCTTGTTCCGTTCACCAAAGACAACAGGGGAGGTCCGAGAGTATGAATGCTTTGTTCAAAAGAATGGTGCACCCTCAAGATTCAGTGCTTCAATTCGTGAACCAGTACGAGTACATTATGGAAACAAGGATTGAGAAGGAAGACAGAGAAGCAACAAAAGGAGAGATGACAGATCCACCCCTATGGGGGAGGTCTCAAATTGAGAAGCAAGCATCCAAGTTCTACACAAGAAGCATCTTCTCTAGGTTCCAGGAACTACTGCGTGATTCGACGGCATACACTCTAGGTACAGTCGCTACAGAGGGAGATCGATTGGCAATTCAGGTAATATCCACACTCGTGTTGCAAATGCTATACTTCATACTGAAACATGTATTGAAATAAATCTGGAAAACATAAACAATGACCCACACAAAAAAACACTGAAAATCTGAATGCTTATGGGACTGAAAACACCCTATTTATACTAAAACATTTCTTGCATCACCTCTGAAACATGACCCACAAGTCTACCGCAATGAGAAAAAAATATATAGTTTTTCGGATGCATGTGTGTGCCATGATACAAATGTTGACTCTGTGTTCTAGGTGTTGAAGAAGGTGTACATTGATGGAGAGGCATCAGTCAAAGCATACAATGTTGTTGCAAACCATGGTTCCGAAACATACACATGCTCTTGCCACATGTTTGAACAGGATGGTCTCTTGTGCTCCCACATCCCGAAAATCTTTACATCCCTAGAAGTGCAAGAAATACCGGGGAAAGTACTTGCTGCATAGGTGGTCGGGAGAGGCGACATTGAAAGTACCCGAGCATCTTTTCGTGCCCCACGATCCAGTCTTTGGTGTTCCACAAACAAACAAGTTGAGGTACAATGCCTTGTGCAGAAAAATGACAAAACTTCTTCTGCCGATGCTTGTGTGGGGACTGAACAAGTACAAGGAATGTTCCGAGGGTGTTAATCGGTGATAGAAAAGGTGAACGCAACAACGAAAGCATTGCTTGCGCAAAGCAAAACAAAAAAGCAAGTGCAGTTGCGGCTGAAAACGAGGGAGTGGGAGAAGCGAAACGAGCCAAGTACAAGAACCCCGAAGCAAAAGATCGACGAGGGAGGCCAAGGGAAAAGGTTGATCGCAGGAAGTCTATTATTAAACAAAAAGAAAGAAAAGTGCATGAAGAAACAGGCCAAGGCGGGGAAGAAGGCCAAGGATCAAGGCTGTCCAATATGCAAGGAGCTAAGCCATAGTATAGAGTCATGTAGGTTCGTGAATGCCGCAAAGGAGCTATTCAAGGACACAGAGCTAAAGCTGTAATCAAACTAATTTATATTGATAGGAGTTCTAGGAGTAATGAAAAAGTCATAGCTGAAAAGGATGACGATTTGTTTAATGCTACATCTCGTATCTTGGTGATGAAACTACACAGTTTTGCCTCGGCCGTTACATTTGAAATGTGGTTATGCACACAAGCATTTTACGTGAATAAAAAATATACTTATGCAACAAGAGTGTTTTGGTTTTTGATAATACATTTCAGTGTACCACCTGTTATGTTTCGAAAAAATGCTGGTTCAAAAAATCAAGTTCCTACCGGCTTTGTTACATGTGTGTCGGTGAATCTGAAACAACAGAATATTCTTCTTTGTTACATGTGTGTCGATGAATCGAAACAACAGAATATTGCTGTTGTTTCGGTTTGCTACAAGGTTCACATACTAAATGGTCTTGTGACATATCGACATGAGAAAAGAGAAAAAAAGCCTACAACTAAACTAGAGTATCAATCTGTCTTCCATTCACTTGTTGGCACTTTGTACTTCTCCGTGAAGTCATTTACATCAACACGATTGTGTTTTGAGAGTAGCACCGTGCAAATGGGCGAAGCTTCTGAATTCCAATAATACAAGCCTTTGTGGTGATGAATCAACATGAGTATATGAATGTCACAAAAGTTAAAAAAAAAGAAAAAAATGAAAAAAAGGAACCACATACTTCCGCAGTTGATGAGGACATCTTCTTGCCATCCCATGAATCCATGAATTCCATCACAAAGACACCGCAATCGAACCTTACATGAAGAAAAAAGGGGTAAACAAATGTAACCATGATGTAGTGCTTGCTGAAAATGGGAGGGGATGAGTTCGAAGGGGTGATAAATTGGAAAACATACAAGTTCTTTTGCAAAGGATGAGGTATTGAAAAATTCCACTCAAATTGAGACACATCACGATCGAGAACCCCGCATTTTCGATGCGGTGGTACCGAAATTCTTGATCTGAAAAAACAGTGAAACAACAAAAGGTGTGCCTTTGAAACATTGGCCGAAACTTAAACAACAAACCGACGGTGAATGTGAAACAAAACAGTCAAACAAGGTAGGCTATTTTCAGCGTGTGTGGAGAGAAATACAAAAAGAAGAAAAAAGGCACTAACCAAATTGCGGGCGTGCTTCAAAATTGGGGTCTCCTTATTGTTAGAATCACGCAAAGAGTCAAAATAATCGATTTGCTTCATGAACATATTGACACAAACAAGAGCCCAGTGGTCGTCAAAGAGAACTGGGAAGAAAATCTGCATAGCATGAATCCAAAAAAAGAAAAAAGTTAGGGAACCCATTAGAAACAAAAAAGTGTCATTCCCAATTAAATTAAAAAAGCCAATAGCATATAGACTGCACATACCAGATCATACATCTTTAAAGGGCAAACCATGTTTATCCTAGCATAGAGCCTAGCGCAATTCACTTGTCCGGTGAAAGACTCGGATCAGCATACATGAAGCCCCTGCCATGAAACAAAAAAAAAAAGAGTGAAAAAAGGGGGGTCAGCTGCCAAAACTTGATGTCAAAAAAGAAAAGAAGGCTATATATCATTACCGTATCCATCGGAGAGAAAGCAAACTTCCGGAGCCTTTCCCTTTTATCATAAAATGCATCATGTTGGTCGAGGTTGAATAAGTTAGTCCACAAAGCCATTGTTTTGTTGCTAACCAAGCCCCTTGACTTGAAGGCCTCATAGAACTCCTCATATGTGATGTGGAAATTGGAAATCTCAATGAAACATGGCCTAGTAGAACAATGAAAAATCAAAAATATAACTACTATAACACAGAAATGTTTCAACAGCTAAAAAGGTTCATGTCACAAACAGTTAACTAATAATGTTTCAACAGCTAAAAAGCTCATGTTACAAACAGTAAATTAATAATGTTTCAACAGCTTGAAATTACTGTTGCAGCATTTAAGTAACAAGTGTGACATTGAAAAAAAGCAATCACACAGCATGGATCCATGGTAGGGATGTGAAAAGGGTGAAACAAAGAAAAAGATGTACTCACGGTTCGCTTTGACCCTCTTTCATGATGCCTTTCTTGAAAGCCCTCTTAGCCAGGTACTTCTCCCACACATGTTTTTGCTCCTCGTTGATCTTGATCTTTTGGGTTGGTTTCCGGGATTAAGGTCGATTGCCTTTCTCTTAGCTCTAGTCCTCTTATCAGCTGTGCTTGGCCCCGTTGTATCACCTAGAAGTAAGATAAAAAGCAAACCACATATGAGCGAAACAAAAAAAGTGACCAAAATGAAAACATAATGGGGCTTATTGAAAACAGGATGTGGAGAAGAACAAAATGAAAATACCAGCAGGTGTGGGGGTCCTTAAACCTTGTCCAGTGGCTGCTGTCACAGATGAGCAATGCATAAGAAACATAAATAGGGGCTTATTGAAACAGATGGTTGTGGAAAGAAAAAAGAAAAGAAAAAGGATAAAATACCAGCAGGTGTGGGGCTCCTGGATCTTTCTCCACAAATTTCTTCAAACTCCGGATCACCCTTTTTGAACAAGTTAAATGAAGGCACTTCATCTACATATGATGGGCTCGGTGTCTTTGCCGGGCTTGGAGGATTGGAATGAATTGCTTGTCTAGAAGGGCTTGGGCTCGGTGTCTTTGCCGGGCTTGGAGGATTGGAATGAATTGCTTGTCTAGAAGGGCTTGGCTCTTTGGGAGGGGTTACTTCTGTGGTAGGGCTAGATTCTTTGAGAGGGGTTACTTCTGTGGTAGGGCTAGATTCTTTGAGAGGGCTGTCTTGTTTAGGAGGGCTGGGAGGGCTTGCATCTTTAGGAGGGCTGGTGTGTTCTTTAGGCGGGCTGGGCTGCTTTGGAGGGCTGGCCACTTTGAAAGCACTGGACTCTTTAGGAGGAATTGGTCGTTTCAATGGGCTTCTTTGGAGAAGATGGCGCGGCGGCGGTGAAGTCTTTGTTGAGATGGGACATCCTATCAGCCAAATCATCAACATCCTCTTGCCTACGCCTGTTAGCTTTGGTTTATCTTCAAAACCAACTCGGCGCCAGCGTTTGGCCAAGATGGCCTTGGTTTGCTCTTTTCAAAGATGGCAAGCAATTGAAGCGGGCGGATTGTCAACATCTTGCTCGACCAAAGAATTGTGCTCGGTAAGGAGGATTTGGTACTCCTCCGGAAGGCACTGCAAGTAAAATCAAGAACAAAAAATATATAAAAAATGAAATAGAAAAGAAAATCTGCTGCAACATGGAAAATGTGAGTATGCAACACATGTTAAAAAAAAAGTAATGGTTTGTGGGAGAGTTGCAACATGTATGGGGCATAAAAGAGGATGCAAATGAAACAATAAAAATATTGTAAATGCAACATGTGAAATGACAAGTATAGCATGAACCCTAATGCAAAAGCGATCGGGTCGAGGCTAAAAAATCACCTCAAATTTGTGGCGCTAGCGGCCGGGGCCCCATGGGTTTATTTGGAAGTGCACGGGCTGCTCATCCATCCATCGGCTGGAAGCCTGGGGATCACTGGGTCTTCTGGCCGACATTGGGCTGCGAAGGGGGCATGTTCTCACCCATGGGGGGGGGGGCGTAGGGGCGCCAATCCGAACCGCAAAAGAATGAAAAGCAAAAAAGGGAAAATGACATTCAAAAACAGGTTTCAAATTAGGGGTGGAAACTCACGGGTCTCCCTCCAAAAGCATGAAGCTGCAGCCTGCTCCTGTCCACTTTCATAACGAAGTCAAAGTCCTTGTTCGTGACATGGCAGATGCGTGGGCAAGAATAGTTGATCTTGTGTGAAGCCCTGTCAATGGCAATGTCTAGGTGGTCCATGTATCCAATCTGCGTAAACAATTGGAAAAGCCAAATCATTCACATTAATACAACACATAAAGTGAAGTGAAACATGTATGCATAGAAACTTGCACAGATTAGGTAGCAAGCATGAAACAGGTTCCCACAGCTAGTGAAACAGTCCAGTGCATAAGCAAACGGAAAAAAGAATAATAAAGACAGTGAACGTACCGCCAAAAGGGCAAGGCAGGAACCTAGGAAAGGTGTTTGAGCTTTAGAAGAGGAGTTCTGAAACTTTCGAACTTGTTCCATCAGCTCGTCGATGATGTACCCGGCCCAATCATATGACTTGATTTGAGAGATATCAGTTAAGCTGTGGAGTAACCGTGTGTTGACTGCGTTATTAGTCTGTGGACAAAGTACAGACCCAAATGCAAGCAACACAAAAGCCCTCATGAAGGTGTCCTTGTCTTTAGCCTCGGTCAAGATCCTTATGCACGTGGAAATCTTTCCACGGACATCCCCATCCAAGAAAGGATCACGCATCTTCTGGAATTCATCATATTCATCGGCCGTGCATGTGACCTTGACTGGAACATCTCCACTTTGCACGCCAAGAATGTGGGACACAAGCTGCCTGTCGAAAACAATAACCTTGCCCTTGCACCTGAACTCTTTCAAATCAGGAAGCATGTATTTGATCACCCATGCAACAAGCTTCACAGGGATGGAGAACTCTGAAATTTTTAGCAAAGATCCAAAGCCAGCTTCTTCTATCCAGTCTATCTGAGCATCAGTGAACTTCTTTTCTTTGACCAGATTACGGATCCTATGCAATGAAAATCGACAACAAATCCATCAGTCCGCCATCGCCGTGGCGACCCACGGGTTGTGGCTCCTTCTTTGCCTCGCAAAAGTAATAAAACAGTGGGTGATGTATAAAAAATGTGAAACAGTTTGGGCATGAAGGTGAAACTAGCAGAACAAACATGCTGAAACAAAAACAAAAAATGCAAAAAAAAATATCACAATTTTTTGCATTGAACCACATGGAACCATGGGACTGATGAGTGTACTATCTACTAACTATATAGTAGATCATATCATAGCATAATGGAAGACATGTTAATAGGTAAGTATACATTTGGAAAACCATAGTGAAACATTGCAGACACCATTTTGAAACATAAAATGAATCACACAGGTGTACACAAAAGGAAAAAACAGTCCCATCAACCTTGGCCACTAACAACTCATATTGCATGGCATCAAAATAAAAATATACCTTGGGGCACATGAGTATCCTTCATTTCTGGCTGGTTTCTTAGCAACCTTTCTCTTTGGTGTTGTTTTAGCGAGATGCTTGCCGATGATTGGCCTTTGCCTTTGCCCTTGACAGATGACTCGGGGCGTTGCTCTTCGGGTCATTCCTCGCCGACATTTGTGCATACGCCCCGCTAGCCGACACCTTTTCGCCGCAACACGTGGCGCTGGCTGCGACGTGTCGTAAATGGGTTCATCATCACTACTAGAAAATGTGTCGTAGATGGGGGAGCCTTTATGGCCCGATCTCGTGCACACCATCGCTGCAAAACAAATTTCATATGTTAAAAAACAGAAAAAGGTAGACACGAGTCCCGTTACGGTCAAAAAATAACAAAACTGCAAACCAATTAAAATGGGCACATTTGTGCTAGGATTAGGGGCAAAAAGCACAAAAAGTAAATTTGAATTTCATAGGTTTGCAATCCAAATGACAGTGCAACAAATACAATTGGGGATCCATATTTAAGTGCCACATTATGCTGAGGTTGAATTTTATATCAAACAGGAGTACACACATACAAAAAAGGTGTGCCAACAAAAAAATCTGATAAGCTACCAAGTGCAGGCATCCAAAAAAGTTCCAAAACACATAACCTTACACCATACAAAACATAAAAAGCTAGAGAGTAACTGATTTTATATCATAGAACACTAGCACTCCTGTGGTGTGCACTAGCAAAGTGGAACATGGCAGCAACCTACTTTGGAACAAAATGCCTAAATAGCGGGGAAAACAGTTGGTAGGCTAAAAAGTCTTGCCAATAGGTTGGGATGTGATCTCCAAAACAGGATGAAGAAAATCAGGATATAAATGATTTTTTACCACCGCATAGTAAAGGGGAGTGATATTAACAGAGTTGAACAGGGGGGCTAGGTTTGGGCGGCGGGCAAAATGTGCTTACCGCTAACCGGGGGTGTGGGGGGTGCGATGTAGGAAGAGCACGGCGAGATCGAGGGCGGCCGCCGACGTGTGACACCCTGTGTGCCCCGGTAGGGGTGGATGCCGACCCCCTCCCACGCGTGAAGAAGCGAGAAACCGCGGGGCGGAGAGGGGCGGGGCGGCGATGCCCCCCCCCGCAAGACGCCGAAGAAGGGCGAGCCGCGGTCGAGAGCAAAGCCGCGGCGAGGAGGATGGACAGCCGGAGATAACCTGAAAAACCATACCGCGACGGCGAGGGAAAAATGAGCGGAGGGGGAAGGCGAGCTTGAGCGCGGGGAGGGGGGAGAGGGGGGAGCAACGCGAGGGGAGGGGCGCGGGCGCGGGTTGCTCACCGTCGACGGCGGCCGGAAGCGACGAAGCCCTCCACCAACCCCCCCCCAGGGGGGAGCAACGGCGTGGCGTCGCGCTCCGGGTCGGCCCCAAGTCGCACGCCGAGAATGAAGGGGAATGATGCGGTTACTAGATTTGGAACGGGGGGGCGTTGTCCGCACCGCGTAACGGGCAAACGGGCGATTCCGTTCCCGTAACGGACGGCCGACGCTTGCTGGGCTGGGCGGCGGGCGCGTGTCCGCACGGATTGGCGGGCCGGACGCCCGCCCCCATCCTTACCGTATTGGTTTAGGCGCTTTGCGAATAAGTCCTCCGTAACTATAAATACAAGGGGATTTGTATTTATTCGATTTTAAAGAAGTCCATGGTTAACCCTGATCTCTCTTGTTTCCCTTTTCTCTTCTCTTAACGTCATCGCTTCTGCTGCTTCTCCACCCGCTGCCGCCACCACTGCCCTGTGCATCGTCGTTCCCTGCAACACCACCTGCACCCCCCACGCCACCACACCTGCGCTGGCCACCACCACAAGCATCACTCGCCCCCATTGCTGCTGTCATGCACGTCATCACTGTCGCTACAATCACCGCCAACCGCGCCACCTCCTACGCCGTGATCCACCATCTTCATCGTCCTCATCGTCAAAAACCGATTTGTAGTTATCCTCACTTGGATCGCTATAGATCGATCTTGTAGAACCCTAATTTCCTATCATCAAATTCCCAAGGAGGTTAGGATTGTGGCAACTGGTATCCAGAGCCAAGTCGTGATCAATGTCTTGGTTCTTTGCATCCTCCTCGACAGCTAGGAGAAGAAATTCACCAATTTATTTCTTGAGTGACAACAAGCTAACTGGATGTACGTTCTTCCATAGGCAATAGATCCAATTCAGCCAGAGAACAACGGAGACGTCGTCATCAACAGCACCATGAGGACCCGATCATCAACCTCGACGCTAAGAATGCCGCCATCGACAACCTTACTACGGGCAAACAAAGGTTACCAGCAGATCCATCCTCAACACCATGATGGAGGCAACTTCCCTAGAGATAGTCACGGAGAAACCAACATTTCGTAATCAAATTACCACCAATTTTCTCCTATGGATGCATCTAAGCGATCTTCATATGGGAATTCCGCGGCCACCAAGGTCCAAGCCAGATAAGATCTAGGCACCACATTGATGAAAACCTTGCTCCGAAGCCAAAACAAATTAAGATCATCACCGATGAATCCTTCATCCACACAATGAGGGAGGAATCTGTCTCACATGGCACTGCGGAATCTTCAAGGAGGTGCCGAATGAGTCGTTCATGCCACCATCAACACTGCATCTGCCCTTGCTGTCATGCCTATTAGCTCCAATCTTCAACAACGCGCATCCTCCAATCATCACCGTCAAGACACCTGATGCTCGCATAGCAGCAAGGATCAACCTCCCAAGGAGATCCGTGACCATAGCACGATCACCCAACCGAAATAGGAGGTAAGTCCTATGGCACAACTACAGTTTTTGCCATGTCATCGGACAATAGATCCCATAGTGCCTCTAGATACAGCACCTGGGATGCCCCTCCAAAGTTTATTGGTGGTACCACCAGCATTGCAACTTCCCTTGTTGTTCTACCCCGATGCTCCAGGACGGCTCAGTCCACCTACTGACCCTTCAGCCAGGCATGGCATGCCAAAACCTACCCTAGATTAACATCTAGCCACCACCTCAACAAGCGCCTACTCTTCTACCATCATAGCGCAGAGCACTGTGCCTTCAGCAATGCTAGTTCAACCACTATGCCAACCCACCATCATGGCTCAACTGACGTCCCCAACACTTGATGGCTCCATAGATCCATTACCATGGATCTCCATGCTCTAGCTCCGCTTCAGCCCACAAGGCTCACTAGGAGATGACCAGCAGGTGCCAACATCAAATGAGACATCCTTCAAGCGACACTTCGTAAGCAACCTCATTCCACTCATCGACCGGGAAATGAATGACAACCTCCTCATGATGATCGTTGTCACGCAGTATGTAATGCTTGCCTAGCACACCATGTCCATGACAAGCGGATCACCCACAACCCCCACTACTATGACTTCAACACCATACAACACACTAACAATGGAGCTGCTACCATGAGTCAATCTTGACCTCCACAGCCTCAACGACCTCGGTGACCTGACTATCCTCTACAAACTTCTCCTGGTCCTACGTCTGATCTTGCGATCCAAATCAACTACGCACCAATAACACTAGGAACAACAACTTTCCATTAGTCGTGCTACTCGAGAGTCCATGGCTATAGGACATCGCCCTTGCCATCCACTATCATCTCCATTGGTGGCCTTGGCTATCAACTACTATATATCATGAACATCCATATTGGCCTTGCAACAACAAACTTCATCTCTCGCCGAATGCCTTCACTAATGGTGAATTTATTCTCAGAAACAGGCTCATCTTGGCTACAATATTGGCAACCATCAACAAGGAGATCTTTGACAATTCAATGCCTTCCTCATCAACTTTGAAAATGACAACAACATCATCTTGGAAATAGAGACACTACTTCAATAAGCTCCATGACAACACCATGTCAACGCCTGGCTGAAACAAATGACATATGATTGCACATCTGATCTTGTGCCGTGGCTATCTCAGATGGAGCTCATAGTCAGGCTGCAACAAGTACTAAATGCTTACAGGAATGGCTTGCCAACCTTCTATGTCACCATTGGTGATATACCTCTGCTATGACATGCTAGCAATATCGATGACTATAAAATGGGTTCCACACTCTACGCTATACATGATAGTTCCATCATCAAGCCACACTAGATCATCCTTTTCATCAATGGCCTTAACACCAACATTAACTTTGGGCTCATACGAGGGACTCCATCCCTAACGCCTACCAAGAAAGGGTGTCCAATCTCCAACGACGACAAGCCATGCCTAGTACCACTGTTGGCGGTAATTACCGACATACTTTAACCGCCAACTATTATCCAAAAAGGGAGAATTATCATAGAAATATTCACATATACCTTTACTATTGACCTATTTCCACTTGTATTGGAGTATTATTGATTTACAGGAAACATACAAGAAATAGAGAAAAAGGTCACGAGAATGCGCCTTTCGGCAAGGCGTATTTCAACAACATAAGCAAAGACCAAAAGACCAAGAACTCAACTGGGCCAGCAACCCACAAGGGAGGAGTCTAGGGGCAGCAAGAGGACCATGGGCCAAAGCTGGGGCCGAGGGGGCCCACCCCTGGTGCGGGCGCACCAGGGTGCGGCCGCACCCCCAGGAAGCCTGGCCTGGCCCATCTTCTTCTAGCGGTTCCCTTGGTCAGTTGTAGAGGCGGTTTGGCCAGGCATTTACTCACCTCAGCCCTGGAACCGACCTCAAGCTAGTATAAGAGTAGGGGTGGAGCTCCTCATTTCACACAACACACACTACATCTCTCACTTGTACTCTCAAGTGTACCTCTCCACTTTTCTCTTTATCCTTAGTAGTAGTAGAGGAGCAAGGCTCAACTTGAAAGAGAAGGAGACATCTTGGCTACTCTTGGTATGAATACTATTCTTTCCATTATGCTCTTTGTTGATGGTAGATAACGATCGTTTTTAACCGTCAACTAAAGGCATAAAAGAGATCACCACTAGAGAACATAGGGGTTATAACTGACGATTTCCACGAGTTTTGGTGATTTCACATTTTCTACAGGATTATTCCAGAAAAGAGAAATTGGAGGATTTAATTGCAAGAATTGCATGAAACTTAACCGCGATGGAAAATATGTGCAATGGACTCAGGAAGGTTCTAGAAAACACCAGAAGAAAGCAGAGCCCGTGCCACGGAGAGGTGGGGCCGGCTGGCTCGACTGGCTAGGCCGCCCGGCACCCCCTGGTGGGTCCCACCAGCCAGCTTCTGGAGTATTCTTCCACCGTCTTTGAGGATCAATCTTGGCCCTACATGAAGTTGGTTTGATCTAACGACCATCGTTTCCTCCACCGGGCTATAAATATGTGCCTGCACCCCCTAGGAGCAATTAGGGTTTGCCTCAATTCATTTGTCAAGATGAGACTGGAAGCTAGGGTTTCCAGAGATTAGAATTAGAGCTCCAGTTCTTTAAGTTCTAGATTAGGTTTAGCTAGCAAGGTTCAAGTAGAGTTGGACGCTTCGCTCGGAGCTTCCTATCTGTAGTCAAGAGATTGGTAATTTGTATCTTGTTTATGAATTTGTTCTTAATTATTATATTGCTACTTATTAAGTTCTTAGTTTGCTCTAGTTGCATTCTTGATATAGTTATTATTGGTGATGATTATAGTCATATGTTCGTAAAGCGCCTAATTCAATACTCGAGTGGGTTAGGTGGTATGTATTATGTAAGCGTGGTGCTTAGATATCATATATACCTACGATTGCATCCTGATGTGCCGGGTAGTGTGGTAGATCGTAGGCGTACAGGCCTATTGAGTCCTCTGTATTCCACCCCTCGCATGTAGGCTAGTAGAGCGCGGTCGCGAAGGAGGTGTGATCTGTAGATGAAAGTGTGTATATTGGTGTGATCTGTAGACTTATTATTTAGGGATAATCTAGAAGTTCTTTACTTTACCTGAATCTCCTGTCTGACCAAATTATATTAGTTGAGTCTCTAATCTCTATCTCTGGAAAGTCCTATTATTTCATGTTTATCTTTATCTTTATTGTTTACCTTGACTCACCCCTGCTAAAAGCATTAGAGTGGTTGATCACTATAGATTTGCACATTTAAAGTTAGTCATAATTCTTTTCTACCCCCTTCTAGATAGATCCAACGCAATAAACGAGTTTTCCTTTTGGCTTAAAATAAATCAACGATACTTGGGAACCTTACCAGGTGAAATGCTACAACAGAAGAATTATCTATGCGCTTGCGGATATATTTTATAGAGTTATTTTTAGAGTAGACAAGTATAGATTCTTTTCCAGCATTTTTGGCATCATGTTAGGGATGACAACTTAACGTGAAGTGATGTTAGAAATGTCAACAAGTATTTCTGGCGCCGTTGCCAGGGAGCTCAACATTTATTTGTCAGGATAATTTCATTAGGGGTATTCAATCTTTCAAAGAAAATATTTTTTCAAAAGGAAAGAATAATATGACTATAGACATAAATACTTATCGGTAGATCATCACCTTTTGCTTTAGCAGGCTTACCCTTGCTATGTCTTTGTCATTATTCTATGCAGGGTAAGTGCAGGATTGGTTGTGTGCTATCAACTCTCATCAATAAGAAGCAACCAAGACCCTAAAGAAGCTAAACACCAGTTGAGAAGCTATGGCTGAGAAGACGTTGCGTGAATTCTCTGCTCCAAGCACTAAGAACATTCGCGCAAGCCTCATCAATATGGTGCAAGCTATTACATTCAAAGTGGAAAGAAGGATGAAGATGCTAGTGCTCATTTGCAGAATTTCCTAGAGATTTGCAGAACCATCAACACCAAGAACATATCTCAAGACGTTGTGCTACTTCGTTTGTTTCTGTTCTCATTGGAAGGGAAGGCGAAGCAGTGGTTCTATCAAATTAAAGATCAGATTGAGACATGGGAAGGATGTTCAAAAGCTTTCCTAGAAAAGTTTTTCCCAGTAGGCAAGACCAATACGTTACGAGGGAAGATATCAGAATTCTGTCAGCAGAAAGGTGAACCTATTCTAGAAGCTTGGAAACGCTTTCAAGATTATATTTCAGATTGTCCACATTGTTGGCATTTCTAACGTCACTACTAAAAATAGAGATAAACCCTACCTCTAGCAATAGCGCCAAAAATGCTCGGTATTAAATTAACTTGTCATTAGTAACTAGCCACCTATTTATCACTATCATTCCTAAGCATGAATTAAGTTGTCATCCTTAATCTTATTGCTTAAGAAATAACTATAGATTTACATGTATTCAATATGACTAGGCAGAAATAAAAGATATGAATATAAAGATAAGAATATAAACTAACCGGGTTACGCAAGCGGACGAGATAATTATACCGTTGTAGCATTTTACCTAGGGAAGTCTACCCGGGTTGTCGATTTATATTTATACCTTTGGGAAGGTCTATGTGTAGGACTTATAAACTATAACTTATACTATTGATGTGAAAGGCAAACCATAACTAGAATCCTACTCATACTTGAGGGGGATAAGTCACGTGATAAAAGATATATATGATAAATAATGATAATGATCAGTCATCATAAATAGATAAACATTAGAGCTCTTCTAGTCATAACAATAGCTAGCCAATGGATAAACTCGGGGAATAAATACTAAGGTGATTCTATAACTACATCAATGAATAACTCTAATTAGTTCAACTACATCTAGCAATCATTGTTAAGTTAACCCTATATCATTATCACATGTAAAGAGGCATCAACTAATGAGGGTATTAAGACACAAGGGTCACCTCCTTCGCGACCGTGCCCATGCTAGTCCTAAACGCACGGAGGGTGGACTACTGAGAGGAACCAACGCACTGTCACTGCGCGGACTACCACACGTCCCAAGCACGTCGGGGTGCACTCTCGCAGATAAACAAGATATCTAGACACCACGTCTACATATTGTCTACCATCTACCCAGTGGCCGCTTGGGTAAACGCTATCTGAGCAATTACATGAATTCAATAAGATCAAACCAACTATCCTAGACATATAATCAAAGTAGACAATGACTATTGCAATTAAGAATATATAAGAGATTAAGAACAATGTTGCCTGAATCATAATGAATACAATAAGAGCAAAGTACTAGAACTATACCGAACTCGCTCCCGCATTGCACGCTGGGGCTCCTGATCCCGGGCCGAAGAACTAGAACTCTTCTACTTCTAATCTAACTAGGCTAAAGCTATGAACTAGAGAGGCTCGATGAACTAGAGAAGGCTCTTGATGGCTGGATCTCCAAATGACTTGATGCCTTTAGAGAGGGGTCTACCCCTTTATTTATAGCCCTGGGTGGGATCGGCGTGCGCCGCAGATCAAACCGACGTAACCAAGGGCCAAGATGACTCCTCGTAGGCGGTGGAGGAAGCTTCCGAGAAGGGGGTCGAAACCCTAGCGGCCAGGCGCCGGGCGGCCCCAAGGTGGGGCCGGGCCGGCCCCACCCGGCACCCCTCGGGCCCCGGTTGCTTCAGTGTCTTCTAGATAGTTCCCGAGCCCAATCGTGATATTTCCGTGGCGGATAAGTTTTTCGTGCTAAATATGCACTAGAATCCCTCTTTTTCAAACTTTTCGAAAATCACCCTAGAAAATACAGAATATGCAAAACTCGTGGAATTTGTCGATAAAACCCTAGACTAGTGTGTTTTCTTGTTTTCATTCGGATAAAAAGCCCTAGTAAAAGTTGACGCTAACGAGTGTCAACAATACCCCAAGCTTACCTTTTGCCAGTCCCTTGGCAAACAAACTAAGCCTAGCTGATATTGTATTTGGATCAGAAGTTGCTACAATGTCATTATACTTTCCAGTACACATGCTTTCAGACGAAAATTTCCTCCGGATCAAACAATGTATATTCCAATCTTCAACTTACTCATTTCACCTGTAATATGGGGCTTCACAGCTTTTGCATAAGTCTTGAGCAATCGAAAGATAGAACAATCAAGCTAAGTACTACGTCTCAAATTCTTTGCAATACCAACATTCCAGAGTTTTTCATAAGTTTTCAGAATAAAACTCAGAGCTTAATTGTATGACTCCCTCAATTCTCTCAATGTATATGGTATTTGTGGTTCTGTCTTGAGACATTAATGATGTTATGCCTCCTATAGCTAAAGGTATATATGGTGGTGCTCATAGGGGTGGCAATAACAAGGATAGACATACTTGCAAAACATGTATTGTAAAGTCAACTAGTGGATCCACAGAGAATCAAGGCATACAATCAAACCAAGATGTGCATGTGTATGGAATATAATGGATAGGTGCATATGTGTTATTTATGGCTAATTTCTATTTCTCTTGTTGCTCTTTGGGAATGACTCGCTTTTAAAGCTTTTCTCGGGAAAGACATGGGCTATCTTTATTATTTCTTTTTTTTTTATTTAGGGAGGCGGGCATCTAGTACCCATTGTTTTAATTCTTTGGGACACTTGTCCATCTTTTACTCCCCTTTTCTTTCTTTTTCTTTTCTTTCTTTTGCATAGCCACATGCATCCTTTAAACACAATAAATGAATTGAGAGATATAATCAAGACTTAGAGCATTAAAAACAGGGGTTATCCTATAGGGTGAGTGTATATTTTTGTGTCCTCTCCCGGTGTAGGAGGTGAACATTTTATGATTAACATGTATGAAATATGGTGAATGATTACGATTACTCCTAAAGTAGGAATAATGCATATGTGGATTGGAGTGTGCAAGTGTTTCTTGGTTTTAAAAGTATGACAAGACTCTCATAAGGTATACAACATAAGTTGACTGAACTCAATGCAAAGCAAGCAGCTTAAATGTGAAAAGGTTTTCCTATCCTCTAAGATATTAATTCTGGCTTTGGTAGGAATCCACAGTTGTCATACAAGAGCTCATCATGTAATTTTTTTAGATTTTCAAAATAAACCTCCAGAACTTAGCAATGCTAGGAATAAGATAAATAGCAGCTCAACCTTTATGAATCATATCAATCAACTACTTAGACTTAGCGCAAGCTTATGCCTCCACAATTAAGGTTCTGAATAAATTCTCCAATTAAAACAACAATGCTTAGAACCAGGGAGATTTTAAGTTTGGCAAGTAGGTACTTAGTAAGCATTATAACAGAGCAACTATTCATCATTTCTAAGACAAAATTTTAATGTTCATCAGTTTTTAATTAACTCTAGCCTAGACTGACTCTAAGCACACTCTAATATAATTAATACTAACTAAAACTTCTTTTTATTGATTTTTAGATTTTCTTTAACCAAAGACTCATAAAAGACTCAACAGGCGTGGACCTTCATGTGCCCACATATTTTTGGTATTTTATGACTATATAAAGTAGACTCAAAAAAATCGCTTAGGTGTAGTCACCTGATAACTAGGGGATGCTCCTCCCCAAATTTGGATGGTTGCAATACTTGGTGTAGATGTCCTTTAGAGTGAGCTAACCAAGAGCGGACCTGGTGGGTGCCACCGATAGACTCTGTCCTTGCTATGATGTTATTCCTGCATAAATACTCTCCACAAAGAGAAACCAAAACTCGAGGCTTGAATTTGTTAACGGGTTAGCGGTCACCAAAGAGTAATTGATCACCTTTATGAGCTAGCTTTAATATTGTCCGATTTAAACAGGATTTCACTTTTATCTTATTTTTAAATTTTCTATTTATTATGTAGGAAATTAAATATGAATGCTATATTTTGTTATTTTTATTTTATGCCACCACAAATGGATGTTCCTTCGGAAAATACCATAGGGTATCCACATGGGGCTTTGTGATGCCAAGAGTAATGCAGTAAATATTTTTGTTGTTTTTATATCTTTTAGTGTGTAAACAAAATTATGCTATTAAATAAATTGCAAATGCATTTAATGAGATATCTACCATTCTAACCTTATGGCTAGGGTACGGAATTTAAAGTCTACCGACAGGACTTAGATAGAGGAGAACACTTACTCGGTGGGTTCATCGCCCGAGGTAACCTCGATCAACTCCCGTTTTTCGTGGTGATGCCGCACGTGCCTCCTTCCATCTCATTCCTGTCTCTTTTGCTTCTAATCATACTCATAACTAGGGGATGCTCTCCCCCAAGCTAGAAGTTTGCTTATGGTTGATCGTTGAAGCTGAGTGGTCCTCACAGAGGAGCTCATGCTTATAAGAGCAAGTGTTGCCAGGAATACTTCAATCTCATCACCCATGAAGTTACTTCCTTTACACAGGGGTCAGCTGCATGTCGGAAAGGTGTACTTCAAGTGATGAAGATGAATATTCCTAGGTAAGCTGGCTCTTGGAGTCATCCTGCAGAAAGCTCTCACAAAACACCAAAACTCGTAGAACGGTATTAGGATAAAACATTAATGATTAGCCGTTTTTAGAGGATTGGTTGTTGTGAAGGTTTGAAAGTATTTTTAAGATAGCAGTATTGCAGCAGGATGCTTAGTTAATCTTTTTTGGATTTTATGGGTTTATATGCATAAAGTGCAAATACATGATATATATTTTTATTTCAGTATGCCACCACAAAGTGAGAACTCCTACAGTTTTTTTATACTATAAGGGTTTCACATGGGGCTTAATGTTTTTAAGATGCATGAATGTAACCTAATGCAAGACTATTTATTTTTATTATTTCTATGCATTGCTAATATAGAAAAGTAGTCATGCTAAAGAGAGAATAAATCATACGATGCAAGAAAGTACATATAGATAACTACCGATGTTACCTCACGGCGAGAGTTCAATATTTATAATCCTTCGAACTAGACTTCTCCTTGCAGTGGTTCATTGAGTACTTCGAGTTGCTCTTGAGGGTTTTCTTTCTGTTGTAGGCGTCTCAAAGCCAATCTCATGTGCATCATTATTACTAGTTGAGACTTTCACTTGTAGAATTTGGGGGATTGTCTCCCCACACTTTAATTGAAGTGTGTTCTGCCCATAAAGATAAGGTAGAGATCAAGTGCATGGGCTCTGTTTGGTGGAAAAACACCAACAGAACTAGAAATTTATTCATTCTCTTACCTTGGGCACAATAAGATTGATATTATTCATATTGTTCATTCATATCACGAGTGAGAGGACTAGAAGTATAAATATGACATTTAAACTTGTGAGATAAAGAGTAAAGCACTTAACCATTAGAAAGGCTATTCATCTTTATAATGTATCAAGAATTATAGACGAAGTATTTATAGCGTACTTGGTTAAGACTGAAATTAAGAGAATAGTGCTATGAATAAACTTAGAGAACAAATCATGTTAAATTTAATCAGGTTGATCAATTTAAGTTGTAACTCTAACATGGTTGAAATTTCATTTATTGCATACCACGATCAAGAGGAAATTAATGACCACTTATCTTAAGATGTTACCTCCATTATTAGAGCATGATGAAGGGTAAATGAAGTTCAATGGTCTTCTCTCTTTTCTTGTACCTTGGGTTGTTCATTAGCATCTTGTCTCGTATGTTATAATCCTTTCTCACTCTTCATATCTTCTTCTCTCATTATGTCTTCTCTGCAAGGGGTTAGTGGACAACACATACCCAAAGGAATATACTATTTATCAAGGTACGGATAGTGTTTGTCTAAGAGTTAAAGATTAATCTGTAGCTCGTGTTTTCAATGATTCATCACTGTTTCAAAAATTTTTCATCAAGGTTAAAGCGAGGATATTATTTTGAAGCATACCCTTAACCTTGAATTGATTCTACAAATAGTCTCCTCATATGATTTAAACATTTTTTATGTAGGAGGGGTTAGTCTATATGTACAACTAAATTCTTATATAAGTATGCTTGACTTTTATAATGTTTAAGTAATATACTAAAGCATACTTATAACAGAATAAAGAAGCTTGCTAGACTAAAGGTATTTATTCAAATATAACCAAGAATATGTATGGTGAACCACATGAGAATTTTATTATATATATATTTAGCAAGTTATGTTTTAGCATAGCATAGGGTAGAAATGACCAAGACAAATTAGCAACATGGTATGAGATGTTAATTGTAGTTATATGTTGCATGAGGCTTGGATAAACATACCTCATATCTTCATCCTTCTAAGTAAGTGGTGACGAACTTACTTGAAAGAGGAGGGTTCGGGTCTATTGGAGATGCAATAATGCTCACTTGAAAACTTCTTCTCCAATAGATTAAAGTTGTTCTTTCCTGCAAAATGTTAATAGACACATACCCGAGGGAATAGCAAGATTGGAATACGGGTTTTGTTGTCCATACTCTTTTTTTGTGATTTTCTTCTATGCTAATCAATATGATATATGGTTTAAGATTATTTAGCATAAATTGTGTCTATCATGTTTTATATTGTTGTTGCAATCTAGCATGGTTCAAGATAAAGATAACTTGTAACAAAAGATAAATAAATATTAATACTCATAAGGGGGACTTCTTGTGCAAAGTTATCATCTGCCTTGATTCATCTCATATGTGAATTCTTTTCTTGACTTACCCAGATTGAATTTGAGAGTTCTCCTATAGGGGTTAGTTTAACAAAATAACTAGTATCTACTAAAGTGTACTATCAGCTCAAGAATCAACATAGACTCATGTCCAATTTAAATCAGAAAAGGATTTTAACCTAAGAACCTTGCTTAATTCAAAAAACCTTTTAGAAGTAAGATCAGATCACCTTATAATTCAAAAATTAAACTAGACACCATGTCTATTTTAACTTAGGAAAACAGTCAATGCTCAATTTCAAAGGTATATGAAGGTACTTCTAAACCTAAGCATACTATAACAAATACAAGTAGCATGAAAGTACTATAGAAGTTTATTCAAGTAGAGATGAAAAAACATGATTATGGTGAGTTTTTTTTAAGTTATTTATAAGAATGCAAGTTGGGATGGATATATGAATGGAACTAAACATGTTATGGATGAAAAACATTAAACTAAATGAGATGGATGTTTGGATTGTAAAAAGTAAACATGTAGTGGAATGCAAAAGATAACTACTCATCAAATTTAAAGTCCATGAGCAAGACTTTCTCACCTTTAATTGATCATACTTACCATGACTCATATTCTGGAATTTGTGAGTGATGCAACATCTTTGTTCCCGTCACTTGAGATATGAATTAAAGTCTTGTGACGTCGACCTCTTTCTCCAATATTGGATTTGTTATGTTTCTTCTTATTTTGTGGAGGCATGCCGGAAGGTCGTAAACCGGTCGTTTATTACCCTGCATAAGATATTAAAGTAGACAAACAAGGGTAATCCTGCTTGAGCAGGGGTTAATGGTTATTTCGATCACATGCTTAATTATAAGTCTATCAATGTTCTTAATTGCCTAGCTACCTTCCCGCAACGGCGCTAAAAAAATGCTTGTTGGCATTTCTAACGTCACTACTAAAAATAGAGATAAACCCTACCTCTAGCAATAGCGCCAAAAATGCTCGGTATTAAATTAACTTGTCATTAGTAACTAGCCACCTATTTATCACTATCATTCCTAAGCATGAATTAAGTTGTCATCCTTAATCTTATTGCTTAAGAAATAACTATAGATTTACATGTATTCAATATGACTAGGCAGAAATAAAAGATATGAATATAAAGATAAGAATATAAACTAACCTGGGTTACGTAAGCGGACGATAATTATACCGTTGTAGCATTTTACCTAGGGAAGTCTACCAGGTTGTCGATTTATATTTATACTTTGGGAAGGTCTATGTGTACGACTTATAAACTATAACTTATACTATTGATGTGAAAGGCAAACCATAACTAGAATCCTACTCATAATAGGGATAAGTCACGTGATAAAAGATATATATGATAAATAATGATAATGATCAGTCATCATAAATAGATAAACATCAGAGCTCTTCTAGTCATAACAATAGCTAGCCAATGGATAAATTCAGGAATAAATACTAAGGTGATTCTATAACTACATCAATGAATAACTCTAATTAGTGCAACTACATCTAGCAATCATTGTTAAGTTAACCCTATATCATTATCACATGTAAAGAGGCATCAACTAATGAGGGTATTAAGACACAAGGGTCACCTCCTTCGCGACCGTGCCCATACTAGTCCTACGTACGGAGGGTGGACTACAGAGGAACCAACGCAGCTGTCACCTGCGCGGACTACCACACGTCCCGGCACGTCAGGGTGCACTCACAGATAAACAAGATATCTAGACACCACGTCTACATATTGTCTACCATCTACCCAGCGGCCGCTTGGGTAAACGCTATACGAGCAATTACATGAATTCAATAAGATTAAACCAACTATCCTAGACATATAATCAAAGTAGACAATGACTATTGCAATTAAGAATATATAAGAGATTAAGAACAATGTTGCCTGAATCATAATGAATACAATAAGAGCAAAGTACTAGAACTATACCGAACTCCGCGCTCTGCATGACGCCTTGGGCTTCGGATCCCGTCGAAGAACTAGAACTCTTCTACTTCTAATCTAACTAGGCTAAAGCTATGAACTAGAGAGGCTCTGATGAACTAGAGAAGGCTCTTGATGGCTGGATCTCCAAATGACTTGATGCCTTTAGGGAGGGGGTCTACCCCTTTATTTATAGCCCGGTGGGATCGACGTGCGCCGCAGGATCAAACCGACGTAACCAAGGGCCAAGATGACTCCTCGTAGGCGGTGGAGGAAGCTTCCAGAAGGGGGGTCGAAACCCTAGCAGGGGGGCGCCGGGCGGCCCCATGGTGGGGCCGGCCGGCCCCACCTGGCAGCCCCTCGGGCCCCGGTTGCTTCAGGTGTCTTCTAGATGGTTCCTGAGCCCAATCGTGATATTTCCGTGGCGGATAAGTTTTCGTGCTAAATATGCACTAGAATCCCTCTTTTTCAGCTTTTCTGAAAATCACCCTGGAAAATACAGAATATGCAAAACTCGTGGAATTTGTCAGATAAAACCCTAGACTAGTGTGTTTTCTTGTTTTCATTCGGATAAAAAGCCCTAGTAAAAGTTGACGCTAACGAGTGTCAACACACATCATGGAATGGAGGAATGGTTGCTCATGCAAACATTCTATCATGGATTAATACCGAAGTCACGTGAACTAGATGCCACTGCTGAAGGATCATTTATGTCACTCACTCCTAAAAAGGCCAGAAGTCTTATAGACAAGATATCAGAAATTCAAAGTTGGATATACAATAGCTAGACGTGTCATAAGAGTGAAGAAGTTTTAGAGGAAGTGTGTGCACTATCAACCAAAATGGATGTGCTATTAAATTGGCTAGAGCAAAGAGCCAATTATAAAAGAGATCGACAAGCCATTCAAGACGCATTCAATTCTCAGAATCAATGTGGAGAATACTTAGAAGTTGAATTCGATAACTCCCCAGAGAAGATCAATACTATTATCAAGTCCACTTCATAGAAGCATGGATGTAATCAACCCCAAGATAAGTATCAAGGTAACAATTACAGTTCTTTCAATCAAAAGCAACCACCCTTGAGAGAATTAATATTAGAACAAGCTAGAATTAATGAGAACATTCATAAGAAGCTTGCTTTTAATGATACAATCTTAGAAGGAATAAACTCTAAATTGGATAATTTTTCCTCTACTGTGAAAGAACAAATAGCATTTAATAAGAAGATAGAATTACAAATAGCCCATTTGGCTTCTATTGTGTCTGCTACTGCTAACCCTGAGCAGGTGAAAGGAATATCCACCAGAGGAGGTAAGACAACACGTGATCCACCTTACCCAAAAGGGGCAAGGAGATCACCACAATTAGAGCAGGTAGAAGAAGAAGCAGAGAAGGATAATACAGAAGAAGAAGTTATACCACAGGATTTGCCACAAGATCAAGAGTTACGCCAAGACTTTCATGACACAAATCTCCTACCATTTCCACGCAGAAATAGAAGGGTCAAAATAGATGAACAATTTGGTAAGTTTGTAGAGGTAATTCAGAAATTATATGTCAATATTCCGTTGCTAGATGCCATGCAGGTGCCTACATACGCGAAATACCTTCGAGATATCCTCAACAACAAAAGACCACTGCCTTCTACGGAAGTCATTCAGCTTACAGAAGAGTGTAGTGTGGCAATTCTGAGTTCTCTTCCTGTCAAGAAGAAGGATCCAGGATGTCCCACCATTGATTGCTCTATTGGAGATTAGAATTTTGAGAATGCCTTATGTGATCTTGGAGCTAGCGTTAGTGTTATGCCCAAAAAGGTTTTTGACAAGCTCAACTACTCTACGCTTACACCCACTTCGATGTGTTTGCAACTAGCCGACCAATCGATTCGCTATCCCGCAGGTATTGCGGAAAACATTCCGGTAAGAGTCCGAGACTTTTTCATTACTGTAGACTTTGTAGTACTTGATATGCAGGAAGTGATGAAGACACCACTCATCCTCGAGAGACCCTTCCTAAACACTGCAAATGCACACATTGATGTTGGAGCTGGAGAGATCAAATTCACTATAAATGGAAAAGAAGAATGATTCGCATTCAAGCCACGACCGGAACAATGCCAAATATTGGAGTGTCGTGAGAAGCAAGAATCAAGGTCATCATCTCTAGGCCTGGAGATCAAACATGAAGAATAATCAAATTGGAGAAGTCCGATTCGGTGGACTCAAAAACCCCGAACCTTCGCCGGGAGGTAATTCGGTAGTTATTGGTAATTTAAATTTTCGCATTACATTTCACATAGTTACTTTCTTAGCTTTTGCATTAATAAAAAAATAATAAATAAAAATAATCATGGCATAGTTGTTAGAATAAGCACCGAGTAATTAATGCTTACGGAGCGTAAAAACCCCGTCAGTAATTTTTACTCCGGTAACAGAAAAATACAAAAATACTGTTATTGGAATTCTTATTTTTCATAGATTCATAAAAATAATTTACTTTTTCATTCTTGTGTCATTATATGGTTGAAATATGGGAGACATGTGGGACCCACATACATCACCTCACATCACCTCACACCCTTCATCATTCACCATCCAAGGGAGAAAAGCACTCACATGCATGCACCAACTTTCACTCACTCCTCTCCCTGGCGTTTTCCAATCAATTCACCACCGAAAGAGCATCCTAGAGGGTAGTACCCTGTTCATTGTCGACACCAGGAAGTGGAGGAAGCAAGCAGCCAAAGGGTAGGGCCGGCCGGCCCCACAAGCCATGCCGGCCGGCACCCCCTCTTCTCCTCTGCCTTTCTTCTCTCTCTCTTCACTCATTCTCTCCTCTGCCATTCTCAAGTCCAGAGAGCTCTATTTCCCTCTGTTCTTCATTATGAAGAACACAACTCTCTAAAATCCCACCATTTACTTAAGAAAAATCCAAAAAAAATTAAAAGAGAAGGAGATTAGAGCTTTGCTCAAGGTTTCATCCAAGGGAAGTGATCTCTCACCCTCTCTAACCCTTCTCCATCAGTTGTTTTTGTTTGTTCTTGTTCTTGTTTTTGAAGATGAGCAAGAAATTCAAAAATGCGGCAAAGAGCATTGGAAGGGCACTCTCCTTCCGCTCAACACGGAGTCAAACTTCATCACGTGCACCTTCACGAGCCGACTCCGAGATGGACGTGGATACACCATCACCCGCTGTCCATGCATCGTCATCCCAAGATGAGCAACCAAGGTATATCCTTACGGACGACTCTCAAATTTCTTTACTCACTAGAACCGAGAAGGGAGTATTTAATGCAATTAAAGACAAGGAGTTTTCCATACACCGGTGTTTGATAATGCATTACTTGTAGCAACTGGTATGGACACTGAATTTGAGTTAGTCTTTAGAATAATGGGATGGGAAAATGCTTATGCTATCACTGAGGAAGGTAGTAAACTACTCACCATAGAATTTTTGAGCACCGTAGAACTTGGTTTAGATGAAATAGAATTTAGACTTTTTAACCAAGAGCACACTGTCACATGGAAGAACCTTAGTGTCATGCTAGGTTTTTCACCTGGGTGTCCTATAGATATTGATAATGCTCTAAAAGATTTTGATAGAACACAAGTATGGGAGAGTATTTCTGGAAAAAGATTTTGCCATAGACCTACTACTGAGGAGATACATCACCCTACTTTACGCTTCATGCATAAATGGCTAGCTGTCACTTTCTTTCCTAGGGAAGAATTAGGCACTATTAGAATTGAGGAACTAAAATTATTATATGCCATAATTAAAAAGAAAAGTGTTTCACCTGTTAAATACATGCTGAAATATTGGACTCATGTGCCTGCCATGAAGAAGTGTGGTGTTACATTTACTTCCTAGATTAGTCGTATTGCTTCAAGATTAGGAATGTTAGAAAATGCTACTCTCACATATATTCCTGCACCTCGAAGAATAATTGGATATGAATTCTTTAAGCATGCTCATTTACTTAAAACAAAGGACAATAAAATTTACATGATTTATAAGAACTTTGACAATGAGTATGAGCTGCCAAATAGAGAACTTGGTCTCTAAACAGTAGAGAGTTTTGTTTTGGACTTGCATACAGGTAGGGCGACTGTTGGGAGGAGTCCCTCAGCACGCTTTGCTGGGACACAGAGACTGAGCTACCAGGGAGCAGATCCTACACCGCAGGGACCAGCATACACTGCCTTCATGGGTTTTGATCAGCCACAGCCGTCGCACCAGACTACGCAGCCATGGACACACCACTCTGCATGGGAGGGTTACACCTCTTATCAGGAGGGGGAGTCATCTTTAGGATGGGGACAATGGGAACAAGGTAATACTTTTTTCGTAGGAAACAGGGTATGAGAGAGGACGAGCATCCTTCTCTACACGCCCATGCACAGACTTCAGTACCGGTGGCCCATTTGCATTCCATGCACCCCCAGAGGATGACTACCTCCAGCCTCCAGAACAGCACGGACGACCTCCAGCGACTTATGGTGGAGTTCCTCCTTTTGAGCAGTTTGGTCAGCAGCTGACTAGCTTGGGAGAAGGACAAAAGAGATTCCAGACCACGCTAGACCAGACAGTGGCGTGGCAGCACCAGATGGACAACAGGGTGAACACACTGCAGTAGTCTCAGGACCAGGGGCAGAAGACCCTGGCATACTTGATTCAGAGTCTAGGACTCGAGTATCCACCACCACCACCAGAGCAGTGAGATAGCTTGGCGGAGGACCCCCGCGAGGTGAGCACTCTTCACCTCTGTTTATATGTTTATATCTTTATTTTCACATTTACTTTCATGTTTCTAGTTGCTACTTATTACTTAAAAAATGCAAAACCAGAAAACAAAATAAAATGTTTTTATTGCTTTCTTTAAATTTTTGTAATTTAATTCATGCATGATAAAAATGAAAACCTAAAAATAGAGTGTGTAAAAAGGTTTGTTTTAATTTCTAGTTGTTAGTAGAACTTGAAGGCTAGACCTCTTTGAGCTATTAAAATATCAAATATGATTTCCTTCATATGCTTAGTATTTAAATTTAGATTCTCCTATAGATTGAATAAAGTTGACCTTATATAAAAATTTATTCTAAGCTTGATATCTGTGGGTAGCATATTCTTGATCCTAAGTCTAGGTAATTGTTGGACATGATTACAGATGGTCAAACCTACTATTTATCTTACTCTAAAAAGATGCTAAAATTTTGGAGATTTACTTTTTGAAAAATGCAAAATATTACATGATGAGATCTTGTATGACAATGCTAAAATTCCTACCCAGAGCCATATTGAATATTTAGGCTAGAAAGCTTTCTATATACTAATGCTTGTCATTACATTGAGTTTGATCAATCTTTGTAATCCTAATGAGAGACTTGTCATACTTTTTAAAATCAAGATTCACTTGCACT
>JADLZL010003439.1:0-73881 GCA_015844335.1 Chrysopogon serrulatus
GCCCAAAAAGAGAACCGCTTTGTGTAAAAAGCGGTTTACACGGCTCTCTTAAACTTGCCCTTTGTGTAAATAGGTGTATTTACGAGGCGGTTTATAATACCAACGCTTTGTGTAAATACCATTTTACATTACACGAGGCGGTGACATTGTAAACCGCCTTTGTGTAAATAGAGCTATTACACCGGCGGCAGGATTTAACTCCCGCTGATAACAATTGTTTACACAGGCGGCCTTCCTACCAACACTTTTGTGTTAATAATGCTATAAATTCCCTTCTTCTACCTCAGACAAAAACAGTTACTCCCGTCTTTGTGTGTGCATGGCGGGACGAAGTGGCGATTCCAAGGGGGGAGGTTTTGAGCTTCATTTCTTTGGTGAGAAACTTCCAAAAGGTTAGTTAATGTCGTTGCCGCTATTTTTTTTAGTGATTCGTTGGTTCAATTCTTGTATTGGAGGTGCTCTAAATCTAGGGTTAGGGTTAGGGTTCATAGCTAGGGCAAGAGAGAGAGAGTTTTAGCAAATTTTTTTTGTAAATTGTATGTACTTATAGAAAATAAATACTTTTAGAATTCTAGGTTTATTGGTTAGGGTATTTTTTTGATGGGAAAGACTGTGGGGGAGATCCCCACAGTGCCACAAAAAAGTTTTATTAATTAAGAAAAGGGATACTTACAAGGATATTAACTGAAAGCATCTAGCCAAGCACAAAAGGCAAACCTTAGGTCGCCTCTAAATCTAATTAGCTGAAGAGTTAGTTGGTATCTTATGTACTTAAGGTTTATTAATTAGGGTTTGTTATTATTGCTTATACTTAGGGTTTGTTAATCAAGATGCCATCTCCATTTATTAATTAGAGTTAGTTAGTATTTCATGTACTTAGGGTTAGTGAATTAATTTAGTTAGTAATTAATGGTTTATCAATTAGAGTTAGTTAGTATTTTATGTACTTAGGGATTATTATTATTGCTTACACTTAGGGTTTATTAATCAAGATGCCATCTCCATTTATTAATTAGGGTTAGTTAGTATTTTATGTACTTAGAGTTAGTTAATTAGGGTTTGTTATTATTGCTTATACTTAGGGTTTGCTAATCATGATGCCATATTCATTTATTGGTTAGGGTTAGTTAGTATTTCATGTACTTAGAGTTAGTTAATTAATTTAGTTAGTAATTAATGGTTTTTTAATTAGAGTTAGTTGGTATCTTATGTACTTAAGGTTTGTTAATTAGGGTTTGTTATTATTGCTTATACTTAGGGTTTGTTAATCATGATGCCACCTTTATTTAATTGATTTTTATAATTATAAAAATAAGTGACATACAATATTTTCTTAACTAATTACAGATAAATATGGAGAGGTCATTATGGATGTATAACTTATCAAGATTAGACCCATCATATGTAGTGGAGGTCCAAAAATTTATTGATGCCGTGAAGATACATGCTCGAGAGAACAAAGGCGAAGCACATATGTTGTCCATCAGGTTGTAAAAATATTGTGGTATTTGACAATGTGGAAACAATCCATTCTCATCTGGTTTGCGGAGAGGATTTATGGAGGACTACTTGATTTGGACAAAACATGGTGAGGGTAGTTCTACACCTTATATGCGGACAACCGACAACACTTTGCAAGTAACATCAATGTGGAGGGTCCAAATGCCATATCTCAATGAATGTGATGATATACGCCTATCAATGAAACCCATCATGCTATGCCCGATGTCAATCAAACTCATAATGATACATCCCGTCTGTCAATGAATCTCAACATGCTAACACCGATGCCATTGAAGATGCCGATTTCTTAGAGGCAATAATGAGCCGTTGTGCGGATCCATCAATATTCTTCATGAAGCGAATGGAAGCCTTGAAGAAGGCAGCAGAGGAGCCATTATGCGATGAGTCGAAAGGTTGTACCAAAAGTGTGGTCGACCTTTGCGGGCTGTTCTCCGATTTCGACCATTAAAGCTAGATATGGTTGGTCTCGATGCTAGCTTCAATGAATTATTGCGTGTACTTGGAGACCTTCTTCCTAAAAGAGAACAAAGTGCACGCTAACACGTACTATGCAAAGAAGCTAGTCAGTCCACTTACGATGGGTGTTGAGAAGATCCACGCATGTAGAAATCATTGTATTCTATATCGGGGTGATCAGTACAAAGACTTAGATAGCTGTCCAAACTGTGGTGCTAGTAGGTACAAGACGAATAAAGATTATCGAGAGGAAGATAATACAGCCTTTGTTTCTTGAGGGGAGAAAGCGAAAAGAAGACCCAAACAAAGACTCCACAAGATAAACGTTTAAAGCCCACTAGCAATGTCGAAGTGGACTATTATGCGTTGAGAAGAATTCTGCATTGGTGATATGGTATCTCCCTGTGGTTGATCGTTTGAGGTGTTTGTTTGCAAACCCGGATGATGCGAGATCTTATGACTGGCATGCATCGATGAAAGAAAAGATGATGAAAAGTTACGACATCCGGCCGATGCAAAGCAATGGCAAGAATTTGATCGAAATATCCGGACTTTCTTTGAGGATCCACGAAATATAAGGTTTGCTCTGAGTACGGATGGAATGAATCCATTTGCCCAGAGGAGCAGCACGCATAGCACATGGCCAGTGATCATGACAATATACAACCTTCCTCCATGGTTGTGTCAAAAAAGAAAATATCTTTTGCTAACTATTCTTATTTCTGGACCTACACAACCTGGTGTTGATATGGATGTATTTCTAGAGCCCTTAATGCAAGAGATGCAAATACTATGGGAAGTAGGTGTAGACATGATTGATGCGTTCAAAAAAGAGATATTCACACTGAGAGCAATTATTTTTGTCACAATTAATGATTACCCTGCTCTCTTCTCCTTATCAGGCCAGTTCAAGGGAAAGGTTGGTTGTGTAGAGTGCATAGATGGAACATGGCACGTGTCTCTTCCTCCATCTAACAAGATAGTGTACATGAGGCATAGGAGGTGGCTACCGGCAGGCCATAAGTATAAACTTACAAAAGATGAACAAGTACTTTGACAATATGGATGAATCAAAATCTATTGCTCCATCAGGTTATAGTAAAGGGCACAGAGTGTACAAGATAGTTGAGAATGTCAAGTTTGTTTTTGGAAAGAAGACCAAAGATGGGAAACCAAGAAAGGTTGTGAAGGCAAAAGAAGGGGACACATTCAAGAAGAAGTCTATTTTCTTTAAGTATTTATCGTACTGGAAAGATTTGGACGTACGACATGCGATCGATGGTATGCATGTTCAGAAGAATGTGTTTGACAGTGTAATTGGAACTTTGCTAGACATAAAGAGCAAAACAAAGGAAGGTCTCAATTCACGTTTGGATATGCAACATTTAAAGATCAGAAAAGAACTTCACCCTGTACTCCTAGAGAATGGGAAGTACCATCTACCGGCAGCAAGCTATAACCTGAACAAAGAAGAGAAACATGCAATGTGTGTATGGTTGAAGAATTTAAAAGTTCCATCTAGTTTCTGCTCCAACATAAGGAGTCTTGTTTCAATGAAAGACCTTACACTCACCAATTACAACTCACATGATTGTCATGTAATGCTGACCACATTTCTTCCTATTGCCATCAGGGCTATAAATCCAGTATTCTTAAAGATGGCAATCATACGGTTATGCTACTTCTTTAATAAGATATCTGAGAAGGTAATTATCCGTGATGAGTTAGAGTCCCTACAGAAATTTCTTTGTAGAGACATTGTGCCGATTGGAGATGTGCTTTCCCCATCGTTCTTTGATATCATGGTGCACCTTGTTGTTCATTTGGTGCCTCAAATTGAGGCATTGGGTCCCATGTATTTTCATGAAATGTGGACGTATGAGCGTTTCATGTCAATATTGAATGGCTATATGTCAAATCGAGCTCATCCGGAGGGTTCCATGATAGAGGCATATACTACAGAAGAGGCCATTGAGTCTGGAGGACCATTATGTAACAATCTCCTAAAAGACCAGGTATCAATTGGTTTGCCTCCGTTGCGACATGAGGGAAGACTTGGTGGACGAGGGAGGATGGGACGAAAATCATTTATCCCGCCAGATTACAACATAATCCTAGAAGTACATTACAGCATACTACAACAACTTATAATAATGGACCCATTCACCAAGCAGCACATGGAAGAGCTTCGTGAGGACAATCCAGGATGCACAGATGGTTGGGTACACAAGGAACATAAGCGTCACTTCACTACATGGCTAAAGAATTTGGACATGACAGAGGCATCAGAAACCATCAAGATTTTAGCATCTGGACCGTCAAGCCAGGTCACATCATGGCAGAGCTATGACATTAGTGGCTTCTCATTTTCCACCAGCTGGAGGGACACCAAGGGAATGTCACAGAATAGTGGCGTTCGATGTGAGGCTGTAGATGATGCAACTGGTGAAGAAACTACATACTTTGGGTTCATTGATGACATATGGGAGGTTGAATATGGTCCACGGCTGCAGATTCCAGTGTTCCGATGTCGATGGGTTCAAGATAAACATGTCACTTTGTGGATAACTATGGCCGAGAGAGTCTTTGACCTAAGTAAAGTAGGTTACAAAGATGATCCATGGATCCTTGCTAACCGTCTTTGCCTGTGTCTTCTATGTGGAACAAATCCTCTCTAAGGATGAAAAGAAAAGTACCCAAAAGCCAAAGCATGTAGCTATCCCTGGAAAGCAACAAATTATAGGAGTTGAGTGTGTTAACCAGTTCAGCGAGATGTCTCTTTTTACAAACTTTGAAGAAAAGATCAAAAATGTAGAGAAAAGTATCCCGCAAACCTCTTTGCCCTGGGTGCGCCATGATGGACAAGGAAGAACCGTAGCACGCTAGATTATTTTTTATGTAACTCATGTATCACTTATCATTTGTACCTAATGCTACTCTTTCTTATTAAGCATGATATTCATATTTCCCCTTATTGTATACCTTTGGATTCTATATTATTCACTACCCCTAGGTACATGAAATAATCACTAACCCCATTTAACAAATCTTTAATTAAAAACTTAATTAATTCACGAACCCTAGGTACATGAAATAATAACTAACCCTAATTAACATACCGTTAATTACTAACTAAACTAATTCACAAATCCTAAATAAAGGGAATAAATAACCTTTAATTACTTACTAAATTAACTAACAAACCTATTATTAATAAACACTAACTAAATTAACTAATTACTAACTAACTAAATTACTAACTAACTAAATTAGTACAGACGGGCCCAGCAGGCAACGCAGGCCCAGCAGGCCCAGCAGGCAAGGCGGGCCCAGCAACAAAACATTAGTACAGGCGGCTGTTAATGAGGGCCGCCTGTACTAATTCATTAGTACAGGCGGCCCTCATTAACGGCCGCTTTGTACTAATACATTAGTACAGGCGGCGGTCAATGCAGACCGCCTGTGAAAAGATTTTCACAGGCGGAGGTCAATACGGGCCGCCTGTACTAATGTGCTCCAATATAAGATTCCATGGCGTGGCCGGCGAAAATTTCTAAGTCTCGGGCGCGAATTCAGAAATTGGACGCCGTCGGGCTGCGAAATCCGCCGTCGCTCCTCCACCGCTCGCGGACCGCCACCGTCGTGAGCTGCCGCCGCCACGCCGCCGAGGGACCTCCACTCCGCCGGCACGCCTCCACGCCGCCACCGAGGGACCTCCGCTTACGCCGCGGCGAGCCGCCGCTGAACCGCCGGGGAATCCGCCTACGCGCGCCGCGCGACCTCGCGAGGAACGCCGGGAGGTAGGCCGTCCACACCCGCCACCGCCGAGCTCCTCTCCTAGGCGGCTCTGAGCAGTGCGGCGGCGGCCTGCCATGTCTTGAAGCGCCCTGCTGGCGGCCTCTTGGGCCTGGCAGGCCCTTGCTGAACCCTTTGGGCCTGGCAGGCCGCTTTGCTTTTTTTTTATTTTATTAGTAAGGTTTTATTAGTGTTTGTTAGGTAATTTTGTTAGTAATTAGCCAATTTAGTTAGTACTTTAGTTAGTTAGTAATTAGTTAATTTAGTTAGTTAATTTAGTTAGGGTTTGTTTCCAAAATTTAGGAATTAGTTAATTTAGTTAATTTAGTTAATTTAGTAATTAGTTAATTTAGTTAGTTAATTTAGTAATTAGTTAATTTAGTTAGTTAATTTAGTTAGTTAATTTATTTAGGTTTTTTAAAAAATAGGTTTGTTGTTAGGGTTTGTTAATTAGTGTAAGTTAATTAGGTTTGTAAATTAAAGTTAGATAATTAGTTTGGTAAATTAGGGATTGTTAGTAATAATTAGTAATGTTTTTTGTTAGGGTTTGTTAATTAATTTAATTAATAATTAAAGGTTTGCTATTTAGTCTTTGTTATTATTTCATGTATACTTAGGGTTTTTGTTAGGGTTAATTAACCTCTACTTAGTAATTAATATTTTTTTTTGGTTAGGGTTTGTTAAACAGTAGGTTTGCTAATTAGGCTATGTAATTAGAGTACATACTTTTATTTCAAGTTCATACTTGTATTTCATGCAGATGAGTACTCCATCAAATGCCGAAAGGTGCCGATGCAAAAATAGATACTGGCGGGATCGACTCCTCGGGATCCGAACCTTATAGGAGCCCGAGCGTATCACCACGTGAATCTCCTAGAGCTAAGAAGGCCCGTCTTGAGTTAGAACATGACCCTAATTACGAGCCTGGAGATGAGCCATTATTGGATGATGAGGTATATATGCTCGTAGATTGTCTATATAAGATGAGCCACCTGGAAAGAAGGGTTTGGCGAAGAGTGGAAAGCCATATATAAGAAAAGAGAACGACATAAGACGGATATGAAGAATTTTTTTGAGCAGCAGGCCGCCCAAAAGTTTAAGGATTTGATGGAAGATTTCGTGAAAAACCCTGATCCTGAAGTGATGAAGCGGTTGACGGGAGCAGTGTCTGCTCAACAGATGTCATCACAAGCTCCTTCATGTATGCAGCCTGTCCCAGCTCAACCCTTGGGTAGCCAGGAGATGGCCACACAATCTATGCCATTTCCAAGCAGTATAGCGTCAACATCAAATCCGGACCATTATCCAGTTGACGATATTGATAAACCTTGGCCTTGCTCATTGCTAATTGGATATGGCCTCAGGAATCAGCATACAAAGCAAGTGGCCACAGGATATGCTATACCCGGACGTAGGTTCCATGGTGTCGAGATGGAATCAAAGCATACTGCAGGGGTCGAAGTGTTGACGGTCGAGAGTGGATATGAAGACGACTTCATCGACATCCCGACCCCTGAGGGTATAGAGAAGCTTGGACAAGCAATCAAGAACTTCATACAATGGCCGAGACGGTACGTAAGGTTGATTGATCCACCAACGGTACCCTCTCCACCAGTGCATGAAGCATCCCAAGAGGCCGAAACAAGTCAACAATCACCATCGCCAATGCATGCTCCAGCATCCCCATACATTTATGAGCCACCGTCGTCATCCCCAATACATGATCTATCATTCTCGCTGGATGAGCTCGAGGGGCCAGCCGAGAACATGCCTGAGCAGCAGACTCCTCCAGCCAAGAAGGACACGACACTGGAAAAAGAGGTAGAGCAAACTCCTTCGCAAGCACCAAAGCAGAATGAAGATGAGCAAACTCCCCCACCACCACCAAAGCATAAGGAAGCAGAGAAAACTCCCCCACAAGCACCGGCCACCAAGAAGAGGAAATTTCCAATTCCAAAATTGGTTTCTCCCTATGAGCCAAAAAAGGGAAAAGCAGCTGGCACAGCTCTATTTCTGAAAGGGCTTGGAAAGCAGCGGACGGCACGAGTCATTGAGCTCGAACCGTCACAGAATAAGGAAGCCACCGGCCAAGCAACTGAAGCCGTGCCACCAACAAATGAAGCCCCAAGTGGCGATGTACATGTCGAACCGCCATCAGATGCACCATTGACCCTTAAGGATATAAGAAAGCCAACGGTTGATGATTATGTCAATGTCCCCCATGACTATGTGCCCGGAAGGCCTATGCTGCAATGGACGGTGCTTGAAAAGGGTCCATGGACAATAAAAAGGTTTCATGACTGGTACATGAGAGCAGTGAATGCTGGCCTACATGCAGTTAGTGTTGATATACCAGCAGACGTGTTTGCTACTGGCATGGAAAGAAGCGGGGCATTTGTTACCTTCGATGACATGCACCTACTGTTGAACTATAGAAAACTTGACGTCCAACTCATTACAATCTGGTGCCTGTAAGTATCACTCATGCACACACATTGTTATTATTAAATTTGGAATGTGATAAACTCTAATATGTGGATGTTGTATGTAGTTTGCAAGACCACGAGCGCAGAGATCGTTAACTACAGGATCGATGGTCGGTTACCCGAGTCCAATCAAGGTTACAAGAAAATATGCACAAATTTGTATTTACAAATGAAGATAGAGCAAAGATAGAGAAGGACAAAACACGAGAACAATTTGCGGGGAGCTGTAAAGAAGTTGCAACAAAAAATACGAGGACGAATATGCCCTCTATATCGGTAGAGCAATGCCGAGATATAGGTACAGGGATTTTATATTGGCACCCTACAACTTTGGGTAAGCGTGACCTCGTATACGTACTTCAAATTATCGTGTTAACCCTAAGTACATGTGTCGCTCACTCGTTTATTCATGCAAAGTGACCATTGGATTGTTTTTTATATTTATCCATTCGAAGGAAAGGTGCTTGTCCTAGACTCCTTACATTATCCTCCTGAGTCGTATCAACCATTCTTGGTTCAATTAGAAAGGTGAGCCAACATGCGACTATATTCGTACTTATATGATTTAGAGTCTCTAAATAACTTTAGTGTTTTATATTCCATAACTATAGGGCATGGCGGTTTTATAAGAAACAAAAAGGACCTGTCGACGACGCCCGCAAAGATCCTAGTGTACCGTTGACGATACAACACCATTATCCGGTAAGTTGTCTAAACACATATCATCATTTAAATAATACACAAGGCATGACAATTTTAAAATAATCTGTTGCTCATTACATAGTGCCACAAGCAACCACCTGGATCGGTCTATTGTGGATACTACGTGTGTGAGTTTATAAGGCAGCGGGGACGATACGTCAGGGACAAAAATATGGTAAATAATATCTATGTATGAAGTTGTCTCATTAAAGTTGCAAATATTAATATTGGACATGTATCAATGATGCTTTTAAACTTTGTTTCCAGCCGAGAACGAAAGGAAAGGGCGTGCCCTTTACAATGTCCACTATGGAAAATATAGTGGCAGATTTGTGCGGTTTCATTATGAGAGAAATAATTCCAAGTAAAGGAGCATATTTTGATGAAAAGGGGATTTAGCAAGTGATAGGTTTAGAGCGCTGACAGACCTAGCAGGTCTAAATTTGAAACGAATGACATGTAAAGACTGTAAGGTTGTGCAGATAACATGCATTGACGTGTATATATGTAATTTTATGGTTAATGTTTGATTCTATGTGTATATATCTATAATATTAATATGTGTTGTATATATGATGCAATTTTATAGTTCATGTTTGCATATCTTATATATATATATATATATATATATATATATATATATATATATATATATATATATATATATATATAGCACAGTGTGGAGGCAAATATTAATATTTGAAAAAAAAAATTAATTACACAGGCGGCTCACAGCGTGAGCCGCCAGTGAAAATTTGGTTTTCACAGGCGGCTAACATTGTCGGCCCTTTGTGTAAATGCCTATTTACACAGGCGGCTGAAAATGTGAGCCGCCTGTGAAAACCAAATTTTCACCGGGCGGCTCACGCTGTGCCGCCTGCACTATGGCCGATTAGTATTTGACCCCTAGTACAGGCGGTGGGCTTGACCGCCTGTACAAATGCCTCTAGCGCCGCCTGTAGAAAGGTTTTCTGTAGTAGTGACCGGCACAGCAACTGCCGGCCCCTGCTGCTGATCAATAGCGTGCGAGAATACTGGGAGCCCGTGCATCTGCGAAGACTGCGATAGCTCTCCCCGCTGCTGCTCCATCTTCGACTCAGATACAGCCCTCCCACAGGCTGAGTCCACCAACAGATTAGCATCCCCAGGCCATGAAAAGTTGGAGCCAACATTTGGGGTGTCCATGCTGGCGAGCCCGTACAACGGTGGCAGGACCGGCGACTCGCTGCTGCTCGCCGTAGCTCGTTGTAGAGTGGGCGTGAGGGCGACGACATTGGTGATGCACGACGAAGTCATCGCTAGTGCTGCTGATGATGCCGATGCAGCAGTGGCTACAGCACTGGGCTTGCTGCCCTTGGCTCGGTGGCGTCTGTACGGAGCGCCGATGGGGATGTCGCGGAGGGCACCGCCGTGCGTCCAGTAGCGATGGCAGTTACGGCAGTAGTGGCGTGGTTGCGCGAAGGAGTAGTTGTTGAAGTAGCAAAACTTGGTGCTGGTGGAGTCACAGCGCGGGCACTTGAGCCCTGGCTCTGGCTTTGGGATCCTCAGCAGCTTGGAGCGCTCAGACATGGACATCGGTTGGGCATTGGCTTGCGCTGCTGGGGCGCTACCATCGCGGCTTCCACCTCCTTCAGAAAGCTCCTCTGCGGCCATGGCTTGTCCATACTGGAGAAGATTGCCTTCACCAGCAACAACAGCTGATGCAGGAGGAACATTAATGTTACTAGTAGTAGTTGCCTGCTGCAGCTGCAAAAAAAATTTAAGATAATGAAACATGAATCAAGAGAGCGATTTATATAGTATATTCCCAGATATAAATGATTTAGTTCGTCTACGATATATCAGCAATCGAATCATCTGTCTAATGCGAAACTATCTTTTGTTTGCAACGGGAACTAAATCTTGAGACACAGAATAATAATTTGTTAGAATTATGAATATCTGTATCTACATAATAGTGGTGCCATACATAAATTACCTGCTGGTTGCTATTCCAGCTTGTGGAATCTAGGAAGACTGGGGGGAAGATCATATTTGGCAACTTAAGTAACTCTAACTAGCCACTTGTGTTTTGTGTGTGTGTGTGTGCGCGCGCGTGTGTGTGTGTGGGTCACTTGACGCCTCGGAGTGATTGATTTATATATAGCAGCTTCGAAGGGAACAGAAATGGAATCGCACTACAGTGAAAGAGACTTGCATCTTGTCTCTAAGTACTCTAGCTATGATCTATATCTTAGTCAAGTCACACCGACTCATAGACCTATTTGATTCGGGTTGTAGATTGCCAAAGCAGTCTATAGATTATAACAATCCAGAAGCTCGGGAGCAGATTCTTAGATTTAATAATCTAACAATTGAATTGCCAAAATTTGAGGTGAGAAACCGCTTATTTGTTTCAGCTTGTATTTGTGAAAGATACGATCTACATCCCTTAAGCACACATGGCATTAATCTATTTTTAACGGGTGGTATCATGCATATATTAACTCATCTACTACACATTGAAGTTTTGCTGGCCATGTAAGATACAATGAGATATGGTGCCACATAAAAATAATAAAAAATTTTATAGACAAATAGAAGACAACTACTACTTATTCCTCCTTTCTTTGTTTTTCTCTTTCTTCTGTTTCTCTTTTTCCCTCGTGTAACGTGCTCCTCCCCTTGCCCTATAAAAGGGGAGGCAGGACACCCTTCGAAGGGTAAGCAGCCTTCAGAAGCAAACAAAGCAATCTGAAACTCACTGAAGCACTTCAACTCCACTTCACCGGAGACTTGGGAGCCCTCTCCGTCTCTCGCCCGCTTGTAACCTCTATTGCAAACTCAGTGTTAGTTACACGAGCAGCTCGCAACTGGACATAGGGACATTCAGCCCGAACCAGTATAATCCTTGTGTCTTCTTACCACACCATCCGAGGTAGATGCGCAAACACAAATTTACTAGTCGGCGGTTTCGGAAACACTGACAACAAGATACTAAGGTTCCTTTAGGATTAACATGGAGTGGCCTCCAATTAGTACTTATACTAAGATTCCTCTGCGTGCTGTGGTATTAAAAAACAAAGGTGGAATAGGGCAGGATGCGGCTTTGCTAAAATATGATGTGATGTAATTGAAAGATGTGAGAATTCAAGATCAATCGGTCTGTCAGTTGTTGAAAGATGGTGAGAATTCAAGATCAATTGGTCTGTCAGTTGTCGATTGCGACGAGAATTTCTTATGGTAGGATAGCACGAAACCATGATTGATTAGTACAGCTACATAGGTAATTACTATTACCTATTCCCTCCGTCCCTAAGGGCGTCTCCAACAGTCAAGGTGAACATCTAAAAAAAAAAAAAGAAGAACAATGGAGATGGCAGATACGCAAACAATATAGCTAGGAGAGAGAGTTTTCTCGGAGGAAGTGCGAGACTAGCGAGGAGAGAAGCGCTAGCTCATTTCTCTCCGTCCTCTGCAGCCAATAGGATTCAAGGAGAGCCAGCAATTTGCCCGGAGGACGCCCCAAATAGCTATCTTTTTGTTTTTCGTACCGTAAGTTTGACTAGATTTAAAAAAAAAATACATGTAATATTTGTATTTCCAAATAAATTTATTATTAAAATAGATTCAACGATCTACCTAATAATATTAATTATATAACATAAATATTAATACTTTTTATATAAAATTATTTAAAATTATATCTCGGAAAGCGAGAACGATAGCTACTTAGGGATGAAGAAAGTATCATTTTATATTTCGTCACACAATGCATGTTGTACTTTATGCTGGATTAGAAAACTTTGGCGTGTACCTTGTGTCATGGTGTCGTCCAATTGCTGCACGCGCTAGGACTGACGAGAAGAAAAAAAAAAAGAAAGCGTACTATAAAGTGAATAAGATGAGCTGGCTGGTGGATATAGTAATTAATTGCTTGCAATGATGGCTAATAAGTGAGATGGTGAGAGTCCAAATGAAATTAATTACCTGCATCCCAAGTTGTTTATTTATTATATCTGGTCTGCATGTACACATACATGATTAGAGAAACGCATAACGTATTTTGATTGATCACACGAGAAACACTTAGGGCGTGTTCAGTTTCCCAAAAAATTTTGCCCAAAAAATTTTTGGACAACAATGCGGCACATATATGAAGTATCAAATATGGACGAAATAAAAAACTAATTGCACAGTTTAGTCTGTAAACGATGAGGCGCATCTTTTGAGTCTAATTACTCTATGATTAGCCATAAGTGCTACAGTAACCCACACCATTATTTTTACAGTAACCCACATCATTATTTTTAAGTGCTACAGTAACCAAATGATTCGTCTCGTCGTTTCCAGGCAAGTTATGAAATTAGTTTTTTAATTAGTGTCTGAAAATCCCTTCCGACATCCGGTCAAACATCCAATGTGACAATCTAAAAAATTTTCACCCCCAAACTAAACACCCCTTACTCACACCGTTTCAAAATAAGTGTTATTCTTACTTTTTCAGAAGTCAAATATTTTTATCTTTGACTAAATATATAAGAAAATATTAATATTTATCATGCATAATTAGTATTAGTAGATGAATCGCTGAATATATTTTTATAGTAAACTTATGTAGTGATATAAATGTTGTAAATGTTTTCTATCAATCTGCTTAAAATTAAAAGATTGGACCAATACGCATCCCATAACCACTGGGACGGAAGGAGCGCTTCCAGAGCGACAGCAGGCGCAGTCATCAGGCACGTGACGCACGTCCACCCAGCAGTACTTATTTATACCTGGAAACTTGATGTCGTGTGAAAAGGCAGACAAAAGGTAAAGGTGGTCACGCTCGTACGCTCGGAGGACACACCTAAAATCTACCTAACGTTATCGTCGGATCGCCCCGCTTCCCTCCCTCCGGAGTCAGCGTCGCAGCTCAGTCGCCCCACTCCGAGTCCCCTGACCACACCGAAACGGAAGCAGTCTGCGTCGAGGACAAGATCAACAGCGAAAAGGAGACGGAGTGTCCGTCAGCCGCCACGAGATCGACAGCTAAGAAGCAGAGTCCCCATCGGGCGAGGCGCTGGCAAGCATATCGCGCGGGGCAACGCCTCCTGCCGCTGCGCCTCCACGCGGGAAGTTCGCCGTGAACGTGCTCAAGTGCGAGCTCTGGGTGCGCAACTGCGGCTAGGGGTGCTGGACACACCAGGATCGTCACGGGCGACTTCGAGCTCGACAAGCTCTTTCATTGCGCCCGCTGCCGCAAGTCAGCCGCGGGGTGGTCGGGAAGAGGCGAATGCTGGCCGGGACGGAGGTGGGCACCGGCGCGAGGCAGGGCGCAGCAGGGCAGACGCAGGGGCGGGATTGAGATGACGCCGGCGCAACTGCCGCGCTGCCGCTGGAGCTAGCAGCCCTTATAGGCTTCGCATGTCCGCATTGCGCCGGGCCTGCCGGAGCCGCGCTTCAGGACGCGTCGTGGAAGCGCCGCCGTGGACCACTACAAGAAAGCGCCCCCTGTAGCTACGCTTTATTTCTATGCTAGATACGCTTTATTTCATCTCTAGTGAAGTGTAGATACGATTGAGTAAAGCGTGTCTGGAGCGTCTCCCCATGTACCGTGTCAAGAACTATAGATACGTTTTATCAAGCGTGTCTAGAAGACATGAGACGCTCTCTGGAGACGCTGCCAAGCGTGTCTAAAAGACATAGGACGCTTTTTGGAGACGCTGCCAAACGTGTCTACATGCTATAAAGACATTTTAAATTTCATATAGAGCAAAATTAAAACGTTGTGTTTTTTATTTTTAAATACACACATAACCATATATACTCTCGAGACCATAGTATAGCAGACCAAAAACCACATGGAAGGCGTTCATTTGGTATTAGAGTAAATATAGTCAATCATCCATATACACCATGTAGATATTACATATTCCTTAATGTCTACATTCGGATCTATTCTATTTAAAAGCTTTGCTCATGTGGACACATGCACTTCAATTCTGGATCTTCATTTCTTCATTCTGCAAATCTTCTTGATATGATTCTATGATCCTGCAAGTTGAATAAATAAATAAGATATAACTTTTGGAAAATAAAACACCACCAAATTCCTATGATAAAATTAAAAAGGTCTTAGGTAGAGATTAAAGTACAGTTTTTTTTCAATGATTGTGACATTATAACGCATATTGATATATATTGACTCATTTCTGGTCTATATAGAAACAAAGGATTACATGTATAAGTTATGAAATACTTACACAGGGATTTTTCCCAAGATATATTGTCATCAACATCTCACATGAACAAGCCAAAGCAGCATCTATCCCAACTCGATATGGTATTTGGTAGTCATTCAACAACAGGTCCTCCGATCGAATCTAACCTATATAGCAAGTTCAGATGAGAAAGAAGATCCAGAAATAACCATTTTGTCCAGCTGCTTATATTCTTACCATGGCCACAAATAGATGCATTAGAGATAAGATGGTGTTGCTGTATATGGCCAAGCTCCCTTGCGGTACTGTTAAGGCAAAATAAAAGACAAATCAATCATATGTTGCAGATAGTTTTCTGGCTCAGTTGTGATACACCAAAAATTTTCATTGTGGATAGTTTTCTATATATGGACGTCAATCATGTGAATACTTGAGCTTGGCTACTCTGCAGTCCCAATACTATTTTTTTTTTCAACGAAGAAGCCTCATTTCCATTAACATGTAATGAAAATACAGAGTTTGTAGAAGACTAGACAGATAACAGAGTACCATACCTGCAACTACAGGAGGAGACTAAGACATGCTCTGGCTCAGAGCTAAAGAAAGGAAGAACTGGGGTACCCAAGGACCAATCCAAAGCATAGACAGCTCCATCAAATTACAACAACTGCATCACATCGACGGCGTTGATGCAAACTCACTGGCACTCAGATAAATGCCCAGAAAAAGAAAACAGCCCCAATAATAATTAGTACACAAAGCAACATTAATCAATATATATGCAACTGAACTAATAAAAAAAACAGCAGCTTCCTAAATCCATATGTACAACTAGCTAGATACCTAGACCACTACTGATGAAAAACATGTTCCTTGTCAACGATCAAAAAGTACCTCACAATATATGACGCCTGCCAACTTGCTTTTCCGCTGTTCTTGGCTTTCCATTGTGAGAAGCACAGCGTAACTGCACAGGACAAACTACGCAGAGCAGCTGCGCTGCAGCCAGTCAGACATCATGTAGGCACTTTCAACAGGTCAAAACTTTATTCAAACCAACCCTGAAATTCACCAAGCTTTAATTATTGCAATCTGAAAATATTAAAATGAAATATCCTAAAATATTATACTTTCCACAATAGGGAACCTGATTTGCTGGCATAATGACAGTGTCTATTGTACTGAACTATTCCAGAAAGCTTGATTCGCATCTAACAAATTTGTAATCGATACTCCAACATGATAGACATGAACACATGACCAAGTCTGAAGCCTTGATTCCATCACACGACTTGACATGAATAATTACATGTAGGAAAAAAAATCCAAAAACAAGCATGGTGCGGATCTAATCCCCACCTAAAAACATCACAAAACCTGGGTCTTGGCACTGTTTGAGGAAGAAGCTTGATCATTGAAAAGGATGCAGGGATGTTTAGCTGATGGGTGAGGATCTGCATCTCGGAGGAGTGAGAATTATTAACTAACCTAGGGTTTGGATTAGACCACAAGTGATTTGCATTCCTACGGAGAAGCTGGAGACGAGAGTCGATGAAGGCAATCAGGTGTACCTGGCAGCAGCGGCACCAGGAAAGATAGCCTGGGGGAGAGCCGGACAGGTGGGTCGGAGACTCGGAGTTGCGGCGTAAGACGGCAGCGCTGACGGGCGGCGGCGCAACTTCGTAAGGGACAGGCGGTGTGGGAGTGAGACTTTAGATTTGGTTGCGGTTCAGGTCAGACCCCGCCCGGTGCAGCTGGAGGCAAAGGATGTATAAAGGACTAGACACGTTTCCAATAACGTATTAAACAACGTATCTACGTACCATAGCGTGCTTAGCACAGACACGTTTTGTTTAGCGTAGCAGTAAAAACGTGTCTACAGTGGGGCTTTTCTTGTAGTACCATGGGTTGGTTTCTCCGAATCGATAAGCACCAATGCAGGGTGCCGTTCAACGTGTGGATAAGAAGACAAGACACGTGGGTCCCATATTACTCTTACGGAATACATTTGTTTCTAAAATTTATGAGTAATGAAATAATTTAGTCATAATACAAATCATTCTTTCGACCTTCCATCACCTCGATATTTGCACCTCTTTGATAAACTATATAGACACATCAAAATGGAACACTCAAACAGAACATGGGAAACTGAAGGTTCCAGTTGATAAATAACTAATAAAGAAAAAAATGAAGAAGACTTAAATGGATTTAAAATTAGTTTAGAATCTGTCGATACGGGACGTAGACGGCTATTCACCAGCACGGCTCCCGTCAGGACAAAAGCAAGAAAGCCGGATCCAAGTAGATAACGGATCATCCTAGTTAGACAAATAGAAAGTAACTTCTGTAATAGGAGCGGAACTTTTCCTACAAGTCCGACTAGGGTTAGAAACCGCAGCTCTGGCTCCTTTCCTCTCATAAAAAGGAGCCAGAGCACCCTCTTTTTTGTAATGCATTTAACAACACACAATCACACATCAATCCAACGCAAAAGGCCAACGCCGACTAGAGTAGAGCTTTTACTCGATGACGAGGGCTCGAACCAGGATAAACCGTGTGTCTCTCGCGTGAAACCACCGAGTTCTAGTTATTCACCGAGATCCGAATCAACTGCTACGGGAACCCCGTGGCAGGCTATCGGTGGCTAAACACTGACAACTGGCGCGCTAGGTAGGGGTCTTCGGCGAAATCAACGTCAAAAGGCTCGACGGACCTACACACGATGATTTTTCCGCCAGGATCAACTTTCATTTTCGGAAGCTGGGTCTGCGAAGCAGACGATCGAGGAATTCTCCATAGTCGACTACTTCAAGAACCCGAGCTAAAGATACAAGAGATTTTTTCAAAACTCAAGTCGACAGAGGAAACCGGAAACACAAATCTACAAGACAAGTCGAAGTTCTTTTTACCACGTTTTCAACAACTCGGCACGGATATATCAAAATCTCACTCAGAAAGCAATGAAATCTTACGATCTCGCCCAATGGAACGTCTTCAAACAAGATAAGTACTCCACATCCCTTCCTTTTCAATATGGTAAACCCTTAGAAGAGGAAGAATCCGGCTATCCACCCAGTAAGCACTAAGAGGTGTTCATGATGAGGCAACCCCTGGTACCGCCAATCCAACCCGACTACAGATCTTCAGAAGAATCAGAAGCGGATATCCCACAAAACTCTACCACAAAAGAAGGGGAAACGTGGGAAGCATGGCGCAAATACGAAGAGGACTTAGCCGAGTACAACCGAAAAAGAGCCGAGAAAGAAGCCGAGGAAACACGGGCTACAGCAAGAACCAGACTTGATCTAGTCGACAAGATACAAGAATTAATCAATGAAATCGACGCCATACAAAGAACAAGCCAGGCTTAGAAACCTACTCAGAGATACCGCGCAAAGAATACAAGATGACCGAGTACCTCCCCGTCATATACCATCTAAACAGACAAGTCAAAGAACTCGGAGAGTTTCCGCGTTCGAAAGGTTATCAACTCCAAACCATAGCAGAAGAACTCAACAACATCACGATTGGATCGAAAGAACAGGAGAAAATAGAGGGAGATTACCAACACCACCTCGAAGCCCTCCCAGGGTTATTTCAAGATACGACAGTCAGGCAGACTCCGACTACAAGCCAGAAAAAGTACCTGACAGATTTCCTTGCTTCGCAGGAAGACTACTTACAGTCAAGTTACCTCACAAATTCAAACCGTCCAATCATTCAAAATATGATAGCAAGACAGAACCAATGCAATGGCTTAAAATTTACTCTCAATCAATAGAACTAGCCGGAGGAGATGACGACATTAAAGCACTATTTTTTCCAATGGCACTAGAAACATTACCACTTCAATGGTTCAACAAGTTACGTCCCGGATCCATCAAAACATGGGGCGATCTTCAGAAAGCTTTCTGTGAAAATTTCGCAGGAATACTCATCCACCCAATAACACAAGCCGAATTAAAGGGATTGAAACAAAATCCAGGAGAAAGCCTCAGAGACTTCTATAGAAGATTTGGGGAGCTCAGAGCGCAAGTGCACGACATCACCGAGAGAGAAGTAATAGAAGCATTTTCGTATGGTTTGAAAGTAAGATGGATGTTTCACGACTTCCGCAAAGAAAACCCACGAACAAATGACGAGTTCAAAAGAACAGTTGAAAAGATGATTACGGCGTAAGAGAAGACACGAGAAAGATTTCGGATAACAGGAACAACTCGGAAAGAAGAAACAACACGATAGAAGAAACAACTCGAACAATCAAAACAACCTAAGATGGAACAGCCAAGACAACTCGAGATACCAAGACAACTCAAGATACCAAGACAACTCGAGATACCAAGATAACTCGAGAAGATGGAACAACCAAGACAATAGACAGGAGTAACACAACAAAAAGAGATATTCAGACAATGTGGTGGCCTCCACAGAAAGAAAGAAATACTACCCGGCAAGAAAGTTTGAAGATCTGGAGAATATGAAATGCATCTATCACCCAACAGGAATTCACCCTATGGGAGAGTGTCGCATCTTCCAAGAAAGATATATGAAGAAGGACAAACAAGACAAAGAAGAAAACAGAGAGAAGAAAGAAGAAGATAACCCAACCGATAACGGATTTCAAAATCCAAGAGCAACAGTATCAGTAATATTCTCGGGGAGTCCCCGGTTCCAGAAGCAAACAAGAAGACAAACTTGCTTGGCGAGCAATCATGGCAACAGAACCAGCAACACCCAGATATTTAAACTGGTCTCAATATCCAATTCAGTTTTCACGTAAAGATCAATGGACAAGTGTTGGAAACGCAGGACTATATCCATTAGTACTCGGACCAACAATTGCCGCCATAACAGTAACCAAAGTACTCATTGATGGAGGAGCAGGACTTAACATCATATTTTCAGACACCTTGAAGAAGATGGGACCAGAATTTTCAAAAATGATCATGCCGACAAGTATACCATTCTACGGAATAGTACCCGGGAGACCAGCTATGCCTCTCGGACAAATTACACTACCAAGTAACATTTGAAAATCCTACAAATTATCGCATTTAACTCAAAGAAATTTGAAGTCGCAGATTTTGAATCATCATATCATGCAACATTGGGAAGACCAGCACTAGCAAAATTCTTGGCTATACCATACTATCCATATCTACTACTCAAAATGCCAGGACCACACGGAGTACTTTCTCTCAGAGGAGACCTAAAATGAGCCTACGAATGTGATGTGCAAGCTATATAGATATCCTCAAAAGTACAAGGTGCAATCAACTCGGCAGTTGCAGAAATAAGAACGTAAGAACTAGAGATCCCAAAAAAAAAAAAATAAAGCACCCTCACAACAAGCTGAAGGTGAAGGCACCAAAAAGATTGATCTAGGGACAAAGGCGATCCATCCAAGACTGCCACGATCGGTGCACATCTACCTATCAAATAGGAACTCACGCTCACCAACTTCTTACGGGATAACAAAGATATATTTGCACGGAAACCGGTGATATGCTGGAGTCCCAAGGAAGTTGGTCGAGCACAAAATTGAAGTCAACAAAGGAGCAAAACCGATCAAGCAAAGGCTACGACGTTTTTCACCGGACAAGAAAGAAGCAATAAAGAAAGAAATAGCCCGACTACGGCGGCAGGATTCATAAAAGAAATCTTACATCCAGATTGGTTGGCAAACCCCGTTCTGGTACACAAAAAGAACATGGATGAATGGCGTATGTGTGTCGACTACACGGACCTCAACAAACATTGTCCTAAAGATCCTTTCGGTTTACCTGAATTGATCAAATAGTGGACTCAACAAATAGGATCGCTTTGTTATCCTTTCTAGACTGTTACTCGGGATATCATCGGATCGCACTAAAAGAAGAAGACCAAAGCAAGACTTCTTTCATCACACCTTTCGGCGCCTATTGTTACAAAACAATGTCTTTTGGGCTCAAAAAAATGGGGGCAACATACCAAAGAGCGATTCAGGGCTTGTTTAGGCGATCAAATTGGAAAAGAACGCAGAAGCATATGTGGATGACATAGTCGTCAAAACAAAGAACCTGGATTCCCTGATTGAAGACCTACAACAAACCTTCAACAATCTCAAAAAATGGAAGTGGAAACTCAATCCCAACAAGTGTGTATTTGGCGTATCATCAGGACAACTACTCGGATTTCTAGTCAGCCAAAGAGGAATCGAAGCAAGCACAAAACAAATCAAGGCAATAACCAATATGGGCCCACCTACAGATATCAAAGATCTACAAAAGCTAACAGGTTGCATGGCAGCACTCAACAGATTCATCTCTAGACTTGAGGAAAAGGGCTTACCCTTCTTCAAATTACTAAAAAAGACAGACAAATTCACTTGGAACGAAGAAGCACAAGAAGCCTTCGACAAGTTAAAGGCATATATCAGTACATCTCCAGTATTAGTACCACCAAAGAAAGACAAAGACCTCATGCTCTACATTACCGCAACAACCCGGTAGTAAAGCACGCCCATCGTGGTTGAAAGAGAAGAACAAGGGCACATCTACAAAGTACAAAGGCCAGTCTACTACATAAGTGAAGTACTCACAATATCAAAAGTGAGATATCCACACGTGCAGAAACTACTCTACGCAATACTAATAACATCAAGGAAGCTCAGACATTATTTTGAAGATCACAAAGTAGTCGTTCTAACAGACTTTTCACTTGGAGATATCCTAAGGAACCGAGACTCAACAGGACGAATTTCAAAATGGGCAGTAGAACTCGGGGCACTCAAAATAGAATTTACCCCAAGAAAAGCAATCAAATCCCAAGCATTATCCGACTTCATCGCAGAATGGACCGAAATACAACAACCAACTCCGGATGTCATCCTAGACCATTGGAAAATGTACTTCAATGATCCTTAAAACTAGGAGGGGCGGGGAGGCGGGGAGTACTACTTATCACACCTGATGGAAAACAACTCAGATATGTTCTGCAAATCTTATGGCAAGCTACCAACAACGAAGCAGAGTACGAAGCACTCATCCACGGCCTACAAATCGCAACTTCACTTGGAATCAAAAGACTACTAGTCTACGGAGATTCAGCAGTAGTAGTCAACCAAGTCAATAAAGAATGGGATTGCACCAAGGAGAACATGGATGCTTATTGTGCAGAAATCAGAAAACTCGAGAAGAATTTTCAAGGGCTAGAGATCCATCATATATTACGGGATTCAAATATTGCAGCTGATGTATTAGCCAAACTAGGCTCAGACAGGGAAAAAGTACCCACAGGAGTTTTTGTAAAAAAACTAAACAAACCATCTATCAAATCAGACGAAAAAGAAGACGAGAAGAAGACAGAACAAGAGCAAATTCTGATGATCAGTACAGACAACTCAACATGGATGCAAGTATTCATAGATTACATCAAAGAAAAGAAGTTACCCGGTAACAAAACAGAAGCAACTCGGGTCATCAGAAGAAGCAAAAACTACGTCTTAATAGGAAACAATCTTTACAAAAGAGCAGCATCATCAGGCGTACTACTAAAATGTGTCTTAACAGCAGAAGGGAAAGAAATACTATTAGAAATGCACTCGGGTGCTGCGGGGAATCATGCATCTTCAAGGACACTAGTCGGAAAAGCATTCAGATCAGGATTCTATTGGCCAACAAAGACTGAAAACGCCAGAAGAACTAGTCAAACACTGTAAAAATTGTCAAATGTTTGCAAGACAAGCACATGTTCCAGCTCACAATCTAATATGCATTCCACCCGCATGGCCGTTCTCATGCTGGGGACTCGACCAAGTCGGACCACTCAAGAAATCCAAAGGAGGGTTCGAGTACATTTTTGTGGCCATCGACAAGTTCACCAAATGGATAGAATACAAGCCATTGGTAATATACAGCTCGGCCAAAGCACAAGAGTTCATCCAAGAAATTATGCAAAGATTTGGGATGCCAAACAGAATAATCACAGACCTGGGATCACCATTCACAGCTAATGAATTCAATAGCTGGGCTCAAGACTGTGGATTCAGCATGGATTATGCATCAGTAGCTTATCCCCAAGCAAATGGGCAAGTAGAAAGAGCCAACGGTCTCATCTTGGCAGGCTTAAAACCAAGACTATATGAAGACCTCAAAGATTACGGAGCAAAGTGGATAGATGAGATAACAAAAGTAGTCTGGGGACTAAGAACTCAAATAAGCAGAGCAACTGGCTATTCACCTTTTTTCTTGGTATACGGATCAGAAGCCGTACTACCAGCAGACTTGATCTGGACATCTCCCAAAATTGAGCAATATAACGAAGGGGAAGCAGAAGAGGCCAGGAGACTAGAAATCGATAGCTTAGAAGAAGTAAGGGTCAATGCAACACTACAATCAGCAAGATACATGCAAGGATTGAGAAGATATTATGACAAAAGCGTTCAACCAAGAACCTTACAAGCCGGCGATCTAGTCCTCCGAAAAATTCAAAAACCAGACGGGAGGCACAAACTACTCAGTCCATGGGAAGGCCCCTTCATAGTAGCAAAAGTAACAGGACCTGGATCCTACGAACTAATGACAGAAGATGGAGCACCAATAAAAAATTCATGGCACATCTCTCAGTTGCGATGATTTTTTACCTAGAAATCAAAATACATGTACCATTCCTCCAATAAAGGCTTATTGATCAATAAAGATTACAGTATCCTAGCTTCTTTTTAGAACTAGATGAGAGCCAACAGAGAGCTCGACCTATTCCGACTTCTAGAGTATAGAACTCGGATGAGGGCCTATGGTCCGAACTAATTGTTGAAGTGTAAAATGGCTACAACCTAGCCTGAGCCCAACTATTCTAGGTTGTTTTCACAACACCGATGAGAGAATACGGCTAAAATAGTCAACACTCGTCCCATCCTAGCTTCTTTTGAGGAACTAGATGAGAGCCAACAGAGAGAGCTCGACCTATCCCGACTTCTAGAGTATAGAACTCGGATGAGGGCCTACGGTCCGAACTAATTGTTGAAGTGTAAAATGGCTACAACCTAGCCTGAGCCCAACTATTCTAGGTTGTTTTCACAACACCGATGAGAGTACGGCTAAAATAGTCAACACTCGTCCCATCCTAGCTTCTTTTCAGAACTAGATGAGAGCCAACAGAGAGCTCGACCTATCCCGACTTCTAGAGTATAGAACTCGGATGAGGGCCTACGGTCCGAACTAATTGTTGAAGTGCAAAATGGCTACGACCTAGCCTGAGCCCAACCATTCCGGGTTGTTTTCACAACACCGATGAGAGTACGGCTAAAATAGTCAACACTCGCCCCATCCTAGCTTCTTTTCAGAACTAGATGAGAGCCAACAGAGAGCTCGACCTGTCCCGACTTCTAGAATATAGAACTCGGATGAGGGCCTACGGTCCGAACTAATTGTTGAAGTATAAAATGGCTACAATCTAGCCTGAGCCCAACTATTCCGGGTTGTTTTCACAACACCGATGAGAGTACGGCTAAGGAGCTAACACTCGCCCTATCCTAGCTTCTTTTCAGAACTAGATGAGAGCCAACAGAGAGCTCGAAAGATCCCGACTTCTAGAGTATAGAACTAGGATGAGGGCTCACGGTCCAAACTAAGCAAAGACGCTCGCAAATTATTTGAAGTGCAAAACAGCTAAAAGTCAACTCAGTATATCCTTGTTGTTTCTACAACATCGGATGAGGACCCTCGGGCCCGAAATATACCGACTTCTTCTTCTGTGACCTAGATGGGGGCAACAAGACAACTCAACACATCTCGACTCAAGCCGGACGACGCACGACAAAGCATACAAGCATCTCAAGACAAAAACAAGGCATTCAATAAGATCCAAGAAAAAAAAAGCTTATATACAAAAAAGCCTCAAGAAGGCATCTGTTGATGGTCCTTAACACCTATTTTATACCATCAACTATTGCTCAATATAACATGATATTAACCATAAAGCATAGTTGTAGGGTTCGATTCTAACGAGTTCCACGAGTTGTGTTGTTCTTGATCGTCTTGCAGGTATATCCAATTTTACACAGAATAAAAGTATCTCAAATGATGAATTGGACTACACCATTGCGACGGGCTCGTCGAGACGATCGAAACGGACATATCATTTGCTATATTCGGAGTTCAGAGTTTAAAGATATCAATTCTACACCGAAACCAACACTAGAAGACTCTAGAAGACACGGAAAAGGCGATCAACCGAAGGTGGGGCCCACTGCTGGGGTGGGGCCGCCGGCCCCACCCAGGGCCGGCCCACGCCCTCCGGAGCCCATTCGTGGCCCGCTTCGATGGACGGCCTCTTACCGCCTTAGGGTTTGCATCTCCACTATTGCCGAAGTCGAATTAGTCCCACATCGCCTGTCTAGAAGAGGTGAAGGCTTTTCTAGACTATAAATAAAGAGGTAGACCCCTCTCCCTAAGGGCACCACATTATGGAGATGTAGAGGCGTCCCTCGAATGGATGACCTCTCATCTCTATAGAATTAGGGCTAGACTTTCCAATGTAGTTCTAGTTGAGAGTTAGGGGAGAGCGGCGCTACGCCAGGGTTCGGAGGAGTCTTCTTCAGAGTCATCGAGTTCCGTATATCTTTGTATCTATTCTTGTAAGACTTATGCTTTAATATATTTATCTTCTCTATTTACTTTATGCTTTTATATTATGTTTAGTATAGTTGTTATACTTTAGCATGGGATCTCCTTTGTATTAGGTGCTCTAGTTAGCGTCACGTGACTAGAGTAGTAATCGTTAGCGTAGACGTGGTGTCTAGGCTAGTGTTCACCTGAGTTTGCGCCCGATTCTTACGGTTAGTTGTGGTAGCCATCAGAGGTGACAGCTTTGTTGGTCTTCGTATTCCACCACGTCGGAGTTGGTGTTTCGTAGAGCTTTTGGCAGCCTTACCCAGCTACCTTCTTCCCAGTCTTATTCGAGAGTTGGATAGGTACTGTTGCTCCAAAGTGTTATTGTGTGATTACTTTATCTACCATAAATCAGTTATTATAGAACCTTAGTAATAGAGAAGTATTCAGGAACCTTGAACTCTCCTGTTGTCCTCTCAATTTAGCTATCTATTTACTTATCATAGAATTCTCCCGTGTGTGTGTGTCATATATATATAATTCCTATCATCTATCATTTACCCCCTACTTTAGTCTAGTTGGTGTATTAAGTTAGTAGATACATGATGGTGAACTATCAATGTCTTATTCTATTGTTTTCCAAGTGGTAAAATATAAATAACGATACCGGAATACTCCCGGGTAAAATGCTACAATGGTTTTTACGTGGCGCTTGCGGAATCCTTTATATTTTAGTTGTGCATAAGAAATACCAACAAGCATTTTTGGCGCCGTTGCCGGGGATAGAGATTTACCTCTATTTCTAGTAGCGACGTTAGAAATGTCAACAGCGTCAAGTATCATTACAATCTTCTACACCTAGTCATCATCTTCATCAAGACGCATAAAGAAGAACTTCTACAAGTTCGGTAAACTCTCGAGCTAAGGGCAAGACAAATGGCCGGGAATCCGAAAGTGCCCGCTCGGCCTCGGGGAGCATGAGTCCCATCCAAGCACTCTCTCAAAAGGCAAGTTGCCATCAAAGCGGCCGGACACGAGCCAACACACCCCTCGAACACCGAGCAAAATAGCATCCTTCGCAAAGTTGATGGTCCGCTCGGTCGGTAGGGGATAAATTGGACCAGTGTCAAGCCAAGATCTTTAGGCCCTCCTCACCATGGTGGCAAGTCCTTGAACGTAACTCAGCAAAGCCGACCATCTATCCTCCGAGGCCTTGAGACGAACCGTCAAGTCCTCTATCGATGCCTTAGCCTCGCAAAAAGATCTCGATCAAGCACCACGCCTAATCGGGCCGAGCCACGGCTAGAATCTCTTCAAAGCATCCTCCTTTACCTTCTCCGAGTCATTGCGAAAGGTTTTCACTTCAAGCTTCAAAGCTTGGTCTCTTCCGAGTACTTTTTCTTCAAAGCTGCAAAAAGAAAAAACAGTAGAAAGTCGAGAAAAAAAAAAAGCAACAAAGTTATACACGTAAAAACAAGCATACATAAGTACCTTGGAGATCTCGAGAAACCTTCTTTTCGGATTCAATTGCAGCCGACTTCTGTAGTTCAGCTGCAACAACCTGAGCTCTTAAGGCAGTCTCCGAGGATTGGCGTCCTTGACGCTCCTCATCAAGCGCCGGCCGCAAAAGCCGGCTCATCCAACAACTTCTTTTGAGACTCGACGACGAGCCAAAGAAGATGTCGAATCACCGACGTATTCCTGCATTTTAGATGAAAGGAAAGTAAGGAAAAAGGATAAGCCGTAAAATAAAATAAATAAGTCATATTACCGGAACTATTCAGCAAAAGACTTAAATCCAGCTTCAAGCTTCTTGAGGCAAGAACTCGGATTAAACTCTTCTTCCAGCTCCTGCATCAACCTCAAATCACGAACAGAATCCTAAGGAGCGTAAGAAGGCGATAAAGGAGAACTCCCAACCCTAGAATGAGAAGCAGTCGGGGGTTGGGCAAGAGGTAACTTTTTCTCGCCCCTAAAGAAGTCGCCGAATGGCCATTTGCAAGAATCGGCAAAGAAAGAAGTTCCAGCAGCGAGTAAGAGGAAGCCACCATCGTAGGCGGAGACTCTACGGCGGGATGCGGATCGAGGCAAAGACACCTAACCCACTACACCAACACTCACGGTCTTCTCGTAATCGAAGCCGAAAGCGTAAGAAATAGTGGCGATAACCTACAAGAACCAAAAAGCTAAGGACAAATGATACAAGAAATAGAAAAAGAAGTCAGTAAGAAGAAAAACTTACTTAGAGGCACGACGGAGAGCAATACGAGGCCGAGTTGGCGGAGGCGGCATAACCTGATTCAAATCCACCAACAACTCGGCAGAAGAAAGGACAGGACCCGATGGGGATCCCAAATCCGGAGAATGAGAAGAAGTCGGCCGGGGGCTCTGAGAAAACCAAAATCAAAATTAAAGGCAAAAGTATGTACACCAAAAACAAGAAGACAACACTCACCGACGAAGAAGACGGGAGTCATCAACATCTTCACCCTCGTCTTCAAAAAGAAGAACAGATCCATCACCTACCAAGGAAAAAGAATCAAGACTGCTTTCCAAAAAGAACAAGCAAGGCAAGACCAAACAACCTCTCACCTATCAGAAGGTTACCTGAAGGCTGGGGAGAAGAAGAAGAGCACGCTCGCTTCTGAGGCGCAGTAGAAGAAGAATCACCAGCAGCAGGCCTCTTTCCACCAGCACGAGTAACTCGAGCAAGGGCCACCGGCTGATAAGGAACATACTGAAGAACAGGCTCCATTTCAGAAACACCGGCCAAAACAACTCGACCTTCAATTACCTTATGACCAGGAGCAGCCAAGGGAGCCGGAAGAGGAGCAATCTCTCCATCAACATAGAGAGAGGCATCAGCATTGAAATCCCTGCCAAAAAGCTTCAAAAAACAACAAAAGAAACAAGTCAGCTTCAATTAAAAGTACTCGGAAACACAAAAACAAACAGGAAAACACAACTTACAGCAGGAGGAGGTCTGCTGGCCGAGTACTCAAAGCCAATCATGGGGACCACTGACGCTCCTTTCAAGATCTTCTGGAGGCGCGCAAGCACCTCATCATCTGACAACTCGGTCGTGGCCACCATACGAGAGGGATCCTCGGCGCCCGAGTACTCAAAGCCAAAATGCTCACGCGCCTTTAAAGGCTGTACTCGGCGACGAAGATAACTTGCCACTATGGCGAAACCAGACAAGCCATTTTACTTCAAATAACTTATCCTATCGAAAAGAGGTTGGAGAAGAGTCAACTCGGCAGCAGTGAGCTGCTCCTTCTCCCACCGATCATTCGGAACGGCGGGACCCCCCGAGTAGATTTGGAGTCTTGGGAGCACGGCACCCCTATCAAGATTTCCAAAGATAAAACCACTCGGACCGCCAATCCTTCACGGATTCAACAAGGTCGTACTCAAAGAAGTGGCTCGACTTACGCCCCCGCCGAAATTGAATCCCACATCCACCAAGGGTGTGGAGGGAATCATTGCGGGGCTACGGCTTGAGATGGAAAAGAAAGCGGAACAGATTTAGAGGAGGAATGCCAAGGAAAGTTTCACAAAAATGAACAAAAACAGACAGATGAAGAACTCCATTCGGGGTAAGATTATGGAGAGAGATGCAAAAATAGCGAAGAAAACGATGAAGGAAGGAACACATTTGGAAGACAAAGACCGGCGCGGACAAAAGAAATAAAAAGAACAATTTCCCCGGGCGCGTGAACGCGATGCTCACCAGAGCAACCCAACCAGAGAACTCCTTAGGCCGGATCATCCCCACTCCCCGCAGCTCGACTAGATGCTTCTCCCGAGTAGTCAAGGGGGGGAAGTTCTTCGGGTGGCCTTCATTGCGACAAATTCTGGGTTCACGGCCGCTCGTCGACCTCCTCCTCAAGAACAGGCCTCTCGACCACGGCTTCGGGACGCAACCTTCTTCCTACCCATGCAACGAATCAAGCAACCAAAGCTAAGGGAAAGACGCAAACAAAGCAAGAGCAGGGATTGGGGATTTTTTCTCCGGCTCTAGGGTTTCAGGAAGCAAAGGCAAGGTGAAGAAGAAGAACAAACACGGGTAGATTTATAGCCCGGTCTTAAAGCCCACTTAAGGGGCAACAGTAAAAAGACCAACGGATACAAAGCGCAATAACAAGAAAGGCCCAGTAAACCCCTAAATCTCGAGATGACGGTCCTAATCCTGTTTACCCACCAACGGTAAAATATAATACCGTTACAAGAAAAGGTAACTCCGCCGAAATTTCCATAACAAGTCGGTACGAAGTAAGACGTCCAAGAACAAGTCCACACAAAGGAAGACAGTTAGCATCTCAGCTAAAACAAGTCCACTCGAAGACAGACAGTCTTCTTATCAATCAAAACAAGTCGGCACGAAGGCAGACAACCAGCAACTCAAGACAAAACAACTCGGATCATTTCAGGAACATATATTTTCTTCAACACAACTTGCAGGATACAAGGATATAAGTCTTACAAGACCCATCGAATTCAGAAAGAACACCAAAGCAACGATTACAAGGAACCCTGTAGAATTTGGCCATAGAAGAAAATTACGCGAAAAATCTACAAGAAACCCAGTGAAATTCTGTCATAGAAGACAACTACGCAGAACCTAAGGAGGTAACCACCGCAGACCCAGACTACCTCTTGAATAGACTGGACCGAGCAGATCCAAAGCAACCTAGATACACCATCACAGTGCATCCAAGATCGCCAAAAGTAGCACTGACTGATCAAGCATCACATCGGGCCTCTCCAAAAACAAGCCGGATCGAACCCCATGTGAACAAGAGAGCTCCAGCTGTGAGTGGGGCGGTAGCTGATTTGCACCGAACAGCTAGAGGACAGTGCGGCTTGGCTACCTTCCCACGCAGAGCATATGTCTGGCAGAGTGGAAAAGAAGAACTAAGAGCACAAAATGACCCAGCATAAGGCACATCTCAAGACTTCTTCTACCTACCAGAACGAGCCTCCAATCACAATGCTACTCCGGGATTAGTCTGCCTCTAATCCCTATCTCAAGAATTCTTCTACCCACTAAATGGACCATACTGAAAGAACAAGAAAGAAGCCCGGGGGCTGCTCCACCTCACAAACTATCATCTTTACAAAAACAGAAAGAAGCACACTACAAGACACTGAAAGCAACCAAGAGGGAGGTCCAATTTATAGGATCAGATCGACGTACATAGACCAAGTTCACTAAGACAAAGAAGCACTGACAAGGACAATAAAAGAGGGCAAGAAAGAAAGCAAAGTAAAGGAGCATATTCGGGCATATTCCGAGCGGTAAAAGCCTTTACACCACCACCGCCAACGCCCAACCATAAAAAGGCATATAAAGAGCGGTAAAAAGCAAGTCACGAGCCGTTGTCCAATTTCTACAAATGAAAAAACTCGGGGAAAAGCTCGGGGGCTACGACTAAAAAGTAAGTCACGAGCATTTGTCAAGTTCGCACGTAAGAGCCTCGAAAAGCTCGGGGGCTACGGCTAAAGCAAGTCACGAGCCTTCGCCCAGTTCTTACAAAGAACTCGGAAGAGCTCGGGGGCTACGCATAAGAAAACGCACTTATAATACCGAACAGACTAAAAGCCATCGTCCGACTTCTTTTTTGACCAAAAACAATTCAGACGAAGGCTCGGGGGCTACAGGGCATACACCCTTAACTTTTTTCTTCCTCTCAAGACCCTCTGACTACTTATAAATAAGTAGCAAGAGGCTCGGGGGCTATACTCAATGAGTGCACCTACGGCGCACAACATGAGGAAAAGAAGTCTTCAGCTAGATCATTTCAAAGCATCACTCAAGAAACAAGATGTTCCCCGAGTTCTACTTCGAAATGCTCGGGGGCTTGTCGATACGGGACGTAGACGGCTATTCACCAGCACGGCTCCCGTCAGAACAAAAGCAAGAAGGCCGGATCCGAGTAGATAACGGATCATCCTACTTAGACAAATAGAAAGTAACTTCTGTAATAGGAGTGGAACTCTTCCTACAAGTCCGACTAGGATTAGAAACCGCAGCTCTGTCTCCTTTCCTCTCATAAAAAGGAGACAGAGCACCCTCTTTTGTAACAGACGAACAACACACAATCACACATCAATCCAATGCAAAAGGCCAACGCCGACTGGAGTAGAGCTTTTACTCGACGACGAGGGCTCGAACCAGGATAAACCGTGTGTCTCTCGCGTGAAACCGCCGAAGTTCTAGTTATTCGCCGAGATCCGAATCAATCGCTACAGGAACCCCGTGGCAGACTATCGGTGGCTAAACACCGACAGAATCCCCAATACAAAATTTTTCATTAGATTCTTCTTATTTTCTGAAAATGATCAAATCCGTTGCTGTAGGTGTGGGCAAAAGATTCATGACTAACGCATGGGTATATATCTAGTAGGAATTAAAAAACATACGCTTCGCTAGACAAAAGGGGAAGAGAAAAAGCGAACAGCGCAAAGGGATAATCTAGAAGCAGAGTGGTTGGTGCACTGCGACGTGGTAGGTAATTGAGAGCAAAAAATCTAATATATTTGAAATAAACCCAAAAACTAGAAAATTAAAATTCTAACATCACTTAAAATAAATAAAAAATCAAAGTAATTTTTTTAACTTGGCTGAATTATTCTAACAAATTCAAAATAAAATAAAAAATGCAAATGCCCAAATAAAACATTCAAACTAATTGGCTAATCACCATGTCTCTGACGCTTTTACTCAATATCTAAGAAAATATTGATGATCCTCATTCGTTCCTATATTTGACGCTACCCAAGTTGGACTCCGAACTTAAAAAAACAATATGGAATGATAGGACATCAATGTTATCTATCTGTATCCGACCCATCTTCACCTCTATTTTGAAGCGCGGATAATTTGGTGAGTGCAAATCCGATGGCTATAGAAACTAACGGCTACTTCCTTGGCCTCTTCATAGGCTATTAAGCCCATGCTTTAGGCATGACCATCAGAATATAATATCCTGTAAGTACATCATCCCAGACCTGGGCCAACATTGCCTTTGCACTAACTCTTTGATGACTTCATTCTTTGATCATTGGATCATCATTTAGTGAGTGCATGTCGCTGAAATTCTTTGATGACCACAATCAGAGCATCCTGTATGTATGGATAACAGCTCCCTTACACGCTCGATCTGTTCGTAAAAATTTTGATAAATGCTTCAATGAGCATATAACTTACAGTATTATCCAAGGTGAAAGGCAGAATATAATGGTGCAAAGAGCTAGGGCTCGCAGAGGTGGATCACGCGGTGGAGGCGATTCGCAAGCTGGTGAAAGAGGCGAGATCAGAAAATGACGGTACGTGATTTTTTAATAAAATATATGCTATGTATGGTACGTGTTCTTTGCAAATGACGGTACGTGATAGTATACGTTAAAATAACAAATGATTTTGCCTTTATAAGCTGCTTATTATGTTGAGAAAATGATGGTACGTACGTGATGGTACATGGTAAAATAATGAATGTAAACGCAATTTCCAGAGACAACCGGTGTAATACGTCCGCCTCGGTAGACATAGACGACCATTTCCTAAAATATTCATTAACAGTGACAATGGTGCTGAGGCGGGCTGGATGCCCGCCTCTAAAAATGTGAAATGGCCGCCGGCAAAGCTTTATTCTATACTAGTGCGAACGGATAAGAACCTTGAAAGTGGAGATGGGTGGCCGGAGTCAGAGAGGATCGGATGCCGGCGAAGTGGACGCAGCCAGATCCATGGCAAGGATAAGAACATCCAGTCGGACGTGGGGGTGCGAATTTTTTTTATTGGCGCCAATGCTCCTCTTACCACCGGAGCCAATAATGAATCTGGCGCCGAGGATGGCGCGGTGGTGAAACCTAGGCTGCCTAGGCTAAGGATGGTAAGGCATGCTTTGGTAGGTGAAAATAGCACAAATGGGCGACAGCCTTGGGGACGCAACTAAAAGCTAGGGGTACTGCCAGATCTGACAGCTTTGGGGAACGAGAAAAGGTGTTCTAAGTATGTTTCTAATGCAACACGCGTATCACGAGAAATGAGGCCAACATCATTTTTAATCTTAAACAAGTAAATACGCATGAAGAAATATGTATTTTTTTAAAAAAAGAATCACACAAGCACTAAAGTAAATTTTGTCCCTGTCTCATCATTTTTTTCAGAACATGTCAACACAATAAGCAGCTTATAAAGGCAACATCACAGAGGTGGGGCGCATTACAACGCCCATCTCTGTAAATCAACAAAAAATTTAAAAAAGCATTGCTGGCATAGACCTCGACAATACTGGTTACCGTCAGCCCTCGAACCTTGACGCTAGTCGCCGCCATTGTTGCCGTCGTCTCGGGCTGCCGCCGCCGTTCTCAGGCCTCTCCCTCGGCTTCTCTCCCTGGGTGCATCTTAACTCTGCGCCGCCACTGCCAATCTCAGGCCGCAGATCCGCCACGGCCCATGTAGATTTGAGAGAGGAAGACAGTAAGGCCGCAAATTTGAGAGGATTATAACGAGATAAGAGATGAGGGTCTCACTGGGAGTTTTTTTTTGCGACGATCTCACAGGGAGTCATGGATCGACGACGTCGCAGATCTGTGCTAGCTGGCTGCACACCCATCAATGCCGGGGGAGGGGGAGCCATTTCCTTGACCACACCGCCACTGTGGCCCCCGACCGCTCCTGATACGGCTGTTACTCCCGCCAACGCACCTGTCAAATGCGCCTCCGCACTCCTGATTCACCGCGGCCATCAAATCTCCTGACCACGCCGCCGCTGTCCATCAGATGCGCCTTCGTGCTCAGTGAGGACATGCCTCAAGCTCACGCTCGGCCATAGTCCCGACTCTGCCAGGGTGCCGCCACCGCCGCCGCAGGGCTCCTCCACCAGGGTGCCGCCGCCGCTGCCACAGGGGTTTTCCACCGCATCCAACAGCAAAGAGAGAGAGCGCTGAGAACTAGAATGAAAGGTGGCCGCAGAGAGAGAGGAGGCGTCAGGAGTGAAGAGAAACCCAAAGGCTCGGTTATATATCGCTGGGCTACTAGGCCGGGCTTTATTTGTGGAGTTGGGCCATTTAAGAGGCCTGTCTCTGCAAATAGATTTACAGAGGCGGGGCTTATAAAATATCTGCTTATGCTAACGACTGTTTTCAGCGACGAGCATTTTAATAAGAGGCCTGTCTCTGTAAATCTATTTACGGAGGCAGACTTTTTTTTAGGTGTCTTCATAAATAAGTTATCTGACTCCCAAAACCATGAAGTATTTTGGGAGACATTGAAATTTTTTGTCCGCCTTTAAAAAAAAATGGCCAATCTCCTGAAATCATTTTTACAATAGTGTCGTTCCCTCCATGGATTTAGTTGCTTACCCTGCTCTGCCCTTGTAAGCCACAGTGCCATTGGCCCAATCATCACTGCGTACGCAGTCTGCTGGGGTTGCTCCTAGTCCATGCGATCTATCTGCGGCCATTTGTGGTGGCACGTGTGAGCAACCTATCACGATGCAGGTGCTCCATGCTATAGTTGGTGCCGATGCCGCCCTGCAATTGGAGACCCAGAACATGTATCGATGGTTGTCATGAACAGCTTTACCGCAATTTCACCACCAACCTCCACTATTATGTAAGGTAACCAGGATTATATCTGCAGCTTTAATATATTGTAATCACAATTGCTACCATGATAGAGTCCTCGTTCCCGTTGAGCACCGACAGCCTACGCTGGCAAGATTTCTTTCAGAGCTCCTCATAATTGTTGGTGGTTCGCATGTCCGAATTTGCTTGAGCTCGGTGAAGTACCATACAAATCTACAGCTTAGTAATCAACCTTATTATGTGTCACTACTTTGTATGTTTCTAACACAGCAGGGGCAGATCTATATTCCATACTGCGAGTGCGACCGTACCCACGAAAAAACCAAAACTCAGCTATTAGTATTAAGACTCCTAGCGGCCAGGGGACTATGAACACGCCCCCCCCCCCCTGCGATAGGCCTATTGAAAGATCAGGTCGGGACGTGCTGGAAAAATTTGTCGAGTCAAAATCTTTGGCCTGAGCCCCACCCATGCACTGTCGGGTCATCATGTTTTGAACTATTAGGTTGGGCCATGGGTCAAAAAATTATGGCCCAAGTTTGATCCGACGCAATGGCGGGTAGGTCTACCCCGACAACCCACCCCCCCAAAAAACACACACACACACACACATCTTGGAGTTTACATGTCTAGGCGGATGTCAATTTCCTTCATATTGGTAGTTGATGTTTGTTGCTACAACTCCATGCCATCGATGACCAAAGGGACGACCTTACGCATATTGCCCGTCTATCTGCTGTAACGTAGCACTTGATTTTGGACTGAATACTGTTTATGTAGCTTCCTTTGTCCTCATCTCTTTGTGCTAGGATTTCCTGGTGTAGCAAGCAACGATGCTGCAGACTTGTTATTGGGATTGCTTGCCCACGTTTCTCCTCTTGTTTTAATGAACTATGTACGTTAGTTCCAATAAGAAAACTGTTATCTCGTGAACCCATTCATGAAAGTGTACTGTATTCATGCACGTAGTTAGGTTCGTAATACCAGAAACTGATTTATAAGGGCGGTCCGTTAGCTGAGCCCCCTCTTATAGTATTTGTTGGAACGGTTTGAAAGTCAATCTATTTTGAAAGAAATTAACCCCTCTAAAAAAATACTTTCTGTAGTACTGTAGCTAGCTAAGATATTAAATGCATCAGGTTTAGTTCTTCCTCCAAATGTGTCGTGTGTAAAAATATATTTGTCTTAATTCTAGAACTCATCACTTCCGAGTGAAAATTAGTTTATTTTATAACATTTTCGCAGGGATTCGCTACCTTCATTTGAAAATGTGTAACCTTTCATTGAGATTTCAAAATTTTTACTAAATTTAACAATTTCAAAAATTGTGATGACTCTTTTAATTGAAAACACAATAATTTTTATATTTTTTAAACGAAACTTTTTTTTTACTATTGATAAAAAAAAAGAAATATCCTTGCCTTCTATATGCATAGGAAAAATAAAAAATATATGATACATAATGTACCACATAATATCCGAACTTCGCAATTAGGCACCATCTCTCCATGCTGATGCGGAAAAAAAAAAAAATATATAGAAAAGGTGGATTAGGGTAGGATATGCCGCTTGCTGCAAAATAATCATGTGATCTAATTGAAAGTATTTCGATAATTGAAGATCGATAGTTCTGTCAATTGCAGCTTGTGACGAGATTTAATATAGGATGAAACCATAGATTAGTACAGGGAGCTGGTAGCATAGGCACAACATCCCAAAAACGGTGTAATTCTAGGTTTAGGCTGAGTAAAACTTTCTTAAATTTGACCAAGTTTACACTAGTACACAAACCATTTCTCCTCGACACTAGCGTTTCATTTCTCTGGCGGTTTCGCTTGAGAACAGCCAAGTAGAAATCGGTCCTATTTCTATAGGCGGTTCTCTTAAGGAACCGCCAAGTAGAAATACGATTTTCTACCGGGCGGTGTTCTTAAGGAACCGCCAGTAGAAATTATGTATTTCTTGGCGGATTTCTTAAGGAACCGTCGGTAGAAATCGATTTTCTTGGCGGTTTCTTAAGAAATCCGCTAGTAGAAATAGTTTGAAATTAATTTTTTAAGTTTTTCAAACTTTCTCGGATGGAGAAACTCCCAAAATAAAAGTTGTAGATCTCGAAAAGTTATGAAACTTTGTAGTTGACAACTTTTTCATTTGAAGTCATCTTTTTATAGAAAACTATGACCGAAATTTTCTAATTTGAAATTCAAATTTTGCAAATGACCTCGGATGGAGAAATACTCTAAATGAAATTTGTAGATCTCGAAAAGTTATAAAACTTTGTAGTTGAATATTTTTTATTTGAATTCGTTTAGACCTTCAAATATTGAATTTACTATCGAATTTGGATAATATGTGGGGAATCGAAATGGAATATAGATATAAGTGAGTGATGGGTTGGAGTGGTAGAGGAGGCTACGCGGGGGGTGGGGGGGTCGCGGGTTCGAACACCCAAGTCCAGCGTAGCGTAGCGTGATTTTACGCGAAAAATGCGCGACTTCTACAAGGCGGTTCTTTAAAAAATGTGCCTCCCCGATTTAAAAAATATTTTTTGCCTTTTTAAAATATTTTTTACTATTTTTTACATTTTTTCGGGCAGCGATTTCTACAAGGCGGTTCCTTAGAACCGCCTGTAAATCGATTTCTACCTGGCGGTTCTCAAAAACCGCCCGGTAGAAATGGCCGATTTCTACTTGGCCTCCAAGATGCAGGCGGTTCAAAAAACGCCAATACAAATACGTTTCAAACCGCCAAGATTGGCCTTTTTTGTACTAGTGTTATAAAAAAGTATTATTGATATTTATGACTCCAAATAAGTGCATTGTGAAAATATATTTCATGATAAATCTAATTGAACTTATTCGGTATTATAAAAGTTAATATTTTTTAATTTTGTTTAAAATTTAAGTTGTTTGACTTATTCAAAAAATGAAAATTGCATCTTTTATGGGGCGAGGTACTAGTTACTGTAGTATCTTACATTTTATATTTCATCACACATTGCATGTAGTACTTTATGCTGGAAAAGAGTGTGTGCAAAGTGACAAACGACAAGCGGGGTGGTTGGTGAAGTAAGACGTGCGAGCAAATTAAAACTAAACTCCGATCCCTCCATTCGGATCCGCATGTCACCTTCGCACACCGGCCCGCCGCACGCCGCGCCCCACCCCCCCCCCGCCCCCAGATTAGTACAGGGACCTGATCTTTCAACAGATATATATTCCATACTGCAGGTGCGACTCAGCTATTAGTATTAGACTCGTAGCGGCCAAGGGATTATGAACCATAAACACTATGATCGAATTGGACTTTTTTCTAGACGGAGGGAGTATCATATTCCTGCTAGTGCTAGACAGCGAGTCAGAAGAGACGGCGCGAGCGACACGTGCGTTGCTCATGAGATGCGCGCAAGGGTTAAAATTTAAGTTGTTTGACTTTGTGTCTTTTTCTGCGGCGAGGTAGTTACTACTCCCTATACTACCCTACTCCCTCCGTCCCTTTTTATTTGTCGCCGACTTTCGAGATATAAGCAGGTAATTTTAATAAATAATAAATATCATCGATTACTATCATAATTAGTATCATCGAAAAGATCTTTGGATCTAGTTTTTTAATAAAAGTATTTAAAGATATAAATATTCAGACGTATTTTCTATAAATCAAATCAAACTTGTGGCACGTATCCCACATCGACATATAAAAAGGGACGGAGGAAGTACATTTTATATTTCATCGTACATTGCATGTAGTACTTTCTGCGCGAAAAAAATGTGTGCAAAGTGACAAACGACAATCAGGGTGGTTGGTGAACTGCGACGTGGTAGCAACCAAATTAAAAGCAAACTCCAGATCCCTCCAATCGGATCCACATGTGTATACTGCAGGATTGCTTTATTATATAGTACAGTTCTAGGTTTAGCATGAGATCCCTCCTAGGTTTAGCATGAGATGCTCTATACACGCGCGAATTTCAGCAAATAGGAGGATCCACAGTGCGATATAATTAGAATGAGATCCCTCCTAGGTTCGCACTGTGGACTAACGGAATAAATCCCTTTGACAATCTCATGCTAAACATAGGAGGATCCACAATTTATGAAAACAATTGAAGGTACAGTTCTAAATATCCAATACTCAATCATGTTATTAATTTTTTTATTTGTAGGCGGAGTAACCTTTTAATATTGTTTATCCACACATTTCAATTCCTACATAGGGAAGTCCAACATGCCCATATATGCATAAAGTCAGCCGCAATGGGACACAAAACAACTGAAGGAAAGAAAACACCCAACCATGGAATCAAACTAATATTACATCATTAGTTGTGCCTCAACAATCTCCCTCAATCATGCCAATGCCAATTCTATACACACATGTTAAATAAGAATTTTTGTTGCTTAAGTGTCCAAAGTTAGCCCGTGCAAGAGCATGGGTTGATGGACTAGTTGTTATGAATCTGAATATTCTCAAAAACTACAAAATGATAGTTAGGATTCGAATTCTCGCTCGGATATCCATTTATTTTTGTTGTCCATAAGTATCCACTACGTTAGATCCATGGATCACTGCCGGGTCCAAACCTAGCACCACTGCTAGAATAGGTGCCAGTAAAGGGCAATCCGTAGTAATTGGGCTTCACTATCACTACCACACTAGTACTTATCCATCTTTCGCAAGAGGTACCTGTGTCCTTTCGATAAGAAACGTCTATGCCTCATATATACCAGCTTGTTAGATGCATTGAGGGACACATAAAAGGTTTCATCTAGGCATACTACACAACAGACCTTTTCTTGAACTGGCCGGACAACACAAAGAGAGCAGGGTAATCATTGATCGTAACAAAAATAATTGCTCTTAGTGTGAATGACTCTTTGCAGTACTCGTCCAACATTTGAACATCCGTGTCGCACAACAAACATTTTCATTTCCTCTTTGAAGGGCTCCAAAAATACATCCACATCAACTCTAGGTTGTGTAGGTCCAGAAATAAGAATGGTTAGCAAAAAGTATTTTCGCTTCTGCAACAAGTATGTAGGGAGGTTGTAGATGGTGAGGATCATCGACCACTTGCTATGCTTGCTGCTCCTTTTGGCAAAGGGATTCATTCCGTTAGTCCACAGTGCGAACCTAACATTTCTTGGTTCCTCAGCAAATTTTGGGTGGTCTTCATTGAAATTTTTGTTGTTGCTTGCCATTAGCTGGATGTCAAAGCTTTCTATCGTTTTTGTGCTGATCAGAAGCATGCCAGGTCATAAGCTTGGCATCCTCAGGGTTTGCAAACTACACCTTAATTGATCAATCATCGGAAGGTACCACATCACCATAGCAGAAAACCTTCTCAACATGTAATAGTCTACTTCTTCATTTTCTTTGCTGGTGGGTTTTGAACTCTGTTGGGTCTTCTGTTGGGTCTTTTTTTGCTTCTTCCCTTTAGAAACAGAGACTACATTCTTTTCTTCTTGATAGTCTTTTTTGTCTTTTGGACAGTTGCCTAAGCCTTCGTAATAACCCTAATATAGGATACAATGATTTCTACACGCGTGGATCTTCTGAACACTCATAGTAAGCAGACTGATTAGCTTCTTTGTATAGTACTTGTTAGCAGGCACTTTGTTCTCCTTTGGAAGCATTTCTACGAGAATACTCAATAATGCATCGCAGCCAGCATCAGACCAATCATATCTAGCTTTTAACATCAACAACTTAAGTACAGACCGCAACATCGTGAACTCTTTGGTACAACCCTTAGTCTATCGTAAAATGGTTCTGCTGCTTTCCTTAAGGCCTCCATATCTTCCATAAAGAACACTGATGGATCCATATGATGATACAATAGTGCATCCATAAATTCTGCATTTTCGTTCTTTTCATCGAACACATGAGTTTTGTCGCCTTCGTTTCTTCCAACAAATCCATCATCACTAACATTTGGCAGAACGTGCTCACACTGCTGGGGACAATGGTGTTGTATATCGTGTATGAACTGACATCCGTCAATAAGCATATCTAAACCATTGGTGTCAATGTTCGCAGGATTTTTAGTTATAAAATACTCAAAGCTACCCTCTCCATGCTTTGTCCAAATCAAGTAATCTTTCATAAATTCTTGGCAAACTAGATGAGAAATGATTGGTACTATGTCATCAAATACAATAACATTTTTGTAGGCTATGTATGGACAATATATGTGCTTCGTCTTTGTTGTCCAAGCATGGCTCTTCGCGGCATCAATAAACTTATGGACCTTGGGTATGTATGATGGATCCAGTCTTGATAAGTTATATATCCAGAATGACCTCTCTATCATTACTCGTAAAAAGTGTAATGAATTTATTGTAATCAATGAAGAACAAATATGATTGTTTAGAGATATCAATTAACTAACTTTTTGATGATCAGCAACCTTCTTCGAAGAAATAAAGATGAAAACCTTCCACTTGTATATTTTCCAATTTGTAGACCTAGAAGCTAAGTTGGCTAAAAGTTAGAAGAATCATGCTGGTTCAAACTCATTATCATAATAAAAAATATTATCTAAAATTTTGGAGAGAAGTATGAAACCTACTAAGTAACCTCATTCAGTAACATCATGGTGAACAAACAAAACCTCTTTCATATTTTGCAATTAATAAACAAATAATATTAATTAAGAAGCCTATCTTCCTCTCTCCATACAAAAACACCATTCATGAAACATAAATACATAGTGGATAAAATAAATTGAGAAATAAAGGCAGAGAAGCAAGGATTAAAGAAAAAAACCTAAGTAACATAATTAAAAAACTAACAAAAACCTATCTTTCTCTCTCTCTACATAAATACACAAGAACACACCATTAATGGAAACAACTAAATATATCTTGGATAAACTAAATTGAGCAGCAATCATGAAAAGGTAGAGAGGGGAGAGAGAGAGAGACATTATCTAACCATCTTAAGCAACCTCATTTGAAGAAATAAAGACAATAACCTAGCTATTCTTCTTTCTAACTCATGGTGAACCTCTAGATCTAAAAAGTGGCTTAAATTGAGAAAGAATGATTAAAAAGAGGCAAGAAAGACATAAACTAAACTTTCTTAGCAACCTTCTTCTAAAAAATAAAGATCAAAACCTCTCTCCTTTTATTTTGTGAAATCTGGGCCTCCAAAATCACCTCCAATGGAAGTTGGGTGCGATGAACAGTTTTGGTCAAGGAGAAAGACGAAGGTATTTATAGCAGACTCATCACTGGTGATTGTCTTAACAAACTGCTAGTGAAATCCATTTATACTGGCGGCTACTTTAAGAAACCGCTAGTGTAAATGTACCATTTGTACCGCCAGTGCAAATGAATTTCCACTGCCGGTTCTTGAGTCAGGCCCACCTATTCATTTCCACTTGCGTCCGATAACTCAAACTGCCTATGAAAATGAACACCCATCTCCAAGAGAAATCATCCGTGTACTAGTGGACTAACCCCTATAGGAAAACTTCCAAATTTTGATGGGTAAGTTAGGAGATCATTCTTGGAGACAAATCAAGGCTTCAGGTACTCTCCAAAACAATTCTACACATCTTTTCCACAGCCTTTCTAAATCTGTGAAGTTTTGGTGAACAATAAGAGTACATATTTTGAAACAGCGGATGACTATTCTATGCTAACTAAAATATTAAAACCAACTTTTCTATAGCATAGAAGATGACCTCTTGCTTGATGATAACAAATACTTGTTCTTGAAAATCCTTGTGCATCCCCTCGGGTATGCATCGTCCCTTAATCCTTTGCAGAAAATCAAAAAAAGGACCAAGAAGGGATGGCAAAAATATGTTTTCCAAATCCTCATACTCAGGCCAGATTCAATGGAGAAATCCTTCTCATTGGGCTTGAACCCAAGAGCCCTCGCCGATAGGCAATTCGATATGTATACACACCTATTTCTCCATTGCACTATTCATTTGCTTTTTCATCTTGGATTGTCATGTTTGAATTTTCAGGAACCGAACCTCCTTTCCTACATAAAACTTTAAGAAAAGCTTTCACAAAAATTGTGAGAGTTTTTGGGCAACAAGGAGGGGTCGCCCGATCCCCTATTTGTAGCCACTCAGTGCACCAATTATTTTTTCTGTGACACAAATCTTATGAACGGAACATGGTGTAAGTTTGGTAGTGATAGGGGGTGGAACCTTGATCGGCCGGTCCCCTATGACTCTCCACCACGTCTCCCCTATGGCTATGAAAGAGCATGCTGGATAACTCATTTTCATTGCACCAATCCTTTGGAGTTTCCTCTTGCTCCTAAGCTATCCTCCTCTCCAAAGTTTTCAAGTGATTGTTTTTTCTTGAGTTTATAAAAGGAAAATATCAAATTGTGTCATCTTCTAATTTCCCTTTGCCAAGCTTGATTTGATCTCTCATGATTCTCCAAGAATGCCTGTGGAGGTCTCGAAACCCACAACATTGGTGTGTGGCGTCAGGCACGACCCACAAGAACAACCAACTCGGACACTAACCTCTAACGTTAATCCCTTGATTCCAAGTTGTGTTTGTTCTCTCTTGTTGCAGGAATCATGACATACTCAAGAAGGTGTCCAAGATGGTGCAACAAATGGCAAGCAGAAGTTCATCAAGGTGTACGAAGAGCGTCTCACAAGGCACACAAATGGAGCATCAACTCATGGTACCGAGGCAACATGCTCGAGCTCAACCATGGTCATTACAATTGAAGGCTTTGCCATGTGCACTCATCTGCATGTGTCATGACCTGAACCTTGACACCAAATAGGTATGGATAATGATTTTGAAAATGGATTGAGAATCATTCTAGCATGCTAATATTGGACAACTCAACTATGAATATCCTCAATCCATTGACTTCCATAATCCTGCTTTGCGTATCATGTTTCATTGGTTCGTGGTGTGACAAAACCGACCAATTTATACACGATCAAGTATTAACGTCCCTGTTGATCACGGTGGCACGCACATACCATCACGTATATAAATCCGGTAGTCTGCCGAGTGTCACGAATGACCTCGGTAAATCAACTTTACAACCAGGATCATACTCGATTAAGCAAATACATATCATGTACTCAGAGTTACAGCAGAAATGTTATTCCAATAGGATTATGAATAATAAATAATAGTTTAGTTTCAAATCAATTACAATAGAACCAAGTTTGAAATAATTACCAAATCAAAACTTAAGTGATATTGCTAGCTTTAGATGACATCCTCCGATGAAGTATAGGTGAGAAACATATATGGAGTAGCCGTGCCCACCGGCTTTTAGTTATCAACATCTGCAAACAAGCACTTCACCTGCAACATGGTGGGATAAAACCCTAAGTACTCAATTGTGCTCCACAAGACTTAGCCGTCAAGGAGAAGAAATAAAAAGACTCCAAGGATAATGATAAGCCATATGTGTAGAGTTTGATGGCTAGCATCATTTGCGGAAAAGCTTACTAAAGTAAGTCCTTACTTTCAAGTGTTTATGGCAAGATTAATTCAATCTGTTAGAACTACATTTGCACCTTTCTAATCCATATGTTTAGAATTATAGCAAGCATTTAACTAGAGAAGAGGTACCATTTGTAATCCTTCTACATCATCAATATTTTCTTTCCTTTACTACGTCTCTGTGGTCAGGCATGAGTTTCTCACTATCCGAGAGAGACGGCGATTCGAATCGATTACACCAGCTGGGTAAAGCCCGTATCACACACCCTTGCGAGCTTGCAAGGCTCGCTCGAGTTACTGCTCGCTCTATTCGAAAGATAGGCTTGATCACGCTATGCAAAGCTCATGGTACTGCGTCCTCACAAGTCATGCCCGTTCAGCCCGTAGCCCGTAGTCATGCAGGGTTTTGGACCAGTACCCTCCCACCATCCGATCGTCCCAGCAATGCATAAGCGGTTCAAGAACTACCTCGAATAAGCTAACCAGCTTCATTGTCGAAACGAGTTATTCGGCGGTTATGTGAAGGTACGTTCAATCTCACACCTAGATCCAGAATACGGCTCGGTCCTTAATCGACACAGATGGAAAATATAAACATACAAGACCTCCATGTCCTGTAGTCTCACCAACACCAATTCCGTCCGGTCTCCAATTATTAATCATTACATGATTAAGGACATCACAAGTACCAACCTAGGGTTGCGGATGACAGGAATCATCCGTCTTCTAATCATCTAAGCATGGCTAAGCATAAAATGTAACTGCTCATACTAGTGTAGTAAAGTGGTTATATTTCAAGTGGACAAGGTAGTCATGCACCAACGGTGTCACGCAATTCCTATAAACGTAATGCATATAATAAAGTAACGAAAGTGAATATTTGCATTTTAAAACAGAATAGGTTAATAGAATGCTCCGGAGCTTGCCTGGGTTTGAAGCACATGTCAGTTAGTCTATTTCATCTTCAGGATATGATCAACCGTCATCTTTATCTTCTAGACTTGATCATTGTTACCCCATCTTCTGGTTCGTTCCATCACCACGTTCCTTACTCTCACGCCATGCATGTAACGTGCCTAGATGATATGCAACAATGCAAGATATGAATGCATAGAAGAGCAATACACAATGCATTACAAGAAAGTGAGCAAGACAAGGTCACGATAGATTGGACACAAGCACTTACATAAATAAAAGTTAACTAAACATCAAATAACCTACCAAGTTATGATAGCAAAGCAATATCAAGGCACTTTTATTCAAGCTAGCCATACTAACCATCAAGTTGAAGCAATCAACTTAAGCAAGGCAAATTCTAGACTACAGAATAGTAGCCAATTCTTTTGACCATAACTAGAGTTCTAAACATCCAATAAAGTTGATTTTAGACTTTATGGAAAGCTTAGGAGAAACCACACAATTCTTTAATTAGCACCAAGACATGATTCAAAAGTTATCCTAGCCAAACAGGAGCAACAATGCAGCACTGTCCGAGAAGATAGGCAGTACATGATGACGAAAATGTAAAATCTATAACTCCCAAATTAGCAGGCCTAAATTCATGAAATTTTAGGACAAGCTAGATAATGAAGTTATCTACAATTTTCGGTATTTAACACTCTCAAAAATCATCATTATCACTATGAAGTGATCATCACAAAGAAAACGGCACACACAATCATCTTGAGATTTCTAACAAAATGGTGTTTTACCCAATACATTAATAAGAACATTAATGTACAATTAATTATATAGCTCCAAATAACATGACATGATCATACAATATTTATCTTAGACCCAAACATAAACAAGGAATCACAAGAACCATTTATATGCTCATTAACTACTCAAGTATTACATTATCTTATATACAAAGGTTATATATATTATTTTTAGGTGCTACACCAAACAACTAGTTTGGACTTGATATTTTTACAGGTAAAGATAATATTAAATCATGACTATAGTAGAAGTATCACATGCTCAAATTTTATAAATTAATTATTACAAAAATAACAAAAGTTAATTACTAACTAGCATGTGAAAGCAAGTTAAATGCAAAACTCAATATTTTCTGAAACATATGGCCATGTTAAATGTTATTAGGGTTAAATAACATCATGCAAAGGCAGTGGAAACATATTCCCATTTTTGCATTTTATTTCAATTATAAATTATTTAAAACTATCTACTAGGCATTAATCAAGATATACAAATAACTCAACCATACTTGCACCAAAAATTATAAAATCTTTACCACAGCACAAGCATCACATAAGTAGCCTACCATAAAATTTTTACACCAATTGGAGCAATAAACAAACAGTTATGAAATTAACAAGAGCATACCTTACTTAACAAAGAACTAATTTTTACCATAAAAACTTTCCACTAAAACATGTCATATTATGACTCCACTACATAGATCTACTCATAAGGATTCCAAAACATTCTCATTTACTATTTTACAATTTTTCTATAATTTATTATGAATTTCCAAAATTTCAGCCAATTATTATTGCTAAAAAAAAAAGAGAAAACAGGAAAAGACAAATGGATTTGCACTGAAGACCCTGTACGTTCCACTATTTTGAAAACACAGTAGCTAGTTTCTATTTGGCACTATTTCTATGAGTCTAGGATTTGCATCAGGAATCCTGGAAAAACTTCTAATTCGTTTTTACCCTTGCCTTCTTCTTTCTTCGTACAGACAGACAGAGGAGGCGCTCGGCCATGGCGACTCCGGCGGCCGTGGTCGATAGCGGAGGCGAGGAAGGGGGGCTGTGGACTTGCCAGGCCCACACGCACCTGTAGAGGGCGGCGACGCAGCAGAGGCGGTCTGTGGCCTTCTGGACCACGAGCACCAGCAGCATGCAGCGGCAGCAGCTGCTGCTGGCTGGACTCTGGCGGCGGCAGCGGCCGGTGGTGCGGTGCGCTGGCGCAGGATGCAAGGGATGGATGCAGAAGGAGCGGCTTAAAACGGAGGAGGACGCGTGCTGGAGAGGGAGTGGCAACAGTAGAGCTTGCTCTGCTCGACCATGGCGGCGAGCGGAGAAACAAGAGAGAACGAGTGAGCGCGAGAGGGATAAAGAGCAAGAGGAGCAAACCGGCTTGGCTTCTCCAACTTGGCCAGTGCCTTCCCGAGCTGGCCACGCAAGCGACTACGTGCCCGGGTGCGAGAAGCACCGGGAAGGTGGCCAAACGGCGCACGACGGTGAGCAGCTAGAGAAGATGTTCCTCTGGTTACTGTTCATGCCTGACAGTCCATATTCTCCTCTCGTTTTCTCCCAAACCAAGTGACAAAAGATCAAACCAGTTCACCTGGGTTGTAGAGCTACATGAACACAACAATTTTGCTTAAAGGATCACGGTTTACCTCGGCTTGGTTTGCAAGATACAAAACTCTAAAGACAAGTACATCAAATTGAAAACGAGATTCAGATATTCAGTCCAAGCTCCATGAATTCAGTGAAACTAGCAGTTTTGAAAACTGATTTTGAAGGTCCAAAAGTGCTCCAAAAGTAATGAGACTTGTTTTGTTGTTTCCTTCTCAATGGGTACTTCAAATCATATTAAGGAATCCAATTGAGTTTCCATATAAATTTGAAAGATAACACGTTACAAACATGTCAACTCACTGCTGCCGATCAGGGACTTGGAAAAAAATTCCAGAAGAGAGAAAACAACATTACTTCCATTCTTGAGTCCACTGTGTGAGCTATTTGGAAGCTGATTTAGCTTTTGATCCAAAAATAAAGTTTGTTCTACTCAATCCAATATACAACTATTATTATAGGCCCAACTTCATAACTGTAGCGGAAACTAAAATTCTACTTAACTCGCGACTAACACCTGGGGTGTTACACATGGCCTTATTTTCTAAGAGCTATTGTGAGAACTTTAAAGATGATGAACTAATGATGCTTCATTGTTTAACAAAAAGAACCTACATTTGGCTATGGCTTGCATGATCTCTATGATAGGGTGACATTATACATAGGCTCATGTGAATAATCTTTCCTAATCATTAGACTTTCATGTTCTCCATGCTTGCTAATGATACCTCGGTGCTCTACATACCTACATCTAGAATATTGTTAACTAAAGAGCACTTTATCCACACATGTTTAAAAAAGGACCAAACTAGTCTTTGATTATGCTTCACCATGGTCATACAACCAAATTCCCAATCCCATGTGAGAGGTGTTGGCTGTATAAATCATGGAGACTAACAATTGACTTGGAGAATGTGGAAAGGCGTGGAAGTGTTTCAGGTGCAGGCATGGTAATAAGAAGCAAGACCAATGCGCAAGTCAAGCAATAACATCAACACCATGGCAACAACATTGGAAAGAGCCAGCTTGGGGACGAGCCCTTCCCCCACTAAGGTAAGTATTCTTATCCCTTCACTTTTGTTTTTATTACATTTAAAGAAAATTTGAATAAAAGAATAAAAGGACCTTCTATTCACATGCTTCCAGAATGTCTCATCCTATCTTATCACCCATGTCACAAGAATGAACAAGGCACATAACATCAACCTTATCCTTTTCAATGTGCCTGAGGCTAGAGAAAAATGAATAAAGTTTTGGTTCTGCACTGGTTGGCATTTCTTAACATCATCATCGGGTTTATGTTCCCAGCAATGCTGCTAGAATTGCCATATGGCGTTTCTTAACATTGCTACCAGCGTTACACTCCTAATGAGAGGTTCAGAATAGTCTAGTACGAGCACCATAGCATACCCGGACTAATCTTACTCCAATCATGAGGGTTGCAACTCTAGCAACGCTAGGACTACGACCTAGGCAGTCAATACCTTAGAGATACTATACGCCGCACTTTCAACATTCTTCAGTATTAGTACCGAGATTGTATCCCTAACTACAATATTAAGAACCATCACAAGGGTAGATCATTGCAATAATGGAAACGGTTCCGCAGTGCACAGAAATACCATTGTAGCATTTCAACCCGGGAGTATTCTTAGCTGTCATATTTATATTTTTTCCAAAGGAAGGCTAGATAAAGAATCCAATATAAACATGAACAGAATGACATGCTTGTATGAATAGACCAATATTCATAATAGGGGTAAACATGATATAGTTTTAGAGATAGTGGATGTTGGTATTAATTAAATGCACACAAGAAAATAAGATTATCTGCAAGCGCACAGATACAATACCGTTGTAGCACTTCACCAAGATAAACCCGGTTTTAAATATCGAACCCAAAGGAACAGTAGGTGACGATGACTAAGTCTATAAACTTAGCCCAATGCACAATCAAGCTAGAAAATAGAGAGAACGAGGAGAACAATGTGGATTATCTAGTTCTGGTCTTTAAAAATGGTTGTTTTATATCATATGATCACGAGCGATAACTTAATAAGATAGGAGTAGAAATCAGAGCTCTCTCCTACCAAGCACCTTTTGCTTGCCAAACGTATTAACGGGAAGTGGACTACAGAGGATTTAACGAAGCTATAAGTCACCTTCGCGAGCTACCACTATCCGGAAAATCAGGGGACATTCACAAGTAAACATAGCCCAAACACCACGTCTACGCTACGAATACTACTTCAATCAAGAAGCTATCTAGATCAAAGTACTCAATAAGAGTTGCAAACTAGAAGAATAATATGAACAAAACACTTACTTTAACCAGAAGTTGACTACCAAATGATCTCAAGATGCAAACTCCGGGTGAGGGAGGTTGATCTTGAAGAATACAAAGAACGAAGAAGCACCGACAGGAACGGAACCCTCCGAACTCTACTCTCCAACTCTATCTCTCTAATCTCTAAACAAGAACTAGTTCTAGATTGAACTAGCCTCTCTTGATTGCTAGCCTAGATCTACTAGATAGGAATTAGGGTTTCTGGCTCTTTAGCTCTCCATTGATCTGGCTCTCTTCTTGGGGGTCCGGCCCCCGCTTATATAGCCCGGTGGGATGAACATCAACCGTAGGATCAAACCGACTTAATGTAGGGCCAAGATGCATCCTCAAAGGCGGTGGAGAAGTACGCAGAAGATGACAGGTGGGACCCACTGCAGGGGGCCGGGCAGCATGGATGGTGGGGCCGGCCGGCCCCACATAACAGGTCCCCGGGCTCCACTTCATTCTGGTGTCTTTAAGATCCTTTCTGATCCCTCTAGCGATATTTTCCATTGCGGTTAAGTTTGTGGCTTTTATACACTTTAATCCTCAATTATGCACTTTTTGGATAACTCCCTGGAAAACAGACAATTCACCAAAACTCGTGGAAATTGTCAGTAATAACCTCCTATTCGTGACATTGTTGTAATTCACAAGGAAGATTGACAGTTAGAAATAGACGTTATCTACCGTCAACAAGCTCCCCCCACACTTAGGCTTTTACTCGTCCTCGAGAAAAGGTTGGTTGAAAAGATATTTGAAAAGTAATTATAGAGAATAAAGATAAATCAAGACATAACTTGAGAACATATCCATCATAAAACCATCCCTAGTTAATCATGTACTGCAGAATTCAATGTGTCTACCATAAATCTTTGAGTAGTTGAAAAGTAGAACAGCATGGAGTAGATCATTCTTTTTTTAGTGCTGTCATCAGGAGAATTAGTTTTAAGAATTTTGAAAACAAATCATAGCGTATCCTTCTCCCATACTAGCACTCTCAAATCACTGTATATGTGGTATTTTTGGGTCCTCACCAAGGCTTTTAGCATTGAAGCCTTTATCCTATATCTAAAAGTTTATGTGTATCTTCGGGTAGGTACTAATTGTATCGTACTTGTATGTCATTTATTGTAAAGTCAAACAATGGATCCAGAGAGAAATGAGGTATAAAACTGAATCAAGCTTAAATAGGTAGAAATAGAAATCCTAATTCTACTATTGCTCCTTGAGACACATCTCTCTTTAAATATGAAACAAAGAGAGAGAGTATGAGCTACCTTTTATTTCTTTTTCTTCTTTCTTTTTTTTTTCTTCTTGGACACTTGTCCATTCTTTTGATACCTTTCTTTTCTTTCTTTTCTTTTGCATAGCTCATACTTTCTTTCTCAGAAATTGATAATTGAGAGAATAACAAACAAGACTTGGAGCATTTATTTAATGGCTATCCTATAAGAATATTTTTGGTGTTCACTCTTAGTGTAAGAGTAAAATATTTTTGATAAAAGATATTGACTGAATGTGCCTACTCTAGATTAGAGTAGTACATATGTGGATGTGGTACTTGATTCAAAAATATGATAAATCTCTCTTAGGGTCACAAAGGTTGACAAAACTCAATGCAAATAAGTAGAGTATGTAGAAAGTTTATCTATCCTATGTATGGCTTTGGTAGGACATTTGCTTTGCTATAAAGGAGAAGTGTAGCTATCCTTTTTACTTTTTTTGAAATAAAATTTCTCCAGAGACAGAACATTAAGAATTGAAATCTCATTATCCTACTATATTATACTCCTCAACAACTTAAGCAAACATGGGGTCCCTAAATAAGTTTCCAACAGTATCATGACTTCTAGGAAAAGAATTATGTGAATTTATTCTAAAGTCATGAATTAATAGCCTTTTCATCTCTTTAAAAGTGTCTCATCATGTGATTTTTAATTCGAATCGAAACAACAGGTTAAACATATGTATTTAAATAGTATTGGGCTCAAACCTGACCGTGGACGAAATGAGAAGGGGGAGGAGAAGGTGGTGGGCTGGCCGGCCCATGGAGGGATGCCGGGCGGCACCCTGTCGTGTCCCCTCGGGTCCCACTTCATCGTGCATGGTTCTGAGTTGATTTTGTTCCGAATCATGAATTTTTCCCGAGCGAATTGATTTTCTGTGCTTCCGGTGTGTCTCCCCCACACTGGTTCTTCCTGTAACCTTTTTTGCAAAAAATATGGAGACAAAACACATCCCAAAAATAGAAAGAAAGAGTAGATAATAGCAACTAAAACATTAATAAGAATAAGACACTTTATTCATTATAACATATTAACCAATGATTTAACAACTGAGCTATGATAACTAGCCTAATTAGGGCGACTGACCTAACTTTTAACCTAACTCTGGAAACTGACTTCTTTAACCTAACTAACTCGATTGTGCCTTATTACATAAGTATATAGGGTAACTATGCCCTCCTAAGCACGACTATCGCGTTCTTGAGCTTCTCGTTGTCCTTCTTGAGGGCATGAATCTCCTTGATATTCCCTTCAATCTAGGTAGTCATGGTGGTCATGGTGATGACTTGCATGGTGTTGGATGACTGAAGGCTTGAAACAACTTGAGAGAGAGCATCAAGTTTCATCTCAAGTGTAGCCAGGGTAGGCTTAGGATGCTTGGGCACAGAGCTTGATGCAGCAGAGGGCTGTGCAGCTCTCTTTGGTGGTGGTGGCTTCTTGTCCGTGAAACAAACTTGAGCCTCAGTAGCACGCATTCCACCAAGCATGAGACGGGTCCTATACTTGGCACATTCTATCTCTCCAGATTTGTTAGTCTTGATGCTAACAAGTTCTTCTCCTGGCTTTGGTGTTGAAAGCTGAGTACCGCTGGGAAGAGCAATTTGCTTCCCCTTGGATGGTCCTTCCAAGAGCAGTCTTGCAGGAGGTGCAAGTAGCGTACGTTGAGCTTGAGCGTAGTAGGCTTGCTCATAGCTCCAGCGTGGCTGCACTGTAGCTAGCTCCTTCAGCGGGATGATGGCGAGAGGCTTCGGCTGCGCAGGGACGATGGCCAGCAACTCTTCCTTCGGTATCTTGTTGAGGTCAGCTCCATAGATGACGATCTCCTTCCCGGCCATTGGAACTAGAGTTTAGAACTAGAACTAGATGGATTTTCTCTGAATGAGAGAGAGGAGGCTTGGATGGAATGAGGTTGAGGGGGTCTAGGTACGTATTTATATGGGCAGCCGGCTTGCAGCGGGGGTTGAATCTATCCTACCGGATGCATATGATCGTGAAACTGAATCAGGTTTAAACCTATGGGATTCTGTCGAGGAATACTCCAGAAGGGGATGAGAGTTGAATGCACACGAGAGGAATCAGGGGAAGGCCGCCCGGCATTCTAGCCCAGGCCGGTCGGCCCCATAGGTCAGCCCCTCGGGTTGACTTTTCTCGTGGTGGTTATGTATTCCATTTACTTCCCTATGACAGTTGTTTAAAGATTCGAATCGATTCGGTTAAAATATAAGCGTAATCAAGGTAATTGGATAAACTCCAACTCCTCAACTACCTCTGAGGGTCTAGTAGGTTCTAGAAAAATCTTAAGGCGATGGCCATTTACCTTGAATAACGTACCTTCGTGTGATTGGAGAGTTACCGCTCCATGCGATGATGCGTTGACCACTGTAAACGGTCCTTTCCATTTACTCCGCAGCTTTCCAAGTCCAAATAATTTGATCCTGGAATTAAAAAGTAATACCTTGTCTCTGGGTGCAAACTCCTTCTTGATTCTCTTGTCATGTCATCTTTTGGTTCTTTCTTTATAAAGCTTTAAATTGTGATAAGCCTTTTCTCTCTATTCTTCTAATTCTGATAATTGTATTTTTCTTTTATTTCCAGTGGCTTCAAAATCCATATTCCATCTCTTAATAGCCCAATGAGCTTTATGCTCTAATTCCACAGGTAGGTGACAAGTCTTCCTGTACACTAGTTGATAGGGGGACATACCTAAAGGTGTCTTATAGGCACTTCGGTAGGCCCAAAGTGCTCCAGGTAACCGGTCTTTCCACATAGTACCCATTTCATTCACCATCTTCTGTAGAATATTCTTGATTTATTTATTAGATGTCTCTGCCTGGCCACTTGTCTGTGGGTGGTAAGGAGTGGCAACGTTGTGACGGATGTCATGACTCTTCAAATAATTATGAAATTTTGTATCGGTAAAGTGAGTCCCTCCATCACTGATCACCATCCTCGGTGTTCCAAACCTTAGGAATATGACTTCTTCAAACATCTTCCTTGAGTATTTTGAATTTGCATTCTTACATGGCATAGCTTCTATCCACATGGATACATAGTCAACTGCCACTAAGATGTATTCACAGTTCTTTGACTTTACAAATGGTCCCATATAATCAATACCCTAGACATCAAAGAGCTCGATCTGAAGATTGTTAGTGAGTGGCATAGCATCTCGTGAATTGATATTTCCATGCCTCTGACATGATCCAATCTCTGGACATAATCTTTGGTGTCTTCGTACATGGTTGGCCAAAAGAATCCACTCTGCCAAATCTTCGCATGAGTGCGGAATGCCCCATAATGTCCTCCATAGGGTGATAAATGACACTTTTGAATAATCTGAATGCCCTCTTCTACTGGTACACATCTTTTGAGCAAGCCATCAGCACATACTCTGAAGAGATACGGAGGATCCCATATGTGGAGATGACTTTCATAAATGAGCTTCCTCTTATTTTCCCCTGGTGCTACATACCCTGCAACCATAAAGTTGACAATATTCGCGTACCATAGGTCTGATCTTGTTACCTTGAATAGCATGTCGTCCCTCAGTGAGTCATTAATAGGCAATTCCTATGAATTCTTAAATTGCATTCTAGACAAGTGATCGGCAACAGAGTTTTCTACTCCTTTTCTATCTTTTCTTTCTAAGTCAAATTCTTGGACTAACAAAATCCATCTTACTAAACGAGGTTTAGCATCTTTCTTAGTGAGCAAATATTTAAGAGCAGCATGATCAGTGTAAACAATTACTTTAGCTCCCACTAAGTAAGATCTAAATTTATCAATAGCAAAAATAACAGCTAAAAGCTCTTTTTTGGTTGTTGCATAATTAAGCTGAGCTCCTGTCATAGTTTTACTATCATAAGCAATAGCATGATGCTTCTTATCTTTTGTTTGTCCCAAAACTGCCCCCACAGCATAATCACTAGCATCACACATAATTTCAAAAGGTAAAGACCAATCAGGGGGTTGAATGATTGGTGCAGAGATGAGTGCTTCTTTAAGAATATTAAAAGATTGTAAATGTGCATCATCAAACTCAAAAAGAACATCCTTAGCTAACAGAGGGTCGGGGGTCTAGCAATATATGAAAAATCTTTTATAAAACGATGATAGAAACCTCAATGACCAAGAAAACTTTGGATCCCTTTCTTATTCACAGGTGGAGGTAGTTGTTCAATTACTTCAATTTTAGCCCTGTCTACCTCTATACCTCTTGCAGACACTAAGTGACCTAGCACTATCCCTTCTCTAACCATAAAATGACACTTTCCCAATTAAGGACTAAGTGTTTTTCTTCACATCTTTATAAAACCTTATCTAAATTTTTAAGACAATCATCAAAAGTCTTTCCATAAATAGAAAAATCATCCATAAAAACTTTCATGATTTCTTCAATCATATCAGAAAATATAGACATCATACATCTTTAGAACGAAGCAGGTGCATTACACAGCCCAAAAGACATTCTACGATAAGCATAAGTTCCACAGGGACATGTAAAAGTGGTTTTGCTTTGATCATCAGGGCGGATAGGAATTTGGTGATACCCAGAGTAACCGTCTAGAAAGCAAAAGAAAGAGTGATTTGCCAAACGCTCTAACATCTCATCAATGAAAGGTATTGGAAAGTGATCTTTCCTTGTTGCTTTATTAAGTTTTCTATAATCTATGCACATACGCCATCCAGTAACAGTTCTCTAGGGGATTAGTTCATTCTTACCATTTCTAACAACGGTCATACCACCCGTCTTAGGTACAACTTGAACAGGACTTACCCACTCACTATGTGGCACAGGATATATAATCTCAGCGTATAATAGTTTTAAAACTTCCTTCTTTACCACCTCTCTCATCGCATTATTAAGTCTATGTTGCAGTTCTCTAGTAGGTGTAATTTCAGGATCAGTTGGTATGCGATGGGTGCAAAGAACAGGACTGATTCCCTTAAGATCTTGGAGTGAGTATCCAAGAGCAGCATGATGTTTCTCTAAAATAGTTATTAGACGCAAAGATTCTTCTTGAGAGAGTTTATCACTTATAATCACAGTGTTGACGGTCGTTATTGCACGAATTCAACCGTCAACTAGCCATGAAAAGGATGCAATTGTGATCACCAAAGTAGATATAGGGTTTACACTGACAGAATTCCATGAGTTTTGGTGTTTCACTGTTTCTACAGGCGTAAACTGGAAAAGACGTAATCCCAAGAGCTTATCGGAACATAGAACGGTAAATCAGACGCCACGGTGACGCAGGAAGATTCTAGAAGAGACCAGAAGACACCACGCCAAGCCGGGGGCCCGAAGGCCACCAGGCCAGACCGGCCGGTCTGGGCCTTGGCCCAATCGGGGCCCGCTTCGCCCAGGTTGCTCCACCGCCTTAGGGTTTCAATCTCAGCCGTCCGCCAATGTCGGTTTGATCCGATGGCTCACGATCATCGCCCAAGGCTATAAAAGGAGGGCAGGACCCCCCTGGGGGAGGCATCCCCTGAAACCCTAATTCATTATTCGTTGGGATCCATTCGAGAGGCGTCCCTTTGAGGATCATACTCTCATGGAGATCAATACACCAGGGAGAATAGGGCTAGACTCTTCAATGTAATGGTTTAGCAACTTGAGAGCTAGGGTTGAGAGGCTTCGTTCCGGATCTTGCCGTGGAGCCTTAGAGGTCTGGTATATCTTTGTATCTTATCTTTGCAACATTTATGATTTAGTATAATTATCTTCTCTATTTACTTCTATGCCTTATTTGTAGGGTTATAGCATAGGATCTCCCCCTGTATTAGGTGCTCTAGTTATCATATGTGGCTAGAGTAGTAATCGATAGTGTAGACATGGTGTCTAGACTATAGGTTACCTGAGGTTGCGCCCAATTCTTACGGTTAGTTGTGGTAGCCCATAGGGGTGACAGCTCTATGTGGCCTTCGTATTCCACCACGTCGGGATTGGTGTTTCGTAGGGCTTTTGGCAGTCTTCCCCAACTACTTCTTTCTCATCTATTCAAGAGTTGGAAAGGTACTGCTGCCCCGAAGTGCTATTGTGTGTGCTATACTTATCCGTGCATTAGTTACATTCTAGTGTCAACTAGAATAGAATCCGAGTAGTAGAGAAGTACATAGGAACCTTGAACTCTCCCTTAGCCCTCTCAAGTTAGCTGACTATATATTATAGGATTCTCCTCTGTGTGTGATATCGTGCATAACTCTTATCATTTACCACTTACCCCTGCTTAGGTCTAGTTGGTATACTAGTTAGTAGATACAAGATGGTGAATTATCAGTGTCTTTAGCCATTGTTTCCCAGTGGTAAAATATAAATGACAACCTGGTAATACTACGGGTAAAATGCTACAATGGTATTTGATCTCAGGCGCTTGTGGATACTATTTCTATATTCTAAATGGTGGCATGATTTAATACCACACCTCTTGGTGTTATTCTTTGGGGATGACAACTTGGCGTTCTAGTAGCAATGCTATGCCTACAAGCATTTTTAGCACCGTTACTAGAGATAACATTAAGAGGTGTCAACAAGCATTTTTGGCGCCGTTGCTGGAGAAACAATTGGCGTAAAGATTTTGATATTGATCTTGATGTCTGCTAACCTAGTCTGCCACTAGCTTTAGTAGGATTACCCCTGTGTTTCTTGAGTAGTCGAATAAGCAGGAAATCAATGGTTCAACCTTTTGGCAAAATTCCGCAATAACAAGACAAGGGAGATACTAAAGAATCCAGGGTGCCTGAACATTCATGATTCATCAACATTGGAACCCTGCCATCTCACAGGTATGTATAAACATGTATATATTATTCTAACCCTATGTAGATTGGAGAAAAAGATCTTCGTCACAAGAATTCAAATCTCATCATGCATGACGAACAAAGATGCTACACTACTCACAAAGTCCATTGTGGGTCATGGTAAGTATGATCAAGAAAGGTGAGATAGTCTTGCTCATAGACTTTAAACTTAATGAGTAGTTATCATGTTGCATTCCACTGTATGTTTGCTTTGAACAATCCATGCATCTACTCTACCTCATATTAAATCCATAGCATGATTAGTTCTTTGCACACATGCACAACACTTGCATCTCTACTTAAAAAATGAAAAAAATATTCTCACCATACATGATCATGCTTTTATCTCTATTTGAGTAAATCTCTATATGCTCTCATGCTACCTTTGCTTGCTATAGTATGCTTAGGTTTGGAGTATCTTCATATATCTTTTAAATTAAGCATGGTGCTTAGTTTGAATCATAGATATTTTGATCTTGCTTCTAAAGGCATTTTAAATTAAGCGTGGTGCTTAGGTTAAAATGCTTTCCTAAATCAAGTTAGACTTGTGTCTAGTTTGATTTCTGAACCAAAAGTATAGTATAGTAGATACTTGGTTATTTGTCGTCGGACTAACCCCCTGAGAAAGCTCTCAAATACAATGCTGGGTAAGTCCCGAGGTGAACTCACATCGAGAGATGAATCAAGGCTTGTGATGAAGTCCCAAAAGCTTTGCGCAAAAGAGGAACAACTCATCATTTATAGAAGAATTATAAGTATCAAAGTTTATCTTTTGCTGCAAAGTTACCTTTGCCTTGAGCCATGAAAGAATGTAGCAAACAAAAAAATGATAAACAAAATCTATGCTAAAGGTGATCCTGAAACCATCTTTTTATTAGCGTAGATAAAAATGGACAACAACCCATGTTTTAAATTTGTTGCAATCCTTCGGGTATATGTCCACTAATATTTTTGCAGGAAAGAAAGAATAAACATCTATTTATGGTTTGAAACGAAAAGGAAGGAGAACAAGTGTATAGAAAGGACCAAGATAGAAAGAAATCAATGTGAGAACACTTCAACACTTCCTACACTTCACCATGATAGTGGACCAATCACTCTGCAAGACAAAAGGGACCTTCAGGCCAGTAAGAGTAGATTGACCAGCTCATTCCATGGGCTAGTCGACCTACCTTTTGTGCTCTGCCACAGTTCACCATCCTAAACATGTTTGCATACAAGTCAAAGGAACATAAGGCAAGTTTGTGGCTGGTTAAGGAACATGACGTGGATCCTTGACATAGAACTGGAGTGACCCTTACTCTGTCTTCAAGTGAAGCAGGCAATGACAAGCAGGATGCAACTTTCCCTATATAGGCCAAACTGATGCCTGCTCTCATCATCATCTTCGAAGACACTCAAATGCCGGTAACAAAGACCAGGATGATGAGATCCCACTACATCGTAGTGTGCATCCCTATCTCAATAAACTTCAGTCATCAATGGTGGTATGTCGATGGTGTCTCCCAAGTTTGTGAACAGTCATGGAAGAAGGATAACACCCACAAGTCATTGGAGATAAAGCTCTCATGCAAGTACAAATGGAGTTTTTCCCTCGATCATCAAGATGGCTAGTGCATCATCAAAGAAGGTACATTGTCATTTAGAGATTATAACTCTCCTAGACTAGCAGCTTTCACCTTGTCCAAGAGGAGACGCCAGCACTGGAGGTATCGCTCTCAAAAGAGCAATGTTGAGGAGGAGGCAATTAAAGAAGAACCTACAACACCAAAGCAACAACCTACAAAGGTATGAAAAGAAAAGGTAACCTCCTCAACTGAGTCATTATCACTAGGAGATCCAGCGTCAGGGTCCCCATCCACGGGATCTGATGAAGCACCCTAGGAGTGACGACAACGGGAAGTCTTGTCCGGAGGACTCTAAACTCCGAACCCTTGCCATAAGGTAATAATGGTAGTTATCTATTTACTTTCTTGCACTTTTGATTCAAAGTTAGTTTTCATCATCTTTATAGAAAATCACAAAAACATTTGGAAAACCTTAAAGCCCCATGTGACATACCTGCAGTGCAAGCTAAAGGAGTGTTCACTGTGGTGGCCTAAAAATAATAAATATATATATCAATAGCATGCATATTTTATTTCTGTTTGATAAAAGAAAAACCCAAAATAATCATTGAGCATCTTGCTGCACTGTATGCTCTATAACAACCTTTGAAAACCTCTCACAACAACCAATCTGTGAAGCGGTTAACTACTAACTGTTTATCCTAATCCATTCCATAAGTTTTGGTGTTTTGTGAGATGTTTGCTGCAGGATGACTCTAAGAGCTAGTCCACCTAGGAATCACCATCTACATCACTCGAAGTACACCTTCCCTACACAAAGCTAACCACTTGTGAAGGAAGCAACTTCTTGTTAGATGAGATGAAGGTTCCCGGCTACACCAGCTCTTGCAAGCATGAGCTCTATCGAGAGGACTGCTCAGCTTCAATGCTCAGCCACGACAACAACTAGCTTGGGGGAAGGCATCCCCTAGGTACCCAGGTAAGCGTACCTACGCGGTTATCGAGTCAGTCATAAAAAAAATTAAAAATACCAAAAATATGTGAGCACATAAAGGTTCACCATAGTATCTAAAGAAAAATTAAAAATACCAAAAATATATGGGCACGTGAAGGTCCATGCTTCTTAGAGTCTTTAGATTCTTATATAGTATGAGTCATGAAAAATGAAAAAAACCAAATAAAAATATTTGTCTGTCTAGAGTCAATAAAAAGGAAGCTCTTGAGATGATTTGAACTGATGATAAGCTGCTCTGTTACAACACCTCTGAAATACCTAGAGTTTAGACAAAAGTTTTCCCGAGTTTTAGCTCCAACTATTTTGACATGAGAATTTGCTCTGAGCCTGAAACTTGTGGGTTGCATATGCTTGAACTAAGTCTAGGTACCTGATTGATAAGATTGAGAAAGTCCGAGTTTGCTATCTATTTTTCTCGAGTGACACTAGAGTTACGGAGATTTATCTTTTGAAAAATGCAAAAACATGATGAGTTCCTATATGACAAAGCTTACATTCCCTCCAGAGCCAAAACATGATAAAATAGGCTAGTTAAACTTCCACATACATGCTGCTTGTCTTGCATTGAGTTTTGTCAACCTTTGTGACCCTAGTGAGAAATTTGTCATGCTCTTGAATCAAGATCCTATTCCATATGCACTACTCTACACTTTGGAGTAGGCGCAACAACATGCCATTCCACCTACATCCAAAAATGTTTTCTCCTACTTTGGGAGGGAACACCAAAAATATTCCATCGGGTTAGCCACCCAATAAATGCTCCAAGTTCCCTTGCTATCTCTTCAAATCTATTAATGCCAAAAGGAGTGCTATGAGCTATGCAAAAAAAAGAGAAGGGAGAGAAGAAAGATGGACAAGTGTCCCAGTGCTAAAACAAAGGGTACTTAGATGCCCAACTCCCTGAGAAAAAGAAAAAGATAGCTCATAACCTCTGGCCAGTTTCTAACATTCAAAAGGAGAGAGAAGCATCCAAGGGATTTGAGTAGAATTAGGTTCCATCATATATCCACCTATACATCTTGATTCGACTGCATGACTCGTTTCTCCGTGGATCCATTGCTTGACTTTACAACACATGCATTGCAAGTTTACTCTTTCCGTTTTCTCCTTACCTATGAGCTCCACATAAGCTTTAGCTATAGAATGAAAAAGAAAGGCAACCATCATCCTTTGCCTTGGTGAGAATACACAAATACTACATATATTGAGAGACTTGAGAGTGTCATACATGGGAAGCTCTGAGTTTTATTTTAAAACCTCTAAAAACTCCAGAATGATAGTTGATCAAAGAGTTTGAGACATAGTGCTTAGATGGGATCTTTCTGTCTGTCAAGTACTCAAGGCCCAAGGAAGAGTTAATAAGCCCCACAGTCAAAGGTAATACGGGTAAGTTTGAATGTCAGCTCACTTATTGCATAACATGGAGGAGAATTTCTGTCAGACTGCAGGTATACTTCTAGGGAGTTGCTCCGAGATGGCTACAATGCTTAAACATATATATATATATATCTTACAATAACTTTTCTAAGTTTTCTTTGCTAAGGGACTAGCAAAGGTTAAGCTTGGGGAAGTTGTTGATGGTCGTTATTGTACGAAACCAACTGTCAACTAGCCATGAAAAGGATGCAATTGTGATCACCAAAGTAGATATAGGGTTTACACTGACCGAATTCCACGAGTTTTGGTGTTTCACTGTTTCTGCAGGCGTAAACTAAAAAAGACGCAACCGTGGGAGCTTATCGGAACAAAGAATGGGAAAACGGACTCCACGGCAACACAAGAATACTCTAGAAGGGACGAGAAGGCACCACGCCGAGCCGGCGGCCTGGAGGCCACCAGGCCGACCGGCCGGTCTGGTCTGGACCGGCCGGTTCGGCACTGGGGGCCCGATCGCGGCCCGGTTCACCCGGTTCGCTCCACCGCCTTTGAGGATCAATCCTAGCCGCCCGTCAAAGTCGGTTTCATCCGATGGCTCACGATCATCGCCTAGGGCTATAAAACAGTGCAGGACCCCCCCAAGGAGGGAGGCACATTCATTCATTCCTCATTCAAAGTCCGATCATCAGCCAGAAACCCTAATTAGAGCTCCTTAGCTAGGGCCTAGATAGCTAGTTAGAACTAGAGGGAGGCAAGCGCAGGCTTGGATTCCGGAGCCATCAAGAACTTGGATTTGGTATAGTTCTTACCTCCTCTCGCCTTTATTCTCTTTCATTGTATAGTTATATGATTGCTACAATTGAATTGATGAATACTTATCTACTTATATTCATAGTTATATTGTTCTTTGTCTATTGTGGTTATATGCTTAGTATAGCTAGATTGACATTATACTTGTTCATAGGTTCGTATAGCGCTCATCTAATTAATCGTTGGGTGAGTGGTAAATATTGTGTAAGCATGGTGCTTATACGTTGTTTATCTGCGAATGCACCCTATAGGCCGGACTTGGTAGATCGCGGGTGTGACAATCCTGTTGAGTTCTATGTAGTCCAAACCCTGTTTATAGGCACAGTAGGGCTTTTGTACGAAGGAAGGGCGTGCTATGTTCTCAAACTTCCCTAGTATGTCCACTATGAATAAATATGATGCTAACCTTAGCTATGACTACTGAGTGTACTGCACTAACCATGATATGCATTAACATGTAGCTAGAAATAACACAAGAATATCTCTTGATGTTCTACTAGTAACCCTAATGATATAGCTAGAAGTCTCTATCTATTTATGCTGATGATTATATACTTATCTTATCATTTATCTTGTGACTTACCCCTGCATTGAGTAGTGAGGACATGGTTATGCCTATCCATTACACCCTAGGTTAACACGCTACCTTTACACAAGAGCCATGTAGACCTTCCTTTGGGAAAATATAAATGACAACCCGTAATACTCCAGGTAAAATGCTACAATGGTATTTGATCTGTGCGCTTGCGGATACTATTTCTATATTCCAAATGGTGGCTTGATTTAATACCGCACCCCTTGGTGTTATGCTGGGGATGACAACTTGGCACTCTAGTAGCGATGCTATGCTTACAAGCATTTTTAGCGTGCTGTTGCTAGAAATAACATTAAGAGGTGTCAACAGTAAGCAAGGTTATCTTCGTGTAGAAAACCCTAAATCGTAGAAGAACCACACTACCCGAGCTACCACTCTACCCTTGTGTTGTCCTTGGATGAACTAGTTAGAAGAAGTACCTCCGTTCCCTGTGGAAATACGATACCCTGAATACTTCCGGGTGAAGTGCTATGACGGAAATTCCGTGCGCTTGCGGATTCTTTCGCTAAGAAATACCAACAAGCATTTCTGGCGCCGTGCCGGGGAACAGTTGCTGTATTTCCTTCAAACCTAGTTCGTCCTCGTATCTGTATCTTTTATCTTTTTTCTTTTATATATCCAAAAAAAATTTACCTACATCCCATTTACCATGAATTCGACTCCTATTCAAAATCTTTCTTCTACAAAGGGGGAGTTCTCAGAGCCACCATTTTTCTCTAAAACCAAAACTTTCATCTAGCTATGAACTCCACCCTCGCTTGATAGCTATGGTTCGGGCACAACCCTTCTTAGGGCATGAAAACAAAAAAAACCATGCAATCACCTGCAAGATTTCGAGGAAATGTGTTCGTGCCTGATCATTTTAGGCATGACACAAGAAACTCTAAAGTGGAAATTGTTTCCCTTCTCTCTTTTGGGGGAGGCGAAGCAATGGTCCACTCATCTTTGTAGGATGTACAAATGGGGATTGGGAAGAACTTAGAGACAATTTTGTCTTGCATTCTTCCCTATGTCTCATATCGTCTCTCTACCAAGGGCAATCCTCGACTTTGAGTAGTATGAGAAGGAATACATAGGTATAGCCTAGGCTAGTATTTTAACGTTAATTCATGCTAGCCTAGACTTGTCTTTACCCGATGGCAATTTTGCTACACCTCTTTTGTTTGGGTCTTGACACAGATGCTGACCTATGCCTCGGCATGACCACTGGAGGTCATTTTACACATAAGACTATGATGGAACAAGTAAAGTTACTTGAAAACTTCCTAGACACACGCACACTTCTTCTGTCAAAAGCACTAGATCCCTCTAACTACGGGCTTGTCAAGCTTTGAGGAGCCCTTGTCAGCCAAACTCTCTACATCCTTAGGGCCCTCACCCGAACTAGGAGCACCGAAGGAAAGAGTAATTCATCCTTCGGAGTTCCCCATCCAATTCAAGGATTATGGCAATACCTTGATGCTTGCTGGGCACAAAAACCTTATGCCTCCTTATACGGAAGTTTCCCCCAAAACGTCACCTTCAAAGGAATGGTTAATGGAAGTGAAACATTCTTCTGAAGCAATTTGGATTCTTTCACCTTCTACAACCATGCCTTGCTTGTTAAGGGAAGCTATCGTAGAAGCCATGCACATTCCCACGGTCAAGGCTAATATCATGTCACAATTCCTTGCGGAAACCCTTGTTGGAAAAACACTGCTAGTCCCGACCGACAAACTCTTCAAAAGTCCATTTGGACTCATTTTTGAGTGTTGCGGGAGTGCTAAGGCCGTGCCAATCATGATACCGAGGTCACTTAGATTTCTACAGCTATGCCATCCTTGAATTTAAACTTCTCATAGGCTGCCCTTTGGAAACACTTTTTCAAGAAAAACCATCCTAGGGGAGCCTTTATGAAAAGACGGGACAGAATGCTTCCGCTACTCCTATGTCCTACTTAGGAAACCCAATGGCAAAGCAAGATCCCAACCATGAGCCATTTGAGGAGGCAAAATTCATATCCGCGTTCATTTCACCTAAGCTTTTCTCTCATCCTTGTGAAACTGAACGTCTACCATCATCCTTACTCAAACCAAAATTGTGTCCCTCTAGCCATTCAAGTGTTGTTCTCGATAGTCATCGAGATTCAATGATGTTTAAAAATGACTTATCCTTTGAGAAGGAGAATATTTGTGCTATGGACATCTCACTTAGTGCCACATGATTCTATAAGGATCCAAACCACCTCTTCATTCTTGTTTTTAAACTTTTTAAAAGAATGGTTATGGATGCCTTTGTTTATCATAAGCATTGCAAAGCTCATATATGCATTATGGCACTAACCTTCTAGCTGGAACGATAATGCTAAACACTTGGTGGTGAAGCTAGGAACTTTACCACTATTGTGAACTGCAAGATGCTGTTCCCATGGTCAAGCTTATGACCATAAACAAAAGCACTGCCGAGAGATACCCCGGATTATCCTTAAAAAATAATAATATAATTTATCCTTACCATAAAAAAAAGAGAAGAAACTTTGAAAAAAAAGGAGCAAGAATATGTTGTCAAGATAGCATGCACCTTCGGGTATTCTTGGTTGCTAACCATTTCAGGTTAAGACTGAGAAGAACAAGGGTACATGAGATGCTGGAGAACATTGAGCTGCACCAAGTGCATATTTTGATAGCCTTTGGTGGAGAAACACATGGCACACTTGACTTTTTTTTACAGAAGTCCAATTGTGGAGGAGGATGGTGAGATTCTCACTACAAGCTCTAAGAGAAAAAATTGAAAAAAAAAAGGAGAAGTTGAAAATAGAAAAAAAGGAAAAAAAGGAGTATCGATAAAAAAAAAAGAAAGAAGTAGAAAAAAACGGTGCTCCCCTTTGTTGTTTGTCACTAAGGCCCATGGCCTATACACACTACTTGTGTATGTACCCTAAAGCCTTGTTGATCATCTGAGTAGAACCATGTGCAATCAAGCCCAGGATCAAAGCTTTCATCTACATATACTGTCGGTAAGTATATTCAGGTATGCAAAGGTAATAAATGATCACCAACTTCTTTACTCATATTTATCTTTAAGCGAATACAAGTTCATGCTTCTGTTGTTTATGACATATGCTCTAGTTTGGATGTTTTCACATGTGCACATGTGATACACCTATAGGCATTTTAAATTCAGCATGGTGCTCAGGTTAAAATGACCTTCTTTAATTCAAATTTGACATGGTGTTGAATCTTGGTTAATGAACTTTGAGTTATTTTTATATACAATGGAAGTAATTTTTCATGGAGATAAACCAAGGCTAGTAATTTTATTGCATATTTTATCTTAGCCTTGTTGAGTAATAACTTGGGTGAACAAAAGAAAAATAAAAATATAAAATAAAATAAAATAAATATGATAATAATAATAATATTATGATAGTAAAACTTAGGCTCCCAGTGTTAAAGCGGGTAGAGCCATTTCTTTTTTTTTTTTTTGTTTCTCTGTCAAATAAAAAAGGTACAAGAATAAGTGTGGGGGAGATCTCTCGAGCTTAACACACACACATTCGAGATCCTCTCCCGACATGTTGCACAACATCGAACGACCCGACATAAAGGATGACAAGACACATGGCTCAAGAGAAGACTGGTTGAACACGGTTCATGCCAAAGCCATCTCTACTTCAGTTCTCCTCTACAAACAATGGTTTGTGCAACGCCTCCCTCATCTCCCTATATACTAGAGTTTAAATAAATTTAAATCCTAATTACTAAAATTAAACTCAATGAACCAAATGCCTCCATATTCAATCTTGCTAACCACACTTTGTTAAAATTTCTAAAAAAGAAAGTGACAAGTTCATATTTTTCTAAGATAGAAAGCTTGCATGACGCTTGTTCCATATACGTATACTTATACTTGTTGGAAAATATTTGATAGGAAATCATGTTGACTAAGTTGTTGAGGGGTGTGATATGGTTCTGACTTAGAAATCCTACTATTTCTATTCAAAGTACTTGGAGAATTTGTTTAAAAAAATATTATAAAACCATAGTTTCACATACTCCTCTTTTGGTAAAGAAATTCCTACCAAAGCCAAATATAACATGCATCCTGCAAAGTTTTAAACCTGCCACATATGCTACTTGTTATTGCATTGAGTTCGGTCAAGTCTTGTGACCCATGTTGAGAGATTTATCATGCTCTCAAGATCAAGATCACACACACGCCACATATATGTGCTGCTCCTACATTGGGAGTACGCAAAAACATGTCATCCACCTAGATCCACCAAAAATATTCTACCCCTACACTAGGGGTAGACAAAAAAGAGGCTTATTAGGTTAATACTCCATGTTATAAGATATGATGATCTTTTTCTCTACATATAAAGTTTAGTAAAAGAGACATGGGCTATGCAAAAAAAAAAAAGAAAGAAGGTAAAAAAATAGGGACACATGAAGGTCCCAAAAGACAAAAAATATATATATGGACACATGAAGGTCCAAAGTATAAAAAAATGATGAGCACATGAAGGCTCATGCATAAAAAAGGTGGAAGGAAGAGAAAGATAGCCATGTCTCAAAAATAATAAATAGTAGAGATAGATCATATCTACAAAAAGAGTATAGTTTTTAGCATATCATCTTCCACACACATGCACATCTTGATCTAAGAGTATGGCACTTCTCTCCGTGGATCCTTGTTTTGACTTTACAATATATGCAATGCAAGTACGCCATCTTAATAACCCCTACCCAAAGCTCCACATAAACCTTTTATTAGAGGTAGGAGGAACAAAAAAAGGCAAAGACTTTGCTATTCCTTGGTAAGGAATCATACACGCTTGAGTGATTTGAGAGTGCCTTTTTGAGGAGTATAAAGTGATCTATGCTCTTTTATTGAAAATCTTCAAAAACTCCAAGTTACTAAGATGTGAAACTGGAAAGATGACTTTGTTTCGAGAACCATTCCACTTTTCAACAACCCAAAAAAACATGTTAGCTAATGCCACATATCCCATCAGTGTAAGAAATGTGATGGAATAATTTTCATGAAAGTTGTACATCTTAGGATTTTATGCTTATGGTTAATTCTAGCTTTAAGCCTTGCTCGAGGACGAACAAGAGGCAAGTGTGGGGGAGTTTGTTGGCGGTCCTTAACTCATAAACATAACCGCCAACACTCACATAAAATAAAGATCATATGAATATAAAACTTAGAATTAGGGCTTATAACTAACAAGTTCCACAAAGTTTTGGTGCTTCATCATTTGCAGGAGGACAATAATGAAGACTACTACAAATGGGCTCAAAAGCATACAAGATATACATGAAAACATTACCTCAAATGAGCCCAAGTGGAGAAGGCCTAGTTACCCTGCAAATCCGGGCCCAGAATAAAAGGAAAATAAGTCCAAACCCAATTCAAATGATGTCAACTTTAGAAATCCCTATCATGGGCCAAGTCTACATCACACCATAGAAGGCCACCAGACGAAATTGGGCTGAAACGGGGCGTGGAGGTAGCAACCGACGTACCATGGTCGGTTCTGGTGGTTATTACCTGGTTCAATGCACCTAGATACGGGTTTGAAGGTCGGTTTGGTGGCAAATATGCATGGAACCCCCTCCTCTCCACCTATAAAGAGGAGGCCTCACCTCTCCTCATTTGATCAACCAATCAAGCAACCACCAAGGGGCAAGAGCACCACCCACTTCATAGGGGCCAGGCCTAGGCCCTAGCTAGCTAGAGTAGTTTAGCATAGGGAGTGAGTGAGGGAAAGTAGAGAGGAGGTTCGAGCGTGTCTGCCATCTCTCGTCTTGGATTAAGTGTCTCTGGGTTGAGGAGGTGAAGTGCCGGACGTGTCGGCTCCCTCTCAATGTGTACCTCTACGGCCATGTACTACTTAGAGTATAAGGTCCATATTTGACTACGGTGGTGAGTTTCTATTCGTGTTATCTTGTGCATTACATTCTTGTGGGTTCATTGTCCATTACTTGACTTAGTAGCGGATGTTCTAGTAGAGGGTCCCTGATAAAGACAGATAGCCTTGCGCGACACTAGAATAGTAATCGATAACGTAGATATGGTGTCTAAGTTATAGGTTACCCTCGTTTGCCTCACACTCCACGGATAAGGAGTAGGTGCTAGGTGGTGACAGCCCTAGCATCCCTTGTATTCCTCCACGTTCGGATGTGGCGTAGGCATCACCTAGTAGACTGGGTGCGATCCGGCGCCCGAAGCAAGAGTGTAGTAAGCAAGGTTATCTTCATGTAGAAAACCCTAAGCCGTAGAAGAACCTCACTACCCGAGCTACCACTCTACCCTTGTGTTGTCCTTGGACGAACTAGTTAGAAGAAGTACCTCCGTTCCCTGTGGAAATATGATACCCTGAATACTTTCGGATGAAGTGCTATGACGGTAATTCTGTGCGCTTGCGGATTCTTTCGCATTGCATTAAGAAATACCAACAGTAGCAATAGCTCCATGGGCTTGTCGACCTGGATCTCCTCGACCCTCAGGGCAGGTTTCCGGACGAAGTCCATGCGATGCTCGCGCTCTTAATGATGCTAGCATGCTGGGCTGAGGATTAATCTTGTAAATAAATTCTGTTCAAGGGGCCTTCAGTAGATTGTAATCAGGAGATGGACAATCCATGTTTTGCAGAAAACATTTCCCTTGTCATGTAAATGCTTTGGTTGATCTTTATCAGAGTTATTCTGAGTTTATCTGAATGATGGGATCCAAACTTATTTGTGCACCTTAAAATCTGTAGATATTAGATGAACCACAGTGGAACATCCATATCGAGATGTAATTTCAGGCACACGAGAATGAAAAAACATTGCTTATTCTGTATTATGAACACAAAATTCTGCGCTGGCATTGCTAAATCCTGATGGATGTAAAACCCCATGCTGAAAGGGTAAGATCAGTCCGCAGAACATCTGAATGACCAGAGTCATAGAATACAGAGTTTGACTGTGCACCCAGTCCCCAGACTCATCAGTGGGACCAGGACTACAGGAAAAACATAGCTCAGCTTGTGTACCCAGTCCCCAGACTAATCTGGTCGACCAGGACTTGAAGAGCACACAGCTCGGATGTGGGCCCAGTCCCCAAACTGATCTGGTCGACCGAGACAAGAAGAACACACAGCTTGGCTGTGGGCCCAGTCCCCAGACTGATCTGGTCGACCAGGACTTGAAGAACACACAGTTCGGCTGTGGGCCCAGTCCCTAGATTGATCTGGTCGACCGGGACTTAAAGAACACACAACTCGGTTGTGGGCCCAGTCCCCAGACTGATCTGGTCGACCAGGGCTTTGAAACACACAGCTCGAATGTGGGCCCAGTCCCCAGACTGGTCGGTAGACCCAATGATAAGTGAATGTTACTGCTGACGTAAACGTAACTAGGCCCAGTCAAAAGCCTAGTTAAAAAATTAGGGTAAATATATAGTCCAACCATTTTCTCTGCAAGGTCCAGTGACCATACGCCTCGTATAAATAGTCAGACAGTCGCTGCCTCAGTCATCTAGCGCTCCAGTCTTCGCCATTTCCTCCGCCTCATCACCGCAATCTTCGCCGCGCTTTAGCCCAGGTGCCGCTCGCCGCCGTCCACATCCTCCATCATATTCCCCACCGCACCTAGCGAGGAAGATAGATGGCGAGGAAGAAAGTGACGAAGGTTGAGGCGGCGCAAAAGAAGCTGATGGAGACCCATTGGGAGAAATCAACAACGACGCACGAGTTGCTCGTGAGAATGGCGAGAGGGGGTCTACTACCGCCACTGGATCTGGAGGTATGGAGGGCGCCGCTAGCAGGTGAACGCTATCCTCACCCCCATGAAGATGAGATAGTGGTGTTTAAGGATTACTTCCTTCGGGGGCTAGGAATTCCGGTGCATAATTTTCTACGGGACTTGTGTCTTTATTGGGGGACTTCAATCTGTAATCTTCTCCCCAACTCTGTTTTGACAATCATGATCTTCGCCGTGTATTGTGAGTGTTACCTGAGGATTGCGCCACATTTCAACTTGTTCCGCCATTTCTATTATTTAAAGAAGAAGAGGGAAGGGTCTGGTGGATCCCAGGTGGCCGGAGAATGCTATGTAGCACTAAGGGAGGGTGTGAAAAGCAATTGGATGACAACTGATCACACCTCGAACACCAAGAACTGGATGAGGAAGTGGTTTTATATTAACCAAAATCTGGAAGGCCAAGCAGTTCCTAGCGACGTGACCCAGATTCCTCAATCCAACATTCGGTGGTCGGAGAAGAACCTCACTACCCGAGCTACCGCTCTACCCTTGTGTTGTCCTTGGACGAACTAGTTAGAAGAAATACCTCCGTTCCCTGTAGAAATACGATACCCTGAATACTTCCGGGTGAAGTGCTATGACGGTAATTCTGTGCGCTTGCGAATTCTTTCGCATTGCATTAAGAAATACCAACAGCGGGCATGAGGCCGACGCCGAGCTGCGGCTACATCTGAATCTGGGCGGTGGATCTGGTCGGCGCGGGTACAGGGGCCACGCCGGGCCGCGGCCAGATCTGAGTCTCGGCGGCAGAGCTAGTCGGCGTGGGTATGAGTTCGATGCGAGCCGCCTTTGATCACGAATCTGGGCGGCGGAGTGGATCGATTCGGGTCTGAGTCCTGCGTCGACGCCTGTGAACCAAGGTGAAGCCGTCATCGTTAGATCGACCCTGGGTCGACTCCAACTGGTTCCCCTGGTGGCGAGATGAAGGTCGAGCGGTCGGTCCTGCCGTGCCTGAGCTTGATCCCGAAGCGCGGCGAACTGACGGTGCAACTCGAGATGTTGGCGCTAAGGCCGATCGCGCTCCGTCCATGGCTTCGGCAGAGACTCCAGCGCTGGTGGTCCAGGTAAAGGAGCCGATGGTGAAGGTTAGGCCCGCCTCGAACTCCATGGAAGCGGCGAAAGAAACCATCTTGCTCGTCTCAAAATCTGCACGCCGCACCCCTACCGGGCGCGCCCATTGTCAACGTAAATATCGGGCGGCGGTCTACCACGGGTATACCGACGGTAGTGATTTATCGGTGGAGGCACGCTTAGACTACGAGCGAGTGTTGACACGAAACGTGATTCCCCGTGCTCTCACACAAGAAGCCAAAAGCGTGGCTTCAATCGGACGGCCGCACGGTTTGAGATCCGAAGCGTGCTATCAATTTGACCCAAAAACCGACAAGGGACAAAAAGATTGTTAAATATAAAATCGGAACGTGCGGATGAGACTGCACAGTTCCGTATATACGGCCCTCGGGGTTACTTACGACGACATACGCCTATAGAAGCTGTCTGCCAATTATGCATGTGATTCATTCGGCTAATATGAAGACAAAATACGTAAAGCATTGATTGCCGAATACGCATGCATGAGAAGACATGTTTGAACAAGTGAAAATTAACTACAAGTTGAAGCATAACCAAGCTCGGCAATTCAGCCGACTCGGGTCCATGAAGAAGGAACTAACAAACTATCACGAATAAATCCATCAAGAACTTGCATCCGCCGCGACGACACTCAATCCTATCAAGATCTAAACGTTTCTAACGTGCAAGAACCCGCAACATGTAACAATCTAGATTGATCTAATTCAGCCACTTGAGCATATGATCTATTTATCATGACAATAAAAGAATAAGAACGTTAAAGAGCGAATAGATCTATAAAAGTGTAGAGCCGAAACTAATCAATCTAGATCGGGCAAAAAGAGTTACAAATAATTAAAAGCACTAGACACATGCAACACGTGGTAACTTAATGAATCTACTAAATCTTGCCAAATCTAATAGAGCCGATAACTAATCCTTGCTTCGCTAAGCTATCAAGCGGACTTCGCCGCACGGCCATCTAGTCGAGATAAACAAAGCATAAACAAAGACTCGATAACTATCTTGCCTCGCTAAGCTATCAAAGCGGGGACGCCCGCCGCACGGCCATCTAGTCGAGATAAAACAGAGCATAAGCAAAGACTTCC
>JADLZL010003440.1:0-105459 GCA_015844335.1 Chrysopogon serrulatus
ACTTATCATCCGTGACCCGGTACGCACGGGGATCGATCTTGGACTGCCTTGAGGGGTCAGTGCGTGTACGCCGGCACCGTCTAATTCATGGCGTGCGTACCGCGTACGTATGCACTAGTACTACTACGGCCATACGTGATCTTGAAGCTTCCTGGTGTGCTTAATTGCGCTCTCGTACGCCTTTTTGCAGCCTAGGTGTACTTCTTCTCTCAATGTTAGGGAGATAGCGAGGGGGTTGTTCAACTGGCCACTGCCGTTGAACTCGCTGGATTATCTACCCACAGACTCTGATGGCAAGATGCCACGATACAACACGCTAATCTCTAATTTTCGGGAATGGTTCCGTGGCCGAAAAATAGGGCATCATCCGAACCCACGGCAGCATCTTTGTAAGCTGTAACATGCATTCTGAAAATCCCTTGGCAGCGTGCAGAGCATGTTCTTCAAAAGGAAAAAGAAAAGAAATCGTTGGCAGGCAGCCATGTCTTGACGAAAAATAAAATTACAATATTTACAGCAAAGGTAGAAGGCCCTAGAAAATTAGCGGAGAATGTGGAGCATATTTGACTTTTTTTCTTCAAAGATGAAGAGCACATTTGACAATTAGCGTCGCCTAATAACAGACGCTCGTGACACCTGTTAAAAGAATCGCGCACGCTCTGAGACCGATGACCCACCATCAACATCCCCATCTGCCTGCTGTCAAAAGAAAAAAGGAAAAATCCCCATTTGCCATCCATCTTTGACCAGAGTTTGCTGCCATGGATAGCGACTGACCTGTGGGGCTGAAGCTTAAATACCGTGCCCACCTGTCAGCGTGTGACCCCATTATTAACCCACCAAGGACACCTGGCCTTCTTCGTCCGTTCAAAGACACTCCACCGACTTGCAGTTGCAGGCCTTTTCGGCCTTGTTTAGATACACCCAACTTTCCCTCCAACTTCCAAGTTTTTTCACTCTCTCTCTCCATCACATCAATTGTTTTCCGCATGTAAATAAGATTAAATATAAATAAAAAAATAACTAATTACATAGTTTTGTTGTAAATGGGGCCGATGGGACAAATCCAACTCACTGGACTTTACAACTGGGTATTAAATATAAATAAAAAATAAGGTTTTGTTGTAAATCACGAGGCGAATCTTTTTTACTGGGCCCAAATAAAAAAACGAAGTCTTCAGAAACGGCCAAAAAACTCACGTGTAAACGAGGCCGAAGAATCACTGACAACTGGGATCAGGTGTTTACTGGGCCCACATGCGATAAAAAAACAATCACCAGGGTCCAGTACTTACCGCCCGGCGATTCGAAATCAAACGAAGGAAAGAGAAGACTCGAGAGAGAGAGAAAAAAAAGAAGGGTTAAACCGCGGAGCAAAGCACACGCATCCATCCCTGCCCCGTCTCCCGTCGCAGTCGCCCTCCTCTTCGCCTGCGGTCTCAAACCCGCGCACACGCGCCGCTCGTCGCCGCGAGCGAGGGCCAGGAGGGCACGGAAGTGGGAGCCCGCGGTTCTCGTCGGCGCGGGGCGGGGGCCAAGGCGAGCCACTCCCCTCCCGCCGATTCGACTCCCTCAGCCCTCAGGTCCCGGGCCGTCTCCGGCGGCCGCCCCGACGGATCCTATCTCCCCGAATCGCCGGGTGACTATTGAGTACTAGATGGTAACGGGAGCCGCCTGAGTTCTACAGTTTCTGTTTGAGTTTACAAAGTGGTGGTTTTATTATTATTTATTTATTTTTGAACCCTTTTGCAGTTGCGGGAGTGATCTAGTGGTGTTTGGTCTGCGGCGGGGGTCGAGATGGAGGACTTGCTGAACACGGAGATCGGGAAGAACGACTATGACTGGTGATTGAATGATTGCTCTCGTTGTGTGGCGATCTGATTTCCTAATTTGGGCTTGGTTTTAGGGCTGCATGCAATTGGTTAATCGTTTGAAAAGTTACTCTGAACTTTGATAGAAATTGCTGGCATTGCGGTGTTCTCGAACAGTCTAGAGTGTTGGCTTGGTCCCTCCAGGACTAACTTGTACTGATTGCACTTGTTTTATTCTGGGGTTTGGCCCCAATCATGTTTGGGGTTTTTGGGAGTAATAACGGTTGCGATTGCTTGTGGGCATTGGACAAGGTTGGCCTGCCTGGTAGGGACCTTGTTTGGATTAGCTGCAGAATTAGTTGTGCTGAGAGCAGAGAGAATCCTGCAACTTGATGGTTGTATATGTGGGCTCCTTCCATGAATAGCAAATCTCTGGGCATTATGTACATATAGTATTTCTTAGAAAGGGGAATAATCAAATAAAAAGAACAAATGACAATTCCTATTTCAGAATGTTGTCATTCATCTCACATCATTGTGACTATTGTTGTTTAAGTGAAACACTTTACCCATATAACTCTGAACTTCCGAAGGTACACCGATCAAATTTGTGGGTTGACTTATTGTCAATAACAGTTATTTTTTTTAAAAAAATATTTACTGGCTTACTGCTTTCATGCAACCATCCAACCATTTCGATTTCACTTATTTATTATGGCAGCTTCTCCGGTATTAGGAAGCGTTACAGTCATAACGGGCTGAAGCCATGGGTGATGAGGTTGGCTTGTGGCTGCTGGAAGGGTCAATAGCGTTAGATACTTTGCTAGCATGAGCTCCTTTCTTGGTCATAGTCTCAACTATTTCCATGGCTTATGTGCAACATAGACTAACGTATATGCTGTATAATGGCTTGTAGCTGAATCATTTTTGCTTATCCTGATATAATGACCCACAATTCTCATGTGTATTTGCCAAAACAAAAAAACTTCCAAATAATGAGGCGAGATAAACATCTTGTTACAACAATGTTGATTTCGATGCCATTTTGATGGCCTGTTGTGAGTTGGCTTGTTGCCTTGCTAGTCATGATGTAGAGTTGATTTCCATTTGTGCTTGAGCCTCATCATTTGTCTTCTAAAGATTTCAGATATTTTCTGTGCGGGATCATGTGGCATTGTGCTCAATTGACTACATATCTTGTCCTGGTCTTATCTAACATCTGTAATGCATTCCTCAGGCTTCTGACACCCCCTGGAACTCCCCGTGTTCCTGCATTAGATGCTGCTGAGAAAGCCCCATCTTCAACTGTGACTAAACGTACTGTTACCAGATCAGCCTCGACAACTAGAGCATCTAGGGTCAGTAAAAATTTGCTATTATCGAATGCTGTATGTTTTTACATGCAACATGTTTCTTCATTCTTTGTATATGCGGCGTCACAATAATTTATGGCTCATCATCAGTGGCATCTGAATTCTCTCAGGCCATATTGATGATTTACGTATGTAAGGAATAACAAAGTACGCTGCATTCAAGTTGCATGCATCAAATTAACCTGTGGTTCATTTAGTGGTCTATATATGTTTGTCACATACTTGCAAGTTGCGACGATCATTTATCCATGCTTTATGGAATCTACAACCCCAAAAATGGGAATTTCAACCACCGGTTTCATAGTTTATGGTAAATTCAATAGTAATTTGTGCCTAGCTTCAAGAAGTTGCTAGAATCATTTTGATCTTCTGGACTAGTCGAATTGCTTTGAAAATCTATTATTGTGTAGTTTTGAGATGGCAAACTTGATAATGATACCTCCTTCAGTCTAACTGTGGGATCATACTCAGCTAACTTGCTCTCTGCTACTCATATTGTGGTGGGTCATGATTATTGTTAACATACTATAGCTGTATGATATGTTTGTTGCAGCTTTCCACTTCTGAGACAGAGAATGGGCATTCAACATTTCCCACTAGGCCAGCACGGAGTATATCTGTCTCCCGCCGGGCACCTCAATCTACACCATTGTCTAGCAACAACAGGTCATCAGTCCTCAATGCAAACATTTCCTCTGTTAGTTCAAGACCTACAACCCCAAGCAAACGGACTGCCACTCTTACTTCATCAAAGCCATCTGTTCCATCGTCACGTCCAGTGCCAACACGGTCCTCTACACCCATCAAAGCCCGTCTGTCTACACCAACTAATACTCGTCCATCTACTCCAGTGAAAAATCGTCCTGTGTCCAACTCTACAGCCAACTCTCTTGTTCCCAAGAACACGTCAGCACAAAGCTCAAGATCATCAACTCCAACCTCTCGGTCTCGAACCTTGTCCAGTTCATCTTCTAGTAGTACAAGTGCAGTGAGCCGTCCCAGCTCATCGTCTGGTAAAGTTCCTGCAATAACTCGTACCAGTTCTTCATCAAGTACAGTTCCTTCAGTAAGCCGTTCTAGCTCTCGTTCATCCACACCCACTCGTCAGCCTGCCACGCGTTCATCAACACCAACTGCTGGGCGGATTTCTGGCAGCAATAACATGACATCTAATGGCAGACCCTTAGCCAGCAGTGGTCGGAGTTCAGCACCTTTGTCAGCACCATCATCTCGTCCAAGTTCCCCAAATACACGGACACGAGCTCCAGTTCGCCCACTAGATATTCCAGATTTTCCAAGCGAAACTCCACCAAACTTGAGGACTAAACTGCCAGAGCGACCACTCTCTGCTGGTAGAGTACGGCCAGGTATTACTTCAGGTGTCAGGTCAACCCCAAATGCTGAACCAGTTCTCTCAGCTCCTGTAAAAAAGATGTCTGTGCCTGCTATCACTCGAAGTAAGTTCTCAGATATACAATCGAAGACATCTCTTACCAATGGTCACCAAAGTAGGCCGAGTGAAAGATCTCTTTTGGAAGGTCAAACAACTAGAACCTCGCGATCTGTCACAGCTGCAGACAATGGATTCGGTAGGACAATATCAAGGAAGTCACTTGACATGGCTATCAGGCACATGGTATGTTCATCCCCTCATATTTACATTCAATTGAACAAGGTCTGTGATAGGGCCATCACATTCTGATAGTTTTCTTTCAAGAAAAAGACATGAGTTTCCGCCATTTTTGTCTGAAAAAAGAGAGTTGGTTTCATCTGTATGCAGAAAAAATTACAACAGCTGTCATGTTACTGTATGAAAGTAATTCCATAGCTGCAAATTTAAAATATCCCTCCATCCTTTTATATTTGATGTTGGTTAGATTGGGGAGGGTATAATAAACTTGAATGTTTTAAATAATCTGGTATGTTTTAGAAGAACCTAGAGTCCACTTAGTTTTTTGGGAGAACGCAAATAGGTGAGATTCTCCTCTTGGATCTTGAATTGGCAACATTCTCTCTTGTTATTTCAATTTTCAAAGGTTTGTGATCTTTTTTGGTGTGTTACTAGTGTTTTTACCATTTTATAAGTAGCATAGGTTTTCGTTTTGAGAAGGAACTAAATGAATTATTATTATTTATCATAGGACATTCGACAAAATTTGGGTGGCATCCGTGGCACATCTCTATTTCCTCATAGCATTCGATCTACTACTACCAAGGGCCGACCAGCTCGAGCCTCAGATCCAGGCCATTCTATCTCAAATGGTGACCGATACTTCACAGATAATGGCAGTAGCAATGGGCACTTCTCTGGAGATTCTAGTGGTGCTCTTTCACATAATGGCGGGAGCTCAATTGGTTCCCCTGATAGGGAAACATTTGGAACAAAAGAGGTTCTGAGTGAACTGGATATATATGCCAATTCACGATATGAGGCGATGTTGCTGAAGGAGGACACCAAGAACATGAGTTGGTTGCACAGCGTGGACGATAAGTCTGACCAGAGCCCAGTGTTTGATCATAGGTTCGAGCCGCTCCCTGAGCCATTTGGTCCGCTATAAACTGTTTATACTATGCATAAAGATTCCACTCATTGTTTTGTTCGTCACCTGCTATTGAAGGTTTTACGCTGCTATCTCTTTCTGTTTGATCGCCCACCTCCCCCATCTTTTTATAGATCTGCTAGAACAGATAAAGATCGTGGGGTTTGTATTGTTCTCCTTTAGTAGCTGGAGTCTCGATTTCGAGTGACTTGTGCTGGAAATCCAATGTGCGGGAATAACATATGTACTCAATTCTCATCCTTGGCTACCATTCTGATTATGTTTTAAGTTTCAACTGTTTACCGCTGGATGATGTGGATCATAAACCCCAGTGCGTTGATTTCTAATTTGAACTGAACCCGATCGTGGTACACAAACATGTTCGAGTTTAAAGCCGAGCTGATATGCCTGTCTCCTGCCTGGGACAACCTTTGCTTCAAATCGAGTGAACTCGACAGTGGTCCCTATGCAATTCAAGTGGAATCTTGTGCAGCCGGTTGACCTATTAACTCCAGTGGTCGCTGCAAGTTATGGTAGTGGTTCAACCACTCTTATGAACAATCATTCTAGGTGAAATAACATGAGCTAGAGCAGGCCGCCGAATTTATAGTTCTTTTATTTGCCCTAGGTAAAGTTTTGCCACGAGGCTCTTCTCATTGGAGTTTACCTGTCTGTCCGTTATCGTCAACCTTGTGCTATTGTTATATAAATAATCGTCTGCTTAATTTCTTATCGTATGGGTATGCTCCATCGTCTACTAAATTTCTGTTTTGGCCTGCGAGTCTATCCATCCGCATCCAGGCCCCTGAAAAGACAGGGGTGGCGAAGTTGGATGGGAACATAAATTGATTTTTTGATCCGTACATGCTACTGCCAAATTGATTGTAATAGAGTACTCCCTCTGTCTGTAAATAAAATAAACGTTTTTTGATTGTAATAGAGTCGATTTTTAAATGTAGATTTATATCCTAAATGCATGGTACGATAATGTGGATCTGACATTTTTGGGATGGAGGAGTATTTTAAATGTAGATATAGCCATGCATGGTACTGTGGATCTGTAGGATATATATAAATTTAACTGCCAAACAATGGACCACGAGTGGCCGCTAAAAAAAATGGACCACGAGATGCATCCATTCTGTATTTCCGTTGTGTAGTTTAAGAGCATGAGAGATGTCCTGTCGCCTTCTTTTGTTTAGCAGTAAAACTTGCTGGAGTATTGTCTGAAGATCCAGTAATTTAGATACGTCACGCACACATCAATAAAACTGTTAAGGAGTCAACCAGCCGCAGCCCCTTCATATCAAATTTCGTACAGTGGTCTGTGACCGGCATTTTGTAGCACAAATTTGTTGAATTCTACGGATATGAGTCGCTCCTGGAATTCTGGTGCGGTTTCTCATCCATCCATCTTTTCAGTCCGTTGGAACTTGGATGCTCTGCTCTGCCAACCTGAAGTAGTGGAGCGGGTTGTTGATCGGGGACGTTAGCCATAAAATTTGTGTTGCGTTGCCATCACGGTGGTCCACCGACCACCAACTACACCTACAATGGCATCCGTTGACAGGATGTTAATCAATGTGCCGGATCGAAGTACCTTCCATTCATGTCGTAATAATAATACTGGCCCTGCTCGCTGCAGCTCCACAGCTGTGCATGGAGTATTGTATTGTACTGTATCAGTGTTTTGTATTGTAGTAGTATTGTGCTAGCGTACAGTACGCACTACAGCCGTAGCATTAGCTCATTCCCTCAAAGCATGTTTGGACGTTTGGTAGGCGCGCCATGCCGCCGTTGCGCCACGCCGAAGACGTGCCGGACGAATCGTCCGGTGTAATAAGCAAAACAAACTATGTTGCTATGATCACGACACGAGTTCGGCAACAAACCAAACGGACGCCACAAACGCGCCATCTATGTTGAGCTTTCGTCATGTTCGTTTATTATTTTTCTCTCACAACAAATCAGCCGGCCTATATGACCAGCCGAATAATCTGTTAGAGCTCCTTCCCCCGGGTGGTGCTTTTGTACAAGATACCTGGATGGGAGTAATCGAGGCGGTGGTGCAATGCAATGATGATACTTTTTGTGCCGCTTACGCCTGGTGGCTAAATTACATTGGATCGGCTCTATTGCCGAAAATGAAGGCGGGAGGTGATCAACTTAATCTTGGAACTTTGGAAGGAACTTGAGACCACATTGTAATAGAGGCTCTTTGAATATGGAAGAACCGGAGAAAACACTGGTGGAAAGCTGCGACAATTCTAAAAGATGTCGAAGAGACGATGGTGGCTTCACTTCCCTCAAAATGACACACAAGGAGATCAGCGAATTTGACAACTTGTCATTGTGCCCCACACTCTTTAGCTACTTTGCAGAATTTTGTATGGCTTTCTTTATCTAGCTTCTTGCAACAGTTTACAACAGTTTGATTGTAATGAATCTCCTTGAGTAATGAAGCGTTGTTAAGAAGATGGATGCCATAGGGGATGGCAGTTTTCTTTTTAAAATTGAACTTCAGAGTCCGATTTTGTAGTCTTTTTTTAGAGAAAAGTAGTCCCTCTATTCTAAATTACAAGTCCAAGGAATATTATTCCTAACATGTTTGTCAAAAACAGCAGAAACATTGGACATTGCTTGTTAATTAAATCTGGTAAACATAGGTTGATCATAGATGATGGATGCCCTTTTGGTTGATCAAACGAGGAAACGAGGGCTGAGAAGGTTGTTGAAGTCAATGAGCCAGACTGCCATAGAGGCCACGCCAGCTCATCTCTCCTGCAGACATCTGCAGGCAGCGGCTCTTGCCGACGACGGCCGGTCACGCTTAGGGGCAAATCCGTCACTCCCTAACCCCCAAGACCAAAACACCCAACACGCTTCTCTTAAATGCACACCAAATGTGTACACACAACACAGCACAAGCGACGACGCGCAGGCGGCGTCACACTGCTTCACACTCCAGTACAGCTCTCACTGCGCTCGCTCCACCACGGCCCACGCCACACGCAACACCCCCCGACACTCCGGACAGAGGGGCGCAGGCACGAGAACAGCTCAGTCGCGGCGAGCTCCCGGGTCTCCAGCGGAAGAGCCGGAGGAGAGAGTGGCGGCTGGCGCGGGCTCCCTCCGAGGCTCTACGCGGCGCCTCGGCGCAATGCTGGCCTTCCCCGGGGGCAGATCGGCCTGAGTCGCGGTCGCGGCTCTCGAATCGGCGTCTTCCTCGCATGGTTCCGGCCAGAGCTTGGATCTTGCGGCGGAAGCCGCGAGAAGGGAGAGTGGGAGGGTGGTCGTTCCTTACTGTTCTGCTCGGCAAAGGTTCGGGACCTTCTTCTCTGTTCTTGAGGCAGCTGTTTTCTTTCCTGCACTCGTTTCTTTCGGGGCCTGAGAAATTGGTGCCAAGATTTGGATTTCGGCTGGATTCAGCCCCGCTCCCCATTTTTTGGTAGAGAATTTACCGAGGGATGTATGGGTTATTGTAGGTCACTGCAATGCAGTTTGTTGTGTTCGCTCCTTTTGCACAAAAATCACAGTTTGGAATCTAATAAAATGCGAGCATGGTTTGCTGCGCTCGTTTTTTGTTCAGAGAAGGACAAAGTGACCCCTTTTTTTAAATTCCTGAAGAGTTAGGTAATTTGAATCTTCCATTAATTATAATTTAACAACCACTTGATCCGATCCAACAAAAAAAAAAACACTGGAGACCAGTACTTGGTACTACTCTCTGGAGTTATTATTGTTTGTTTCCTTGCTACTTTGCCTTTTCTAGATGTGTTAGCAGCTGCTGTTTTCATATGGAAAAGGATTTATGCTATTATTGTGTAAATGTAGTTTGTGTGGTTGAGACAGTCATACCTTCACTTTACTGGGTTCGCAATCGGTTGCGCGGTGAGATTGATCCGTGTAGGACCGTGCCAGCCTATAGCCCATCCAGCCCATGAGAACAACGGCATTAATTCACCTCAGCCCCCACCAAAGGTCTAAAGCTCTCGTCTTTTCTCATTCCCTCTTTGGTTTCTTGCATTGCATCAGAGAGCTTTAGCTTTTATGTGCTAGCCTTTAGTATCTGTGCTGTGCCATAACTTTTGGTAAGCATTTGGTTCTTCAGAACCTAACGGCATGACAGCTGCATCAAGCTTGTATGGAAGGTTAGGTGAGGTGTAATCTGTAATGCAGTACTATATGCTGGTACATGCTTGGAGATCACCTCCAAGTAAAGGAATCTAGCTGTTTTCCCTTTGGAAGACTTTGGCAAAACAGTTCTTGGCATTATCTGCTACTGTTTTATTATGGGGATAGTTAGTTAGTCTTAATTCCATTGCTTGTGGGGCAGTTCTTAGTGAGCAACTTTTAAAGTTAATATGTTAAGATAATGAGTTATGTGCTTTATTAAAAGGAGGCTCGTGACTGATGAATGATGGCTACTTTCTGATGTGATATGGTGGTTTGCTTTTGTCATATGCTCCTGATCCCAACCTCAACTGCCCCGTTTAAAAGAGCAAGATAAACTATGGCAGGTCAGTTTTATGGTTGTCTTAGGTTGAGACTAGAGGAAAAGACAATGAGGGTCATGCTTGTTTCCTTATGGAGTGGCGCTTACCACTAGCAGTTGAGAAATATGAAGCGACCTGCGTCTGCGTTTGACTATGGTTGCTCCAGTTGCCAAAGTGAATTATTCTAGGTTATGCAAAGTCATAGCGTAGGTAGGTACAGCTTGAGTGACTCCCGATGCCACCCTGAAACTTCCGAATAATTTGTGATGTTGTATAAGGCACATTGTTTCTTATAAGGCACTTATTACTAAGGATTCTGTCTTTGAAATGAACTAAGATTTGGCCTTGCTTTTTTGAGAATTAGGGAGACATGTGGTGGACTGTTAATAAAGAAAAATGCCCTACTCCCCACCTATCTATTTTTGAAATATCTTTGTATTTTTGGGATCCAAATATTTGATGTACTATTTTCTGCTCCTGCCAACATGAGCAAGATGTGCTCCTCACACCTTCTCTCAAATTTCTCAGGTTCTCTTAATCATCTTTATTTTTCTTATTAGGAAGTTAGTGATAAAGTATATCAGAGGGCAAGAGCTTATGTATCATGCTTACTATCCTTATTTCTTTCTTTCATGTGAAGTATGATTTTGTTGTTATGCTCTATTTTCACTAACTGTTGTTTCTTTTTCTGTACTGCTAGAGGATTGAAATCATGATGGAAAAGCTTGTATACTAGCGCTGAATCCAGTTCTCTTAAAGCAAGTCTCAACCATGCAACATCTTACAGTGATAGCCTTTGTGGCTGCTTCTCTCCTCATTGCAGACATTCCAAATGCCCAAAGTGCTGATCTGAACTCTGACAAACAGGCTCTTCTCGCATTTGCTGCATCACTGCCTCATGGCAGGAAGCTCAACTGGAGCTCCACCACACCTGTCTGCACTTCATGGGTTGGGGTGACATGCACACCAGATAAGAGCCGTGTACATACACTGCGCCTACCTGCTGTAGGACTTTTGGTCCAATACCATCAGACACTCTTGGGAAGCTTGACGCCCTGGAGGTATTGAGCCTTAGGTCAAATCGCCTTACTGTCGACCTCCCTCCTGATGTAGGATCTATTCCTGCCCTCCATTCCCTCTACCTTCAGCATAATAACCTGTCTGGAATCATACCAACTTCCCTCTCTTCCAGCTTAACATTCTTGGACCTGTCATACAACACTTTCGATGGAGAAATCCCATTGAAAGTGCAAAATCTTACTCAACTTACTGCATTGCTTCTCCAGAATAACTCACTTTCTGGACCCATTCCTGACCTCCAACTTCCCAAATTGAGACATTTGAATTTGAGCAACAATAACCTCAGTGGGCCAATACCACCTTCCTTGCAGAGGTTTCCATCAAGTTCCTTCTTAGGGAATACTTTTCTGTGCGGGTTTCCTTTGGAACCATGTTTTGGAACTGCACCTACTCCTTCTCCTTCTTCTCCAGTATCACCACCGTCACCCAATAAGACCAGGAAGAGCTTCTGGAAAAGGATCAGAACTGGCGTGATAATTGCAAGTGCTGCTGTTGGAGGGGTATTGTTGCTTTATTTTGATTCTCATGCTCTTGATATGTATTTTCAAGAGAAAGAGACACACTGAACCTTCTACAGCTTCATCCAAAGGAAAGGCTATTGCAGGTGGCAGGGCAGAAAACCCTAAGGAAGACTATAGCAGTGGTGTTCAGGAAGCAGAGAGGAATAAATTGGTTTTCTTCGAGGGCAGTTCATATAATTTTGACTTGGAGGATTTGTTGAGAGCTTCTGCTGAAGTCCTTGAAAAGGAAGTTATGGAACCACCTACAAAGCTGTTCTTGAAGATGGAACCACAGTTGTTGTCAAGAGATTGAAGGAAGTGGTGGTTAGCAAAAAGGATTTTGAACAGCAGATGGAGATAATTGGCAGGGTTAGCCAGCATCAAAATGTCATTCCATTGCGGGCTTACTATTACTCCAAGGATGAGAAGCTGTTGGTGTTTGATTATGTCCCATCTGGTAGCCTTGCTGCTGTTTTGCATGGTACGCTCATTATTTTTCCACTTTGATTATTACTGGTCAACACTATTTCTTAATTTCTAACTGTTCAACTTGTTCCTCATATTGAAGCTAGGAAATAGACTAATACATGCACTTCAAGGTTATTAAAGATTTAGCTAGAAAACCACGAATTAAAACCAGAATCAATGCTACTAGTGGGTTTGGGACGGTGAACCTTTAATGCTTTAATAATGTAATTAGTAAAATCTGGAATGATTCCTTTAGTAGGTATAGTAGTTGGTTTTATCATCATCCAAGTTTTTCTAATCAGATTGTTCCCAAGAAAGAGATGATATTAAACATTATTAGACTTCTGTTTGAATTGTGCTCTTCAACCTATATCATCAGAAGAAATGAACTAAAATGGTGTTCTGTAATCTGGCTAGAGTTGCCACTAAACCTGTATCAAATCTATGTGTTAGCTCTTCTTTTGATCATATGAGAATTGCTGTTTTTTCTTCTTCTAAGAAAGAATCGACTAACTTATCACCATTTATCCTAGCTACCCACCTTGTTCTTTTTCCTTTTAAATCCATGAGTTGGAAAATGCGTGTCATTAGCATTCACTGTAAGTGTATCAATAAGATTCAGGCATTTAGCATCGTGTTTTGAATTTAATTTATGCCAGAAACATCGATTTTTTTACGAATTTGTATATTTTTTATGGCTTGTGAAATGAAATGACGCCGTTGCGTTTCACTGTAACTACTTTCAGGGAATAAAGCTGCTGGAAGAGCTCCATTGAACTGGGAGACAAGAGTCAAGATATCACTGGATGTAGCCCGTGGTATTGCCCATCTTCATGCTGAGGGAGGAGGGAAGTTCATCCATGGCAACATCAAAGCATCGAATGTCCTTCTATCACAGAACCTCGACGGTTGTGTCTCTGAGTTTGGCTTGGCACAGCTCATGACCACTCCACAGACCCCACCACGGCTTGTTGGATACCGAGCACCAGAAGTCCTCGAGACTAAAAAACCATCTCAGAAGTCCGATGTCTACAGCTTTGGTGTCTTGCTCCTTGAAATGCTAACTGGAAAAGCCCCTCTCAGATCTCCTGGGCGTGAGGATTCCATAGAACACCTTCCAAGATGGGTGCAGTCTGTGGTTCGTGAAGAGTGGACCGCTGAGGTCTTCGATGTGGACTTGTTAAGGCATCCCAACGTCGAGGACGAGATGGTTCAGATGCTCCAGATCGCAATGGCATGCGTGGCTATTGCCCCCGAGCAGCGGCCTAAAATGGAGGAGGTGATCAGGAGGATCACAGAGATCCGGAATTCTTACTCTTCTGGGACGAGGACGCCCCTGGAGGACAAGCCAGAGACTGCACAAGCACCATGAGGGGGTACAGCATAGTTTAGCAAGAGATGGTAGCTAGGTTGCATAGCGAATTGCTTATAGAGCTTCAGCAAAGTTGATAGCCACCTGCATAGCACGGTTTCGTCGATTCCCGATCGTTTCCAGTAAAACTGTTGTGCATTTTCTCTCCTTTTTTTCTTCTGATTCTAGCTATCTGATTGATAATCCATGCCATTGTATTGTTCAGTTAAATCAGTAGCTCTTCTGATTTTCATAGGATAGTGTTGCCCTGTAATTTGACATAATCTCTGCAGCGTGATTAATGAATTAAATTTCCCTTATATTTCTGCCAGACATCAGACAGATTTTGCGGTGCTTCATTTGGTCTCCTTTTCCTGTTCGTTTTTCTTAGGGATTTTTTTTTTTTTTTTTTTTTTTTTTTTTTTGGAACCTTAGGGTCCATAGCTGCTGTTATTGGAAAGATCCAAACCAAAGGAACTTCTTGTTGCCTGATCTGGTAGCTGGTGGTAGTAACTGCGTAGCCGCTTGGTGTTGCTGGCTTTTACCGTCCTGTCAACCACTTACTGGTAGTAGCTACTACGTACTAGCCAGCCACCTGAGTGGGTGACTCACAGAGGTCTCATTTGCTAAACCGGTTTGATAGCTTCCAACCACTAGGTTACATCAAGATGTGATCTTGCCCGTCCGCTAACGAGAGCTACATGTACATGAGATGAGAAGGCAGAAATGGACGTGCAAAAACGACTGGCCGGTCGCGGCGGTTGGCAAACCAGGGCGACGGCTGCGCCGCCTCCACGGACCACGCATACGCCTGCCGGCCCTGTCCGGCAACTAGCCAACTAGTGGTTGCGCTTGCGCAGAGCCGCAGCCGCAGGTCGCTGACGCTGACGCGTGACGCCGAGCACAGGCTCGAGACCCGGCCGCGTCATCTGGGCCGGCGCCCGGCAGCGGCAGGCTCCATGAGTCATGGTCCCCGCGTGCGCGTGCGCGTGCCGCGTGATTGCTGTTGGAGCCTCGCAGTCGGCGGGGGATGTGCTGTAGCTGCAGTGCGCGCCTTGACGGCAACGTCGGGCATCCGGCAGGCCCGTGGCTGGCCGTGCTAGTTGGGGTTGGCGGCAGTCGTGAATTCGTGATGGCATTCATGTCATGCGCGGGGACGCAATTTCACATGGCGGTCATCGGACGCCGTGGGCACGATGGCGAACCGCCGGCTGCCTGTGCGGTCGTTGCAGCAGCCAGCAGCGTACTAACCTTGTTAACGCCAAGTTGAAAAGTCTTTGATTGAGTTTGACATACATAAGCATGACCGACTGCAGTGTCTACTTAAGTTGCGGGGCAATGCATCTATACCAACCAGATTTGATGTGCTTTGACCGGATATAAGAGGCACTAAATACAAGCAATAAAATGTTATTAAAATATTGGTCATGACATACATTATCTCAGCTACTTTATGAAGCACATATCATTATCATTATCATTACTATTAATGCAGAGCATGCTTGTTTCAACTCTAGAAAATGAACCGTACGATCTGATGCTCAAATAAACATCCAAATCACATGACATCACTCTTAGTATCATTAAAGTTATCATTGCTTAGATATGTTTTTTCTCTTAGATTCTCAATGTATTCAGCTAGTCATGTGAAACGGTCAACTAATTTACAGTAAGACAAACAAATATGATGTTTATATATGATGTATATACAACAAAAATTCTTTCCAAGCCCCATATTTCAGATGGTATTCCGGAATTACCCCGGGGCTACCTTTTTCTGTTTGACACAAACCCCCGGCGGCCCGGCCCCGGGCGGGCCACCTTGCATATTTCAGTTATCGGTTCACGACGCACCAACCGAGGCCAAAGGCCACCACCATTCTTCCCCAACTCCGCAGGCCTCACCGCCCTCCCTCCGCGCCGGACGCGCCCCGATCCAGATCCAGGTATCCACCGGCCGCAGCTCCGCCTCCGCCCCTTATCCCTTAGGCGTCCTCATCGTCCCCGTTCCCCTTCCGCCGTCGTCGATTGGGGATTCGATCCATTTGGTTTGGTTATTACGAAGCCTAGATTAACTCGGCGGGCTGATCGTTTTGCTCGGTTCTGTAGAATATTTTCTCTGCTGTGAGCCCTGAAATCCAAGTATTTCTTCCTGCGATTGGTGCTCCTTCCATCCAGCCTGTTGTGGATTTGCATGTTCATACCTGTTTAATTTTGCTATTTCGTGGGGTGCTCAAGTTCTGCTCCTGGGTTTAGCAGTAGCGGTGGTTGATCCGATGTCCGCAGATCGTGGTCCGCGTATGTTTCTTCTGCTATCATAATTCATGGAACTAACTTTGAGATTTTAAATTTGCAGCCTTATCGGTCTAATCGGTACCTGATTGATGTTTATATGCTTCTAACAGACGTAGTCATGTCTAGATTTGGTATACTTGTGAATCCACCATGTAGATTTTAATGTTAGCGTCCGGATTACTTAGGATGAGCTAGCACCTCAGTAGCCAAATAAATGCCTACTCCTTTACTTTGTTCTGTTTACTCATGCTGCCAGAGTGCCTTTTTTTTTTTGGTCTAAGTAGCATTAGTTTAAGATTTGTTTGAACTATTGTATTTGTCATTCACGACTAATAAGTCACAATATGCAAATGTGGTCAATGCAGGGGCTTATCATGGCATCAAAACGTATCCTCAAGGAATTAAAGGACCTGCAAAAGGACCCTCCAACATCATGCAGTGCAGGTATGAGCTTGATTTACCAATTGACTTGTGAATGATGCTGCATGGTGTGTATCTGAGCATCGATGCATTTTGTTACATTTGTGGATACTAATTAAACTGTATTGTTACAGGGTAGGAGCTCATAATACAAAATCTTTATTGTTCAATTGAATCTTGTTGTGAACTTATACACGAGCAATTTTTTTTCTGCCATAGATCTATGTACAAGTATTCATGGGTTTGATTCTCTTAGGAATTCATTTTGAGATGTTCAGTTGGACAATAAATTATCAATATCTATACTGTAGTTTGTCAGCTGGGAATGCTATTTGTTGTAATCCAGATTTATCTGTGCGTACCAGTTTATTGCCATTCTTGCTTTGTGATACTGTGGAATGGTTGTTGATGTCTCATGTTGTAATAGCTGACGTTGATGTTTAATTTTCAACAAGAAGCATCCTGAACAGACCATCTTACTTTCATTATTTAATACTCCCTCTGTTCCAAATTATAAGTTGCTTTGATTTCTTTGGTTCATCCATTTTGCTACGTAGCTAGACATATTATTTATCTAGATACATAGCAAAATGGATTTAAAAGTCAAAGCGACTTATAATTTGGAATGGAGGGAGTAGAAAACTAATTTGATGAGTTGTGAGCAACGATTATATGTTTGCTCTCTTTTTGTGCTTTTCTTGTACAAACTTGAGTGTTCATGGATTATAGTTCTCTATTTACTTAGGTCCTGCTGGTGAGGATATGTTCCACTGGCAGGCAACCATCATGGGTCCTCCTGATAGTCCATATGCTGGAGGTGTTTTCTTAGTGAATATTCATTTCCCACCGGACTACCCCTTCAAGCCTCCAAAGGTTAGCATCACTTTATTCTTGAGTTCAATTTTCGTTTTTTCTGTTTTCTTTATTGGAAGATGAAAAATTCTGTTCTGTCAGTCTGCGAACAGGCCTAGCTGAGTTGGTTAGGTGGCTCTAGTAGTACTCCTGAAGTCCTGGGTTTGACTCCCCATGGGAGCAAGTTTCAGGCTAAGTGTAAGGGCCGGCATAGGCTGCAATCTTTCTTATATGGGCTACAGTGTTGTTGTGTATGTGTTGGGCTGGGGTTCAGGGGTGTTCTTGACCTGCGTGAGAGGGTCATCTTAGCAAAAATGCCCTGTGCTGTGTTACCCCTTCCCTACCCCTCCCCCGCTGGGTACCGGTGTTAATTCTTGTATGTATGATCATCCCCATTTTGACATGCAGAGTCAACTAACCCTTGAATCTGTATGGTCTAAAAACCATTATTTCATTATTTTAGCCATTCCTTACATCACTGTTATGTTGCTTATTTTTCTGAATATTAGCAATATACTTCATGGTGGTACTGAACTTAAGTATGATTTTGGTAGGCTCAATTTTTTGGGTCAGTTTCTTTTTGTATAGAGTTTTTCTCTGACTGTTTTCTTCTGTTTCTGCCCACTACCTTTGAACTATCTCCTTTTTAGGTATCTTTTAAGACGAAGGTCTTCCATCCAAACATCAATAGTAACGGAAGCATATGTCTCGACATTCTTAAGGAGCAATGGAGCCCTGCTTTGACAATCTCTAAGGTGCTGACACAATTTAGTCTACTTTACTAGTATGACTTGTGCACAGTACAAGATTAGTTTAAATGCGTGCCCTCATGTTTATCTTCTTGATGTGTTAGCCCCTATACTCTTCATATTATAATTGAATGCTAATTTAGATGATATAGTTTCCTTCAATTTGAAATGTCAGTATTTGCCTCGTGTTAAGTCTCTATATGTAAGATTAAATGCTGTATTGCTGTTTATCCAGTCTAATGGTTCAGAATAAAACTGATATATATAAGCTGTTCTTGTTTATGCTGTCAGCATGTTATGGGCTTATGGCAGAATATCAATTGCAAGCCATTTTTTGGTTCAAAATTTACACGTCCAAAAAATACCAGAGAAATTATTATATGTAGTTAGGCTGTGGAGTCTTGTTCTTATAAAGACTGTCAGACAATAGTATGATTCTCTCCTCAAGCTCACCTATTCTACAACTGCCATTCAGGATCAGTGTGATTTCTATATGTAGTATGTCATCCTCGAAATACTTGCATACTAATGTGTTGCTGCACCACTAACCACCATTTTTGTTTTTGATGTTTTAGGTTTTGCTTTCTATCTGCTCCCTGCTTACTGATCCCAACCCCGACGACCCTCTTGTCCCTGAGATTGCTCACATGTACAAGACGGATCGGCCTAAGTATGAGGCGACAGCCCGCAGCTGGACCCAGAAGTATGCCATGGGATGAAATGAAGCCAAAACCCTCATATTCGGCATTACCGCTTAATTGCAGACGATTGTGGTGTTGCCCCATGAAACTGTTCCTGGGGACGTATGTTCTTCCTTGTGGCCCGTGTGCATTCCCCGATCCATCTAGGGTCGAGTCCTAGTCCAACATCAACCTACCATTGCCGTCTATAATGAGATGACTTATGCTTGCTGTGATAACTATGCTAGTGTTGATGTTATTTGGTAAATGATTCTCATTGAGGGCTTGTTCAGGTATTGGAGGGGACGAGAGGGATTTTGACTTATTGGGGAACTCTGGTGCCCATGGCCTGCTCTAGGGCCCTGAGATAGCCAGCCGAGGTCATGCCGTGGCCCACATTTGCTTTCCTTTCGGTCTATCCAACTCACATGTTGGTGCCGTACATATAGGGAAAATGGGCCTGTTTGCTTGAGTGCCTCCCATGGGGGGCGGCGGGCTTTAGCTGCAGTGCGCGCCTTGACGGCAACGACGGGCATCCGGCAGGCCCGTGGCGTGCTTGGTTGGGGTTGGCGGCGGTCGTGATGGCATTCATGTCATGCGCGGGGACGCAATTTCACATGGCGGTCGTCGGACGCCTTGGGCACGATGGCGAACCGCCGGCTGCCTGTGCGGCTGAGCCTTTTCTCGTTGCAGCAGCCAGCTGCGTACTAACCTTGTTAACGCCAAGTTGAAAAGTCATTTTGTACATAAGCATGACCGACTGCGGTGTCTACTTTACCTGCGGGGCAATACATCTATACCAACCAGAATTGATGTTCAAGTCAGGCTTTGACCGGATATAAGAGGCACTACATGCAATAAAATGTTATGAAAATATTGGTCATGACATACATTATTTCACCTACTTTATGAAGCACGTATCATTATCATTACTATTGATGCAGAGCATGCTTCTTTCGACTTGCAGATCTGATGCTCAAATAAACATCCAAATTACAATGACATCACTCTTAGTATCATCTAAGCTATCATTGCTTACACATGTTTTTTCTCTATAGATTCTTAGGGTGTGTTTGGTTGGGTGGCCAACCCTTAACCTGGCTTTCTAAGGCCAATTTTTATACGTTTGGTTGCTTGTAAAGGGTCTGGAGCCTGGCTCAGGCTGGTCATCCGTACAGAGATAGCCTGGCCAGGGTTGAACGCCGGATTTGGTCGTTCAAGTGGAGCCAGGCTCTAGCTCAAGTTCCTCTCACCCCCGGGCGAGTTCTTCTCACCCCACGATGGCGATGGGTGGGCGGCCCAGCAGCTTGGCGGGGACGACGAACCGCTGCGTCTCCTTCCCCTCCGCGCCGACCTTCACCGGCACGTGCCCTACCGGGACCTTCCTGCCAGTGGAACCAGGCGAAGCCGGCATCAAGCTCCACCACGGTGCCCAGCATCAAGCCCTACGGGGGTGTGTGCTCGGCCCATGCGGCAGCACGGGTCACGCTCGAGCAGCCGCCCAACGAGGTCCTGCAACTGAGCGGCGGCGACCTCGCCATTGTCGTGGCGCCGCTCATGCTCCCACCGATGGCCCACCAGGAGACGCCGAAGGCCCACCAGGAGACGTCGTTGTCGTCGCCGCTCACGCTCACAAGCTACGGCAGCGACCGCGAGCTCTGCTTCGAGCTGCTGTGTGCTCGGCATCGTGCGGAGGCCCCGCCGTCGTGCGAAGGCGTGTGCTGCTGCTGTGTGTGTATGCCCGCCGTCGTGCTGCTGGTGAGTGCCTCCGTGGTGCTGCTGTTGTGGGCTGCTGTGTGCTGGTGTGTGCCCGCCGCAGCTGCTGCGTGTGTCCGCCGCCGTGCTCACCTTGCTACCGTGTGCTGCTGCTCACTGGATGCTCGTCACATGTTCGATGAAATTGCTCAGAGGAGGTAAACTTACCATCTTGAAGAAGAGGTGACTGCATCAAAATAAATCAGACAAACCAAACCCATTATAAGACTAGCCAGATTTATATGATGCAGGCAACCAAATAAATATATCATGGCTTATTAGAGGTAGGCTTAGGCTAGCCTGTTTTAGTTTTGCTAGCCAGACTTATCAAATAAATAAACCAAACACACCCTTAGTGTATTCGGCTAGTCATGTAAGAGGACCAACTAATTTACAGCTGATAAGATAAGTAAATATGATGTTTATATATGACGTATAATACAAAAATTATTTCCAAGCCCCATATTTCAGATGGTATTCCGGAATTACCCCGGGGCTACCTTTCTCTGTTATCGGTTCACGACGCACCAACCGAGGCCAAAGGCCACCACCATTCCTTCCCAACTCCGCAGGCTGCTGCTCACCGCCCTCCCTCCGCGCCGGACGCGCCCCGATCCAGATCCAGGTATCCACCGGCCGCAGCTCCGCCTCCGCCCCTTATCCTTTAGGCGTCCTCATCGTCCCCGTTCCCCTTCCGCCGTCGTCGATTGGGGATTCGATCCAGGACTGGATTCGATCCCTTTTTTTGTTTGGTTATTACGATAAGAAGCCTAGATTAACTCGGCGGGCTGATCGTTTTGCTCTGTCCCGTAGAATACTTTCTCTGCTGTGAGCCCTGAAATCCAAGTGTTTCTTCCTGCGATTGGAGCTCCTTCCATCCAGCCTGTTGTGGATTTGCTTGTTGGGTGGTGGCGTGCTAATAATATACCTGTTTAATTTTGCTGTTTCTTGGGGTGCTCAAGTTCTGCTCCTAGGTTTAGCAGTAGCGGTGGTTGATCTGATGTCCGCAGATCGTGGTCTGCGTATGTTTCTTTTGCGATCATAATTCATGAAGCTAACTTTGAGATTTTAAATTGGCAGCCTTATCGGTCCAATCATTACCTGATTGATGTTTTATATGCTTCTAACAGACGTAGTCATGTCAAGATTTGGTATACTTGTGGATCCACCATGTAGATTTTAATGTTAGCGTCTGGATTACATAGGATGAGCTAGCACCTCAGTAGCCAAATAAATGCCTACTCCTTTACTTTGTTCTGTTTACTCATGCTGCCAGAGTGTTTTTTTTTTTTGTGTAAGTAGCATTAGTTTAAGATTTGTTTGAACTATTGTATTTGTCATTCACGACTAATAAGTCACTATATGCAAATGTGGTCAATGCAGGGGCTTATCATGGCATCAAAACGTATCCTCAAGGAATTGAAGGACCTGCAAAAGGACCCTCCAACATCATGCAGTGCAGGTATGAGCTCGATTTACCAATTGACTTGTGAATGATGCTGCATGGTGTGTATCTGAGCATCGATGCATTTTGTTACATTTGTGGATACTAATTAAACTGTATTGTTACAGGGTAGGAGCTCATAATACAAAAACTTTATTGTTCAATTGAATCTTGTTGTGAACTTATACACGAGCAATTTTTTTTTTTTCTGCCATAGATCTATGTACAAGTATTCATGGGTTTGGTTCTCTTAGGAATTCATTTTGAGATGTTCAGTTGGACAATAAATTATCAATATCTATACTGTAGTTTGTCAGCTGGGAATGCTATTTGTTGTAATCCAGATTTATCTATGCGTACCAGTTTATTGCCATTCTTGCTTTGCGATACTGTGGAATGGTTGTTGATGTCTCATGTTGTAATTGCTGACGTTGATGTTTAATTTTCAACAAGAAGCATCCTGAACAGACCATCTTACTTTCATTATTTAATACTCCCTCTGTTCCAAATTATAAGTTGCTTTGATTTTTTTGGTTCATCCATTTTGCTACGTAGCTAGACATATTATTTATCTAGATACTACTCCGTTCCAAAATAATTGTCGTTTTCGGTTTCGTATCATAAGTTTGACTTGATTTATAGAAAATACATGCAATATTTATATCTCTGAATAATTTTGTTAAAAAACTAGATTCAAAGATCTTTCCGATGATGCTAATTATGATACTAATCGATAATATTTATTATTTATAAAAATTGCCGGTATTTGTTTCTCGGAAACTAAAGCGACAGTTATTTTGGGACGGAGTGAGTACATAGCAAAATGGATTTAAAAGTCAAAGCGACTTATAATTTGGAATGGAGGGAGTAGAAAACTAATTTGATGAGTTCTGGCAATGATTATATGTTTGCTCTCTTTTTGTGCTTTTCTTGTACACACTTGAGTGTTCATGGATTATAGTTCTCTATTTACTTAGGTCCTGCTGGTGAGGATATGTTCCACTGGCAGGCAACCATCATGGGTCCTCCTGATAGTCCATATGCTGGAGGTGTTTTCTTAGTGAACATTCATTTCCCCCCGGACTACCCCTTCAAGCCTCCAAAGGTTAGCATCACTTTATTCTTGAGTTCAATTTTCGTTTTTTCTGTTTTCTTTATTGGAAGATGAAAAATTCTGTTCTGTCAGTCTACCAACGGGCCTAGCTGAGTTGGTTAGGTGGCTCTAGTAGTACTCCTGAAGTCCTGGGTTTGACTCCCCATGGGAGCAAGTTTCAGGCTAAGCGTAAGGGCCGGCATAGGCTGCAATCTTTCTTATATGGGCTACGGTGTTGTTGTGTATGTGTTGGGCTGGGGTTCAGGGGTGTTCTTGACCTGCGTGAGAGGGTCATCTTAGCAAAAATGCCCTGTGCTGTGTTACCCCTTCCCTACCACTTCCCCGCTGGGTACCGGTGTTAATTCTTGTATGTATGATCATCCCCATTTTGACATGCAGAGTCAACTAACCCTTGAATCTGTATGGTCTAAAAACCATTATTTCATTATTTTAGCCATTCCTTACATCACTGTTATGTTGCTTATTTTTCTGAATATTAGCAATATACTTCATGGTGGTACTGAACTTAAGTATGATTTTGGTAGGCTCAATTTTTTGGGTCAGTTTCTTTTTGTGTAGAGTTTTTCTCTGACTGTTTTCTTCTGTTTCTGCCCACTACCTTTGAACTATCTCCTTTTTAGGTATCTTTTAAGACGAAGGTCTTCCATCCAAACATCAATAGTAACGGAAGCATATGTCTCGACATTCTTAAGGAGCAATGGAGCCCTGCTTTGACAATCTCTAAGGTGCTGACACAATTTAGTCTACTTTACTAGTATGACTTGTGCACAGTAGATGATTAGTTTAAATGCGTGCCCTCATGTTTATCTTCTTGATGTGTTAGTCCCTATACTCTTCATATTGTAGTTGAATGCTAATTTAGATGATATAGATTCCTGCAATTTGAAATGTCAGTATTTGCCTCGTGTTAAGTCTCTGTATGTAAGATTAAATGCTGTATTGCTGTTTATCCAATCTAATGGTTCAGAATAAAACTGATATATATAAGCTGTTCTTGTTTATGCTGTCAGCATGTTATGGGCTTATGGCAGAATATCAATTGCAAGCCATTTTTTGGTTCAAAATTTACACGTCCAAAAAATACCAGAGAAATTATTATATGTAGTTAGGCTGTGGAGTCTTGTTCTTATAAAGACTGTCAGACAATAGTATGATTCTCTCCTCAAGCTCACCTATTCTACAACTGCCATTCAGGATCAGTGTGATTTCTATATGTAGTATGTCATCCTCGAAATACTTGCATACTAATGTGTTGCTGCACCACTAACCACCATTTTTGTTTTTGATGTTTTAGGTTTTGCTTTCTATCTGCTCCCTGCTTACTGATCCCAACCCCGACGACCCTCTTGTCCCTGAGATTGCTCACATGTACAAGACGGATCGGCCTAAGTATGAGGCGACAGCCCGCAGCTGGACCCAGAAGTATGCCATGGGATGAAATGAAGCCAAAACCCTCATATTCGGCATTACCGCTTAATTGCAGACGATTGTGGTGTTGCCCCATGAAACTGTTCCTGGGGACGTATGTTCTTCCTTGTGGCCCGTGTGCATTCCCCGATCCATCTAGGATCGAGTCCTAGTCCAACATCAACCTACCATTGCCGTTGATAATGAGATGACTTATGCTTTCTGTGATAACTATGCTAGTGTTGATGTTATTTGGTAAATGATTCTCATTGAGGGCTTGTTCAGGTATTGGAGGGGACGATTTTGACTTATTGGGGAACTCTGGTGCCCATGGCCTGCTCTAGGGTCCTGAGGCAGCCAGCCGAGGTCATTCCGTGGCCCACATTTGCTTTCCTTTCGGTCTATCCAACTCACATGTTGGTGTCGTACATATGGGGAAAATGGGCCTGTTTGCTTGAGTGCCTCCCATGGAGCACGCGAGTGCAAAGATGCTTGAACAGGCGCTTAATAAGAAAGAAAATAGTCCAATTTACCCCCTTATCTGCAAAACCAGTGGTGTTTAAACCTCCTCCCCTTTGGAGCCGTTCATTTTTACACCAGTGGTTCTAATGGCGGTTTTGTTGATGTGGCGTCACGCGATAGGATAAATTGGACAATTCAAAGTTAAGGCAAATCGGTCTACAGATATTTTCATAAAAAATTATCTAGTAGTTCATTAAAAAATCAAAATGTTATTCAAATATGTTTTTACATGAAAAATTGCAACTAAAAATTCTAAAACCTGGTTTAATCTTAGAAAATCAAAGACATTTCATTTTAGCTCAAAAAATTGTAAAATCTAGTTTTACAGATATTTTCATAAAAAATTATCCAGTAGTTCATTAAAAAATCAAAATGTTATTCAAATATGTTTTTAAATGAAAAATTGCAATTAAAAATCCTAAAACTTGGTTTAATCTTAGAAAATCAAAGACATTTCATTTTAGCTCAAAAAATCGTAAAATTTGGTGCCTACCTTGAAATTGTTTGAATATAAATGAATTTTTTTTTTTGATGTTGGTGCTTATTTGCTAGTATAAGCTAAGCGCCATAATATAGAGCATGATTTTAGAAAAAAGAAATTTAAAATAGTTTCATAATTTTTCAAGCTAAAACAAAATGTCTATGAATTTCTAAGATTATACTAGTTTTTAGGATATGTCAAGTCAGAACTTATATGAAACCTGAGTAGATAGTTCGGTGTCCGGGTGCCATCCAACTCTTTTGTGTTGTTTGTAATATGGTCTCTTCTACCGAGGATTTAGGACGTGCTTTGGATCTTTCACTCAGTACTATGTAGCCTTACGAAGCAAAGATTTAGATGGAAGCTGCTTGGTTGGATCAACAACAAGAATGCCTTGAAACTTTTTGTGCATATACAAAACTTTACTGTAGCTACATGTTTTATTAGGAGTAGGAGGCACTCTTAATTACATATGCTCGAAGTTAGTATAATGTACATACTCCTTCCGTATAGAAAAAAAAAAGTCGTTTTATACAAGGTTTGAGTCAAATATTGGGAACATAAATCATGAATAACTTTTAAATTATTAAATTTAAAAATATAAAAACCATATGAATAGATTTATCTTAAAAAATATTTTTATAAAAGTATAAATATATCACTTTATGATAAGTATTTATAAAAATATGAAGTCAAAGTTATACTTTGGATTGTCCTAAACAACTTCTATTTCCAACATGGAGGGAGTACTCGGTTATATAATGTGTTAGCAAGTAATATAGTTTAGATGGCTAGTTTTTGGCTCAATTAACACATTAATTGTCAATGTTTTCCTGTATACATTTTGAAGTTGAGTCACGCAAACGGAAAGGATACGGCCATGCGCATGAAAAAGGACTGAGCTGCTGCAGGCCCATCCGTGTCTCCCTTGATCAACGGGATTTGAGAACATATACTTCCTTTTTCAAGATTAATTTATTGATTTAAAAAATCTAAAAAATTGATGGCTCAGATTTATTTACGGTGTATTGTAGCACTGCCCTTTTTCTATTAGCATTAGCATAGGAGAGCCAAAATGGCTCATGTGAATTGGCAGGGTTATGTGACTTGGCAGGGTTGGACGCAGGGTTGGACGAGGTAATGAACGCATGACGAAGAAACCGTACCATGCACACCCTCATTTCCGAAAGCACACCTTGTGGCCCTGCAGGCTTTGACTCTCCCGCTCTTTGTTATGTCTCTACCTTGCACAATTTCTTCGACTGGAACTACGGTGAGGTGTTCCAAACCCCTGTGTTAGCTCGTGAAAAGAACGCACAGCATCGAATCCGATGATTTGCTTGCTGGCTCGGAGTAGAAAGTGTCCGGACCATGGAGCCCGTACACCATGGCCCCGGTACGGTGACCAGGTCCCAGCTCTAGTATAGGCGTCTAGCGACAAGGAAGCTGGTTTACTCGGACAGCCATATGATCCGGTCCAGGCGTTGACGTCGATGTCAAGCGACGACTGTGAACCCAAGCGATATACTCACCTGCTATCTCATCGTATACGCACCTCTGCTATCTCACTGCTCGACAACTGCATGAGCCTGGAGTGTGTTTCGCAGAGCAAGGGATACTTCGGTTCTTCCATCTCTTCATGTCTTCGATAGTAAATTGGTGCGATAGCTACGAGGCACCACCGGCCGGTGACAGGTAAGAAGTCAAGGTTTCCAGAACAAACTAGTAGTTCCTTCCTTGTAAGTAACAATGGAGACCCATTGGTTAACCAACGCAATTAAGAACAGTTCAAACCATTTGGAAGAAGAGTTCATGTAACAGCGATTGGAAGAGAGAATGATGAGTCGGATGTGAACGCATCCTCATTGTGCTCTACAGTCTACAGTACAGTAGCGGGGGACCGACCGGGTCTCCTCCGCCTTCGCTTTCAGCACCCGTGCGCGCGCGTTGTCCTGGCACGGTGGCACCTACCGTACCATTTCACTCGCGTTGGCGTCAACGGCGGTTTGGAAGCAGCAATCTCGCCACAACAGCCAGCCAGCGTTTTGTTGTGCAAAGCAGAGCAGAGCAGAAGATGTCCTAGTCAAACACAGCTCGTCCTTCCACAGCTACTGCTTCTTCCTAGCTGTTTCAAGAGACAACGATTCTCCCGGCTCCTCCGCGTCCCGGCGTCTTCCTGCTGTCCGGCTTCACGTCTCGGGAGGTGGAAGCACCGTGGGGTTTCTTGGAACGGACCTGAGCAGGGCAGAGCAGCGAATTCCCGTCCTCCTTGAGACCAGTGGATGAAGAGGTGGAGGAGAAATCGAGGGAATTCCTAGAGGTCCGGCCGGTCTAGGTACGCCTCTCGATCGGCTCTTCGTCGTAGTTCTCGTCGCTGCCGCTCACGGATTCCTGCTCTCTTCTTGCAGGTCATCATGCAGACCGAGGAGGTGAAGTCGCGGTTCGGGCGCTGCCCGTACTGCCGCGCCATGATCTACCAGGACCTCAGCGCCATCATCTTCTACTGCAGCAAGTGCCGCACGCCCATCCGAGGTACGCGACGAGTTCCGGCTGTCTTTCTCTGTTCAGCGCCCGGCGCGATCGATCGACTGATAGCGCGGCTTCTCCTCCCGCATTGCTTGCTACAGGCAAGAACCCGCAGCCCACCGACGAGACCGAGTACGCGCTCGCGCAGCTCGAGATCCTCTCCGCCGACACCGCCTCCGTGTTCTCCGACGACGTCGAGCCGCCAGCGAATCCGAGGTCAGCGTCAGCTTGGGCCATCGAGGATGATGACGATCGGCGGCCGCCGCTGCAGAGCAGGTCAGCCACCGGAAGAAGCTCCGTGCCGGGCAGGCAGGGTGCAGGAGCCGCGTTGTCCTCGTCGTACAGAGAGTTCGGTTCGGTCAGGACAGGTCCAAGAAGCGGCGGCGGCGGCGGCGCTCTCAGCTCCGGCCTGAATCGGGACGATCACCAGACGGAGGCCGCGAGGAGCGCGTCGCCGCTGCACAGTCGCGTGACCCAGCTCCGGCCGTCGTCGCGGCGGACCAGGCGATCGAGCAGCGGCGACGTGGACGTGCGCAGCGACGCGGGGTCGGGCACCGAGTCGGACTCCGACGCGCCCGCGACGGCTACGTCCTACACGCGCCGGTCGTCGCCGCTGAGCTCGCAAGAACTCGAAGTGGCGACGGCCCTGTCAGGATTCGAGCCGGCCGACCTTACGAGGACGCCGCTCAGTGATCCGGCGTTCCAGAAGGACCTCCTGCAGGCGCTGGACAACCTCCGGAAGCTCATCGCCGCCGTCGACCATCCGCGGAGCATCGACGGGCACTGGCACGGCCAAGCCGCGATGCCTCGGCTGAGCGCGTCCTGCAACGACGAGAGCGGCGGCAAGCGTGCGATAACGAGGCGCAGCTCCCGCCTCATGCGCCGCCTGGAGTCGCAGCTCACGCGGGCGTTGCCCGTCGAGCGCCCGCGCCGAGACGCGAGCGCGTCGTCCTCCTCTTCGGCGTCGAGCGGCCGGCGCGGTGGTGCCAGGGCGCGGGGGCAACAATGCCGCCCGGTGCTGGGCGGCACGCCGTTCGTTGTCTGCGGCGAGTGCTCTGAGGTATTGCAGCTGCCGCCCGCCCTGCCCGCCGGCAGAGTCTCCAGGCTGCAGTGCGGTGGCTGCGGCGAAGCGTTCGAGCTGACGCTGCCGGCGATCGGCTCGACGGACCTGCCCAAGAAGATCTTTTCAGCGCCGCAGCCTGCTGTCTGCGCCGGAGAAGACGCCGAGGAGTATCCGCTCGCCAGAAGCAACCTGAGCGGCGAGCAGCCACGGCAGGCGGGGCCGCTTCACCGCGTCCTGGGGTACAGCTCCGTTAGCTCGGTTCTACGCAGCCGGCGGTACGGCGAGTACAGCTGAGCTGAGCGTGTGTTCTTTGTTTTTTTTTCCTCCATTCTTTTTTAGTACTATATAGGCCGGAAAGATTCAGCGGGGCGTGGTGATCTATGTGTAAATTCATGAACGATTCTTCATTCTTTTGCTATATATTTCATAGAATTGTTTGTAAATTGCAATGAGCCTGATTAGTTTTTTTTTTCCCCATGAAAGATGCGCATTATTTTCACTCATTGTGCATTCTTTTAGAATACATTCGTAATGGAATGCTGTATATAGTATAAAACGAGGGTTTGTTAGCCGATGCTAATTACATATCAAACTTGTTATTCCACGATCTGTATCTTGCGGAGATTCGAAGATTTGATTGTAAGTTTGTTGAACAAGTTGCATCATCGCAAAATAAGAAAAAGAAAGTTGTTTTAGTTGACTAAGACCAAGAGTGGCTGCCTGGTAGCACGGGCCCGCCCGCCGGCGAGAGAAGCATATGATCGAACGCCTAACCTTCTCCCAAATGAGAAATGACAGCCCACGAAGCATGGCCACTGAATCTCCCGCCGTCGCCGTCGCTGGCGACGCAAATTCCACTGAACCATGGAGCGCGCGGGTGCGCACCCTCACGCGCCTCGGGCGGCACAGGGAGTCGCTTGCTCTCCTACGTCACGGCGACCCCTCGCCGCCGCCCCACGCGCTGGCGCTCCCGGCCTCGGTCATCTCCTGTGCCGCGCTGTCCCTCCCCTCCGGCGTTGCCCAGATACACGCGCTCGCCGCCAAGCGCGGCCTGCTCCCCGCCGCCGACGCCTACCTGCTCTCCGCGCTGCTGACCTCCTACTCCTGCCTCGGCTCCCTCCGGCTCGCCCACCAGCTCCTCGACGAAATGCCTCTCGAGTCCACACCCCACACCACGCTCCGCACCGCGTTCAACTCTGTCATCTCCGGCTGCGCCCTCCACGCTCTCCCGGTGGCCTGCTTCGCTCTCTTCCGCCGCATGCGCGCCGCCGCGGTCCGCTTCGACGCGGTCACCCTCCTCGCGCTTGTCCCTTCGGCGCCTCTGAGCGTCGTGCCGCAGGTCCACGCGCTCGCTGCCCGAGTCGGGCTCGCCACCGAGACCACCGTGGCTAACTGCCTCATATCCACATACTCGCGCGGCGGCGCGTTCGGCGCGGCCCTCGCCCGGAGGGTCTTCGACGAGATGCCGCTCGCCTCCCGCGACCTGGTGTCGTGGAACGCTGTGCTATCAGCCCACGCACAGAACGGCCTGGCCGTGGACGCCCTCGAGCTCTACCGCAGGATGCGTAGCCCCGAAGGCAGCGGGGTGGAGCCGGACGCCGTGACGATCGTCGGCGTGCTCTCCTCCGCAGCGCACCTGGGCGCGCGCGGTGTGGGCTTCGACGTCGAGCACTACGTGCGCCAGAGGCTCCCGGGCTTCCGCACCAACGTGCAGCTGTGCAACGCGCTAATCAACTTCCACGCGCGCTGCGGTAGCCTGCCCCGAGCTCAGCAGCTGTTCGACGAAATGCCCAGGAAGAGCATCGTGTCATGGACGGCGCTGATCACTGGGCACGGCATGCACGGAAATGGTGACGTCGCCGTGAGCCTCTTCGAAAGGATGGTGGCCGAAGGCATCCGCCCGGACAACGTCGCAATGGTGGGCCTCCTCTCCGCGTGCAGCCACGCCGGGTTGTACGACGAGGGGCGCAGGTACTTCTCAACAATGGAGAGCGTCTACAAGCTGCGGCCCACGCTGGAGCACTACACCTGCATGGTGGACCTCCTCGGACGTGCTGGCCGCCTGGAGGAGGCTCGAGAGCTCATCTCGTCGATGCCCATGCCGGCCGACGGCGCGGTCTGGGGTGCCCTTCTTGGTGCGTGCAAGATACACAAGAACGTGGAGGTCGGGGAGGAAGCCTTCGCCCATGTCGTCGAACTGGAGCCGAGGAACGCGGGATACTATGTGCTCATGTCGAACATATACACCGACACGGGGCAGCCAGACGGCGTCGCGAGGGTACGGGCGATGATGAGGGGGCGCGGGCTCAAGAAGGAGCCCGGATGCAGCTACGTCGAGCACAAGGGGAGGGTGCACCTCTTCATGGCCGACGACCACTCACATCCACAAGCGAGGAGGATCTACGAGCTGGTGATCAGGCTGGAGCTGATGGTGAAGGAGAAGTCGGGAGTGAGGGAGCGTGATGTGGCGGCTGACAAGGGACGGATGGAGAAGACGACTGCACAGCCGCTGGTTGGGATTCACAGCGAGAAGTTGGCGGTGGCGTTTGGGTTTCTGAACACTGAGGCCGGCAGTGAGATTGTGGTGATCAAGAACCTCAGGGTGTGCGGGGAATGCCACTCGTTCTTGAAGGCCGTTTCGGCCACTACCAACCGGGCGTTCCTGGTCAGGGATGCGAGCCGATTCCATCGCTTCGATGGTGGAGTTTGCTCCTGCAAAGATTACTGGTGATTGGTGAAGGGCCTGATGCTGGCCACTGGCTCTGTGAGACCATTTGTCGCCTTTGAACAAGGCGCTAAATGGGATGTGACGACTGCTGATACAGACGTGCTACAAACGCCCTCATCCCCGGGTGACGCCGTCTCTGCCCGATGTTGGTTTGAACTTGACCAGGGTAGTGATGCACCGTGATGAGGGAACCAATCTACTCGTCCAAACAAACCGACGGGCGACGAAGACGTAAAGCACTGTACTATGCACTTTCGGTCGAAGGGCCGTCCAACCAGTGTCCACCCAAATTCGATGGCATCATGTACTGTAACAGAGTGCAGTATCATATCATATAACCTCACAGCAAAGGCTGCTGATAATAAAGTAGATAAGCTGAGTCTGACTGTAGCTGTGATGTACACAATTTCTTCCTACACAATGAGTTCAGAGTGATGTGGGATATTTGTTTCATCTCAACACGAAGTTTCATCCTAGTAAAAAAGGAAATTCCAAAATAATCAAGTCAAAATAAGGCAGGGTAATATATATTAATAATATGGACTCAAGATGACTGTAGCTGTGATGTACAAAAGATCTTCTGGATCTATTTTAATACACAATGGTAAAATAATACTAATACATTGGTCAAAAATCGAGACCATATATATAAATCCTTTTGCTAGTTTACAAAGAACGGCACCCTGGACAGACTCAAAGCAGGGGGAGCCAAAAAGGAAAACTTTGCATTCTTGTACAACACTTGATATCATAAGCCGTCACATTCCTCCAGTTGAGGATGTTCTTCCTATTCTTTGAGCACCAAGTTTTGGTTGCGCCGGCTTTGTTCCTCGGCCCCTACCTGATGAGGCTAACGGTCTGGCTTTGGTTGCTGGTGGAGGTGCTGCAATGGCACCCCATAGGTCGTCACTACTTCCTGCAGCTGGCTTCAAAGGCTTCCCAGATGATTTTGGAGGAGGTGCCGCTATTGAACCCCAGAGGTCATCGTCATCATTATGTGATGTTGATGGCTTGATGTCTGCAGGTTTTACTGCACTTTTGGGTGGCGCAGCAGCTATAGGACCCCATAGAGGATCGTCTTCTGATTTTGGCGCTTTTAGTGGGTTGGATTTAGATGGGTTTGCAACTGCATTTGAGAAAATCAAGAGAAGAAAACCAACAAAATCAAATGGTTATCTTATTAATCTAGTTTGGTACCATCACAAGGATGTAAAAGATGGAAATGTCACCCTACGTGAAGTTGACACGTGAGTAATTTCACATCTGATTATGTTTGCAATAGTACAAGTGTAATGAAAGATGACCATGCAACTGCATGAAACAAAACAACACTTGACAAAAGCAACTTACCAGCTTGCTTTGGTTGCACCACGGGACGTTTCTGAGCAGCCTGTATGTTGGATAGAAGAGATGGGGATGGCTTGTCCTCAAACGGATCTACATCATCCCATCCATCTTTATCGCTACCATTCTCCTCATGAATATTACCATCCTCAAGCTCACCCCACCCATCTACTGAAGACCTTGCTGATGCTGGAGCAGCTTGATCAAGGGAGCTGGATGTGGATGGTGCATATGCTAGTGTGGAAGCCTGAGTGTCTGGCAATCAAATTGATACTCAATTGTAGATCTTTTAAAGTGAACAGAACTACTGCAGGTGCTCACACTCAAATAGTCCATAAAAAAATAGGATAGATGTTGCAATGGGGCATGAAGGTACTAATAACAGGATACTATCATACAAGGTTAGAATTCAAAATATACAACACATGGCATTATCAATTCTTGTTTGTCATGGTTTTCCTGTTCTTTCTTGTTTGTCACCAACCCAAGGTGACCAGTTCCATCCAACTTTCTGAATTTTGACCATTGATATGTGAAACCACTAAAGTTTAATTTATATGAAAAATCATATTAACAGATTTTTCTATTGAAATTATTTCATAGAGATAGAGGTATAAATTGTTTAGTAAATGCTCATACAAACTTGTAAAAACTAGTTGTCAGATGCATCCAGAAACCTACAGGTATTCATAACAGTTAAAAAAGAATTGATGGGAGTACTGTATTAATCCTCTTTTTTAGAAATCTAATCCTCACCCTTTATCCATTTATGCATAAGAGAACAGTAGTGATGTTAGGGATGAAAGCAATTGTGATAATTAAATTACCAATACCTGGAGCAGCAGTCGAGGTTGTTGATGCTCGAGAATTACTGGCATTTGCAGTAGACATTGGGGCATGGTCAGAAGGTTTACCCTTTTGTGTAACAGAACTCATGGCCCACCTGTACCCAGACGAGTTTGAATAAACAATCCAATAGAATACAGAAGACTAAAATAACACATCATTCAGTATGTCGTTACAGCTTAAAACTGGCATATTTTTTTCAACTCTTTCACAAATGCAGGTGAATTTATTGCTGATACTCAGAAGTCATGCATTGGGTGAAGCTTTCAACGAGATATATTAAGCATGCCAAAAGTATGGCAGTGAACCAAACAATTGACTCAAGCTGTGGCAAAGTGTTGCAGTGAACTAAAACAGGGCCTGATTATAAACAACATTTATTTCCTTTTGGCCACCAAGATGTGGATAGCTTACCCAAGTAAACCTGCATTTCCAGGCTTAACACCAGTACTTTCAGTCACCCTGTTGTCTCCCCGTATTAAGCTATAGGACACAAAATTAAAACATTAGACAACACTGAAAGAACAAAATTGACAGTACAGAAAGTAAAGGAGAATATCTACTAATTTACATTAGTAAATACAGCAGATGACCTTAACCCAAAAAGAGAGGCTCTAAAAACATTTTGACCTATGATCTAAACCATGAAAAGTACCAAAACCCTTGAACCTAAATGAACAAAATTCAAAAAACTAGCATTGACATGCTCGCCAGTTCCATTTTTGTTAGGATCCAGAACCAACTGCAGTTATGCTTTTAGAGTATGTGTTTTCATTTTGGTATTGTCCAGAGGAATATTATTCTGTGATTTTTACCTTCCGCCTTAAGTCTAAAAAACAGTGCTTCAGAACATAAAAAGAAAATACAACATGTGGCACAACATTAAAAGCAAAATATTGGTTGGTTAAAGCGATACAGCAAAGTGGATACATCATAAGTAAGAAACTAGATATGCATACCTTTTCATGGTATTGCTTTGCTATTTGCAAGAACTGATCAGTAGCCTGGAAAGCCTTGGTTCGGACATCACTACAAAAACATCGAAGAAATTTGCTATAAAAACCAAAACACTAAAATATGGTGCAGAAAAGAATGTTAGCAAGATATTGTTGCATTCAAAGTGGAATGGCATCAAGCACTTTTCTTTAGCAACTGTGTATCTAGTGCTCAAACAAACAAGTTGTCCAATTTGATCTTTGTGCCACATGCCACTGAATCGCGCGCCCACAGTTATGACAATAGGTTATAACTCCACAAGGAGGGGGGCGCTACTATGGAAAATGCATAGTATCATATGCAGACATGGAATGAATGGTGCCATGCATTCAAGTTTACTGACACCAACAATCTAAAGCGACTTGAATGTAACAAGTACTACTATTTATTAGCAAATAACATGCACATATCAAACCAAACCTAGAAGGCTTTCTTTACTGGAGATGTGACCTCTGAGCCTTGTCAGCGCATTTGGAAAACTTGGGCTTCTCCAAGGTCGAAGTTCTTTGTATGGTTTGTCATTCATAATCAGTGCTGGACGACCGACAGACTGTGCTCAGGAAGACGCGACAATCCATCACTTGCTGACCAGCTGTGTGCTCTCAGCACGTATGGTAAGGTCGTTTATGGCAGCTTGCAGGACATCACACCACAGCTGGTTGATGAGGAATTTACGACATGGTCTGGATAATCCAAGGCGAAATATTGGAATGGATGCATTGGCCAGCAGCAGCAGCCGGTGAAAGATTGGAATGGATGCATTGGTATGAGGGATTGGTGATCAGAGGCCTGTTGGGCTTGAGTTCGGTGATGAGACAAGACCCAAGATAGACTAGTGCCTCCTGTCCTTAATTTCCCTTGTGAAAAATACGCTGATTACACTTGTGCAATCATCATCAAAACGCATCCTTCCTGTGCCCAAGATGGTACGCCTGGTCTAGCACCATAAAAACCTTATACGCAATCATCTATTTCAGATCCCCAGAAGTTTTACTGGGAAGAAGCCTGCTATTATCAGCTAGCAAGGAGAAACTAGAGAGCTTACCTGTCAGGGTCAAATGTGAGGACAACAATGTTAGGTAGGATGCGAGTTGCGATCTCTGTCATTTCATAGTATGAACTAGTGACACTCAGTGCCATGATTCCTACCATGAAGCAAGAGTAAATAAATGTCAGGTATGATACAAAGCATTCACACATGCTCATTGAAAAATAATTGTAGATCTAACAGTACTAAAACAGCACGTTTGTAAAGGTATGTACCAGCTGCTCTGGCCGGAGGGAAGGTATCACGTAATGCACGAACTGTGAATGCATTGATCAGTACTCTCTTCCTGGTCTGTCAGACAACAAAGCCTTGTCAGCAAATAGGCAAATACTATGCTAGAATTAGCAAATAAAATCAATCTCCAGGCTAATATGGATACAGTTCTGTTGTTCATATGGCTAATCCTAGATAGAGGCAATTTTCTTTCTTTTTTTTGTGTGTGTTTTGTAATCATGTTTCTGCAGTAATAGATAGTGCTAACTGCTAAATACCCTCAAACCAGGTGTACCAGTCAGGTCAGCTGTGAAAAAAGTGTCTTCAACAGAAACATAAACCTTGAACACGGAAACAGAAGCCTATACACAAAATGAGTGTGTTCATATTTGTATCTTTTTTGTGTTTAAAGCAGATTTCAAACAAATGGATATCCAGAGTATAAGAAACTCCGAAACTTTCCCCTATACTCAGCTAACATCTATATCTATACCTAATATTAAAAGGAGAAAATTTCATGCTCCAAATTTCCGTCCTTCACTCTCCCCCAGGTCCATCCCTCCACTTCCCCAAGCATAATAGTTATAGCCAGTTTACTAAGAATGGTTGTACGTGATGAATTAGAGATAAGAATCCTGATTGGTTTATTGTCCTGACCGTGACCTGAACTCATAACCGGTGCTCATATGAGTTAGAATAGCGCAAGTCTAGCCATGGTACATGGTCTGATTCCAAGATGTATTGGAACAGATGACGTTGTATGTTCTGATGCAATGTACTGGCATGTTTGCTAATATCTCTAAAAGCTAAATTCCATGAAATTCCCTAACACATGTTCAGCATGTTTAATTAGTACATAACATGGAAAAGGGTAATCAACAAGGAGTACAAATAACACAATAGTTGTATCTTTGAGACAGACCCCATCATTCATGTAGCTTGCAATATTGCCAAGAAGAATTGTAGTGTTTGTCCTGATTCCAGGTTCTTCGTCCACCTGTCACAGAAAGCAATGGCTACCATAACTGCAGTATAAACCTTTTCAAATCCAAAGTGAACTTCACCTGTAGCTTGAGAGATATTTCAAGAGAGATCCTGAGATTGTACGCTGAGATAACTGCAGTAACAGACCAGACAATCAGTCATCAGGAAGTATAGTTTTTGGCAGAAAATAAAAATCAGTGCATGAGGATCTAAAGTCCCAGAAATATTCCATTAAACCATGTCATGGAAAATTGTTATATGTTATGTGCACACTCATGCATCTAAAGGCAAGGATATGAGTTCATACAACAAAATTGGTTATAGGAATTCAGCCCTAACCTTGCATAATATTAACCTTAGAAAAACACATTACAGCATAAGACTGAACACAAGATAATACTGGTTACTAAATTAATACATATATGTTGTGTTTCTTTGGAATACAAATCACAACCAAGAAAATAACAAATTTAGTTGACAAAACAGTGATACTTTTTTTCATAACTAAGGTCCAGTCAGTTTACACATCTCACTGATAGACCCATAACCAACAGGAGGATAGAAGCAACTCACTTTTGGTGCTAATACGAGCATCGACTTCAATGTTAGTTCACGAATAGTACCATCAGTATCGGAGAAGCCAGTGGCTACATGAGGAAAAACCTAAAAAAAAAAGAACATCAGATCATTAGATAGATACATTTATGCAGATAATTTTATGGAACAAATACAGATGTTCGATTGTCCATAAAGTATATCACATACTTGTTCATCAACAGTTTGAGCTGACATTGATTCCCCAAACTGATCTATGTGATGCAAAAGACATGCTCGGATAGCTCGGTCGTTGGAGGCAAAAAGCTTGACAATAGTTGGCAAGACCTGAAAAGAGCCAGTATTCTCTATTAATCAGACTACTTGATATTCATAAGCAGTGTTAATCATAAGAAGTAAAGACAAGGTCACCTTGATACTAAATTGGTCAGCAGGAAGCCAGGAACCCATCTTTAACAAAACAGTTAAGGCTGGAGCAGCAGCTGAACCAAACTCAAGAGAAGAAGCCAATACAGGGAGCAGCTGTGCACAAAGTAACCCAGACAATAAGTATACACATAAGGTCACACAGCTGGATTGAAACAAATAAACAAAGGTAGAGAGAATAACAATGAATGGAGGAACAGAGGGTTCTACTTGAGACTTTGGAATTACCTTTTTCAGGACTATTTCACGGGGAAGCTGTTCAGCTATATTGGGGAGTTTCCGGAAAAAGCTGTCTTTCTCAAAGGTGTCTTTCAAATTAAGAATTTCCATGAACTGGATGGTCTCTACTAACTTATTCTGGAAAAACTCTGAAAACACAGAGCCAAAGACACCATTTCAGCTTTTTGAACAAATGCAATTCCCACATGGAGGATAATAACTGTGGTAAGACTAAGCACTGAAGAAATGTTTATAACTAAATACAATGTCACCCCAAAAAGTTGGCTGAACAACACGGAAAATATGTTGGGCTTACCGCTGTTATCAATAAGTTTTGAAGGATTTAGTCTACGAGAAGGTGTTGAATTCAAGAGCCTCTGGTAATCTGGAAGTAAAGACTACAGGGAAGAAAATACTCAATCAATAACGAAAAAGACACAAATGCATACAAACTTCTGGAGTTAGAACAGTGGGGAAACTCCAAAACCAATAAAGGTAATTGCACGGTGCAAAATAAGTGATGAGGTGAAATCATGTGAGCTAACCTTTGGGATTGAACCAGTATTTCTAAGGTCCTCTGTTCTAGCCAGCTTTGCACCAGAAAAGAGTTCATAAATTAAACAACCTGCAATGAGTGTCATGTTCTCATCGTTTTAGCTTTCAGGAAATAAAAACCATTGATGAAGACCACCAAAAGCAAACAACAGCCAAGTTCAAATGGCATCAGTTTATCAATTTATTTTTTGACATTTTTGTTTAGCCCCTCATGACTTCTATGTAGAATGCAAAAGCTCAGTACTAGTATTTAACCACTAGAACGCGACTTCTCCCATGTACAGCAACCAAAAAAAAAATATAAGCACAACCATAACAAGCATGCCATGCATAAGGAGGAACCATTAAGAGTTATTTATGCTCACCCAGTCCCCAAGAATCAATGGCCCACGGAGGTGATTTTCTAATTGAAGCCCAATCTGACTTTGACAGCTCCATTGGCTTGTACTGTGTCCCAACTAACCAATCAAATTGCTGCAAAAAGAAAAACACATGGGAACAAACTCAGATAAAGTAAACATTTTATTCCTTTATTTATCAAGGACTGTAATTATATAGTCTCCATCTTTTTTCCTCGATTTCCATGGTACTAATATGAATTCAAGCCTTCTAACTTTTTTGGTTAAAGTTGACCTTAACACAACAGGAGTCGAAATAAAACAAGTTTCAAATATATTTTGTAGGAGCCCAGTTTGACTTCAAGTATTACCCAAATGACATCGGAGTGGGAATTGTAAAGGCAACATGTCTAGCATATAAATAAAGGTGTGGATCAAGTCCTTACCAGCATGGGGCTACCAGAGGCTTCATTGTTAGCATCAAATTCTGACAGAACATCAAAAGCATGAAGCTTCCAATCCAGGGTTTGTGTAACAACAACACTGGCCAAGCATACATTCCCATGAACCTATATTGATCAAGTGATGGCAAACAGGTCATTTAACAATCAAATCATTTACAGCATTTGTAATTTCTAATTATGTGTTAACACCCCGCTGTTTTGATTTGTATGTACTATATGATCCAATAACATCTGTACAAGGCATCCACATCAATAATCAAAACATGGAAATATTCTAGGTCAAGACTGACGAAAGATAGAACAAAAACCTAACCTATTTTAAGAACAAACTGTGCTGCAAGAAGCAAACACAAATTCCACAACCACGTGCTTCATAAGATCGCTTTATCATCTATAATCTATAATTAAATAAAACATTGTTACAAGCAAGAAGGGATTATCAGAACAAATCAATGCAAATCTACATGGACATGTCACAAAGCAACAACATGGAATGTTTAATCTTGCATCTAAGGAGAGATTAAAACGAGCCAGATTGCATATTACATTCCAAAGTTCAACTTGATGCAGGCAGGAACTTACAAGTTTGCAGTCATTATTGAGAAAGCTCACAGCTTTGGATATCTGATGAAGCCCCCATGCAAAGTACTCATCTCTGCACCATTAACAATAATAACAAAGTAGTTCAGTGCTCCAAAAAAAGAAAAACATTAACAGAACTGAATTAAAAACCTACTGAAAAAATGCTAGAAACTGCAGAATTTTTCTTTCTGAAAAGAACACTTTGATAAACACAAAACTACAAGAAGCTCATGGTAACTACAAGAAGCTCATGGTACCTCTGTGTACCACCGAGATTGAGTTCCTTCAGCTTTTCAGAAAGTGGCATAACAGGCTCTGTTACAATATAAATTGTGTGTTTCATGGTAGGTCCATCCGCAACTTCTGCTTCAGTACTATGTAAAAAGGATAAGATATTTGGATGCCGCACCTGCAGTAACCAAAGCAGCACTAAACCGACTTAGCATATATTGAGGAAACAAAAGGTCAAGTTAACACCACCCCCCCCCCCCAAAAAAAAAAAAAAGTTTATTGTAAAAAGCACTGCTTCTGGTGGAAGTAAGATATAACAGAAACAATTCAGTAGTGTTGTGGCTGGAAGAACACATAGTATAATGTTGAATGCTGAAATGGCCCAAAAAAAAAAAAAAAAAAAAAAAAAAAAAACTTTTTTTTGGCATTTTGCCTTCTCATTTGGCCTATATATTTTTACGATGCTGTCTATTCCTGAAAGAAGGCTCTGTTGCCGTCATTATTTTTTGAAGACTTGACGTTTTGCCACCACAGACTGCTCCCAAGTCTAAAAGGTATGGCACTATTGAATATTCGTAATCAGAAACCCAATGACTGAAGTTGTTAGCTTACAGTTCGTAATCTCTTAACACCATTGCGACCAGCAACCATGTGTCTGTCCTGAGGGTTGCTCCCTGACAGAGAAAAAATTGACACAGGCGACCCATCATCCTGGAGAAGACAAGGCAACAAACAACGTTGACAACAGCACACAAATCTAACAAAAATTAAGACCAAATAAGCATTTGGTGGGGGAAAAAAGATAGACTGCTTAAGAAATCAAAATTGCATATGAAAACCAGTATTAATGGTAAACCTAGGATGAATAATAAAACTCCATTGACAGTGCGCAATATCACAGTGACAAAACCTGAGTGGTAATATGACCCATGTTCTCTAAACTTCTGTGTATTTGACAATATAATAAGAATGACCACTAGTTTTGCAAGTCATCCAAGGTTTTGTGTTTGTTTGTTTTTATTGTCTTCTCAGCCTACAGATGATGTGATGTAATAGTGAGATAATATGTGTGCACAGTCAAACAAGCAGATGAAGTTTAAATAACTGCACATAACTGTATCACACAAAGTTGGATGGTACGGTGAATTCAACATAATAAGAGCTTGTAGCAGTAACATCCTCAATATCCTTTTACCCTCACCAAGTTGGATGGCATGGCATTATAAATAAGCTCCATAGTCAAAGCAAGCAGATCGAAGTTTAAATAACTGCACACAGCTTCGTATATCACACAAAATCTAAAGTACAACCAAATACACTTCATTGGCTTAACCATATTAGCCTCGAATCAACTTTACAAGGAATCCGGCAATTATGCTTCAGAAGGGCTACCAAAGCTACCAATAGTCCAACATAGTGACACCTACCCCTAAATCAGCACTGTGCTCAAAATGCTACAGAGCGCACACCAACAAAATCAGAGCGTATGCAGCCACATAGCACATGAACCACACAGCAAAGCACACGCTAAGCATAGCAAGCACAGTTCGTTCCTCCCCGAATTCGACCAGCGGAACCAGTTCTACCGTACCGTACCAGTCGACGAACCAAAACAACGATACATCTAAGGCGGACTCATCGATCGGGTGGGAAGGGATCGAGTGATGCGGAAGCGTACCTTGGAGGTACCGCGGTGGTGTGTCCATGAGCCCCAGGCGGATGCGTAGGGCTCACCGATGGTGTAGGGGAAGTCCTTGAGGCCCGATCCGGATCCCGCGACCACCTCCTTGAGGAACTTGAACATTTTGCACTACGCCTCCGGTGCTCGATCCCCCGTCGAATTTGGTGCGGCGCTTCGTCCGCCTCGATTGCCGCCTCGCTTCGGTGGGTGACCTGCGCGCCGACGCGGCGAGGTAGATCCGGGCCGGTGGAGAAGTGTATCGTCGAGGGAGAGGGTGAGGGGAGAAGGGGAAGAAGGGCAGAGAAAGGGGCCCACCTGGAAGACAGCGAAGAAATAATATTTGCGCTTTTGCCCCTGGCCTATGATTAGTCTCGTGAGAGAATCTGCAACTGGACAAACAGCACGCTGGAGCGCAGGCACACAACTCATTCTAGCTAAATTGCGAGAATATGGGACTATTTTGAGTTTTTTGACACAACAAATTGTATGGTTTGCAATGAACATGCACGTGTGAGTTACTAGTTCTGAGGCATTGCATTTTGGAAAGGAAGCTTCCTTTGGAGATAAATGATTTGTTGAGCGCTCTATAGGGAGAAAAGACGAGGAGGGACAGCCGGACAGGAAGCATAGAAGCTGCACCTCGAGATCTGTGCTGTTAAAATTTTACATATTTTTTTTTTTGAGAAAAAGAGACTTCATATTACTTCATATCTCAATATGAGAGTCTTGCGAATACATTGAGATAAAAAGCTAGGGATATCATGTATCCACAAATATTCATAATTTGAAGATAAAGCAAACTTGGCCGTATAATGCGCAGCCTTGTTTGCTTCCCTCCTTACATGAGCCAAAACAAAATGTGAGCTTTGTTGACTAAGTTCTTTTATATGATTTAGCACGGCATAATAGCACATCTATTACTAGCTCTAGAGTTCCAAAGTGCTACTAATTCTTGGCAATCCGTTTCAACAATCACCTTTGACAATCCAAAATCCTTTATCATTAGCGCCACATCACGATAAGCAAAAGCTTCTTTGATAAGAGCATCAGTGTACGGACCCGTAATGTTTACATTTAGCTGCTATGAAACCACCTTGTGCATTACGTAAAACCACTCCCGAGGCACTTTTATAAGCCGGCTTTAAAAGGCTCGCATCAAAATTAACCTTTATTACCCCATCGGTGGAGGGCACCAATGAACTTTCTTTACTTGCAACTTCAAGGTGTATGGTGATGGATTAGAATGGATAAGATCACCGCCATTTGCCATTTCCCACGCCCACCTACATGCTTGATAAATAGAGAATGAAGTTTCTCCATGATTTCTTCTATTTCTTCTCGACCACGCCTGCCCACATAGCACATAAGATAGAGCCACATTTCTCCCTGCGAACGTAAATCGAGTATCAAGAAGGTCCGGACTCCATGTAATTTGGATGCAACAAGGGCAATTTAATACCATACATGTTTTTAAAAGATTTTAAAGCTTCGGGCCAATGTACATTGAGTTAAAGCATGGTAAATTGTATCCTCTTCAAACCGCCGATCCGGACAAGAGCTCGAACATCTAAATGTCTTTTGGCCAGGTTTGCATGGACAGGGATAAAATTATTGATAACACGCCACCAAAAAACTTTAACCTTTGGAGGAATTTTTAGTTTCCATAGATTTTTCCAAATTGGATTGTTTTCACTTACTGAAGTACAAGCAATGTTATTTTTTATACAAGTCGACCATTTTAGAGCTAGTCATCAATAATCGATAGGTCGACCTTACAAGATATATATTGGTGCTTTTCTGCACTCCAAGCCCATGTATCTTTCTCCGGTCTTCCTAGAGGAATTCTTCTTCTTTGCATATTCATCATGAGAAAGAAAGTTATCCGAAGAGCTTGTATGTTCCAAGACATTCCATCGGAGATAAGAGTTCACAAACCTTTTAAACTTTTGTGCTTCGGCTTTCTAAAAATAGGCTTAAAATCTGGATTGCTAGGAATCCATTGATCATTCCATATATTGATTGTATTTCCATCTCCAACTCTTTTGATGAGGCCTTTTTCAAAACTTCCCTTCCTTTTAAAATTGCTTGCCACGTATGAGAACTTCCTCTTTTTTCTTCCTTCTTTGTCATGAAAGAGCCATTATAAAAATATTTACCACTTAGTATTCTTGCACGAGAGAGAATTAGGTCTAGTTAGCAATCTCCAGCCTTGTTTACCTAGCATAGCCAAATTGAAGAGATGAAGGTCCTTGAAACCCATTCCACCTCCTTGTTTAGAATAAGCAATGTCATTCCATTTCCTCCAATGCATTCTCCTTTTTTTCGTCATCTCCACCCCACAAAAAACGGGAAATAGCTGAAGTAATTTTCTTGCATGTAGTCTTTGATAGTTGAAAACGACTCATTGAATAAGTAGGTATTGATTGTGCGATGGCCTTGATAAGAATTTCTCTACCAAATAAAGACTTAACTTCTTTTCACACCATCCACTCACCAGATTTCGTATTTTGGAGCAAATACTCTCAAATGCTTCTGTTGTTGAACGTCCCTGGGGCTGTAGGTAGACCAAGGTATTTTTCTTCAAGTGCTTCCTTTGAAATTTTCAAATACTCAACCACTTCTTTCTTATCTTCCTCTTTGCAGTTAGAGCTAAAAAATATAGGCGATTTATCTCGATTTACCATCGACCTGATCCCTTGTTATAGGCTTCAAGGATGGTATTTAACCTTTCAGCTCCCCTACCTGAAGCCCCGAGTAAAAATTAGGCGGTCATCGACAAACAACAAATGTGAAATCCAAGGGGTGTGAATTCCCACTCGGACTCCTTTAGCTAGATAATGAGGACCAAAATATTTAAGTAAACTTGAAAGACCTTCCGCACATAAGAGAAAAAAGATAAGGAGATAAAGGATCTCCCTGTCTAATGCCTCGTGATGGGTAGAAAAAATCTGAAAGAATCCCATTTACCTTAATTGAGAAGCTTACTGATTCAACACAGTTCATAACCAAAGAAATCCACTTATCCGCAAAACCTAGTTTCTTCATGATACATCTCAAATATGACCATTCTACACGATCATATGCCTTTGCCATGTCCAATTTAATTGCACATGCACCTATTTTTCCTTTTTTTTTTTTTTTAAATAGTGAATACATTCATAGGCTGTGAGAATATTGTCGATGTAATAAGCCCTGCCAGAATAAAAAGCACTTTGCTCCTCCGATATTATATCATCCAGCACCAACCTTAGCCTATTTGCTAGAACTTTCGAATAGAGCTTGTAAATCACATTACAAAGAGCAATCGGTCTAAAGCGAGAGATAGTTTGTGGATGTTTTACTTTTGGAATAAGAACTAAAATTGTTTTGTTGATATCTGCGGGGAGATCTCCACCATTTAAGAAATCCAAAACAGAAGAGCACACATCATTTTTCAAAAAACCAGTGTTTTTGGAAAAAAACGGTATAAAACCATCCGGTCCAGGAGATTTATCCGGTTTCATTAAGAAGAGTGCTTCCTCAATCTCCTCCGGACTATATGGCCTGCACAAAAACTGATTCATCTCATCAGTTACTTTAGATGGCACATATTGAATTACTTCGTTAGTATTTATTTCTTCTTGAGCAAAAAAAGTTTTATGTAGAAATCAATAGTCACTTGCTCAATATCTTTTTGATTTCTACACACCGTGCCATCTTCCTTTTTAGAAAATTAATCCTATTTTGCCTTGCCCTTTCTTTGCATCCGGCATGGAAGAAGGCAGTGTTCTGTCTCCCTCGAGAAAGCCATTGAGTGCGAAAGAACGTTGTCTCATCATGATTTCTTCTCGAGCTAGCAATTCGATAGTCGTTTCAATAAACTTTTCTCCTATGTAGTTATGCCTCCTAACCATGTTTTCCTTCTTACTTCTTCCAGTTGAGACTTCAGATCTACGATTTGACCACGAACGGAACCAAAAACCTCATAACTCCATTTATGAAGGGCACCTTGTAACTTCTGTAGAGAAGAATAAATACCGGCTAAGTTCCAGAATTACAACTCCAATTTTCTTTGATCCGAGATTCATAAGTAGGGTCCCTTAACCACATATTCTCGTATCTAAAAATTTTCTTATTCTTATCTTTCTTTATGGGTTGATGTCGAGCCACCTCAATTAGAATAGCACAATGATCAGATTGAACCAAATGCGGATATGTGTAACTTCAGTAAAGGGGAACCAATCCAGAAATTGTTCATCGGCCTAGCCCTCGGTCTAATCGACTTTAACATTCCTGTGACCTTCTTGCTTGTTATCCCAAGTGTATGGGAGTCCATTAAAACCCAAATCAATAAATCCACAACGGTCTACTACTTCTCTAAATCCTTCCATTCTCCACTCCTCTCTATCCTTGGAACCAAAATGTTCATCTGGTTGATAGAACTTCGTTGAAATCCCCCGCACACAACCAGGTAGTATTACTAGTGCTCCTCAAGAAATTCAACAAGTACCAAGATCCTCTTCTTAGCTGTCTATTTGGTTCACCGTGTAAAATCCCGTAAATCTCCAAACTTTTTTTCTTCAAGATCCTCACTTTGCATATCCAAGTGTCAATGTGCATCTTGCTCAAAGATTTTAGATGCACAATTGTTCCCTTCCTCCACATTAGAACCAGCCCACCACTTAGCCCTTCACAACTTACTCCTTTAGCTTTTTCAAAACCAAGACGAAATCTTAAATTCTCAGATTTCACAAAGAGACATTTTCGTCTCCGACAAAGAAGACGATATCGGGCGATGACACTCCACCAAGCTGGCGGAGCTCTTGAACTGCCTCGGGCCGCCCACAACCCCGGCAGTTCAAACATAAGATCTTCATGGCTCGGCGGGGCTGCTCATCATAGGCAGCCTCCGCCGTTAACATAAAAAAGAGGAAGATGTATCCATTTTTTGTTTCTTTGCACCCTCTGAATTAATATGGCCAAACACCACAAGGGCAGATGGAGCGGACTCTCTTAATGATTTCACAAAATCCTCGAAAGCAGGAATTAAAGCGAAACTTCCTGTATTCTCCACCTCCATCATATGAGACCTCTCGATAAAGCATCATTGTTTTTGCTGGTGCGATGTCTTTGGATTTTAATAGCTTCGTTTTCTGTCAATCAAGGAGTCAACTTGATACAAAGCTGTGAGGATCCTGCAAATTTATTGGATTTGAGAAAACTTGCAAGGTATTCTTTCCTTCCCCAGATCCTGGCCATTTAAATCCTCGATGATCTTTCTTTAGAGCTCAACCGATGATCACTACGACTCGAAGGCCCACTCCAATCTGATGCTACATTTGCTTGTGCAAAGGGCGGCAACTTTTTTCTTTTTTTTTTCTTCGGAGCCCTTATCGAGTTGTCATATCCCCATTTACCATTAGCATCTCTTTCCGAAGGGTTTGGACAATCTAATTCTGAATGTCCTATGATACCACATGCAAAGCAAAAATATGGTAACTTTTCATATTGCAGATCATAGAACTCATCTCCCTTTGAAGTCTCTAAAGTGATATATCTCTTTAACGGTTTATCAATTGGAATTTCTACCCTTGCCCTCAGATATTTTCTGCAGCATTACCAAATTCATCCACATCCAATTTGTTCACCTTTCCTACCAAGCCTGCTATTTTCCATCCTTTCTTCTTGTTCATCCACTTAAAAGGAATGTCCAAAATTCTAACCCAAATATGCATTGATTCAAAACGCATACATCGAAGGTCTAAGGTGCTTCTCTAAATCTTTTTTAGAAGAACTGCATGTCGGTTTACCAGACCATGGAGTTCCATCTAAAGCTCTTTCTTTATCCACTTCCGACATAAAATCAGCTATGAAAATATTATTTTCAACCATTCTTGCTCTCAGACCTCTAGGATTACCCCAAGCGGGTTTCATGGCTGCCATAATTGTTTGTGGCGAAGGGCACTTTGGGGACAGAACCTTACCAATCACTGAAAAAATCTTTGGTTCATCTTCGTCCTCCTCCTCATCGGACATGAGCAACTTTTCATCTTCACTGCAGCCAAATTCAACTTTCTTAGTTTTGTGGATACTTCTTCCTCAGTCTCCTTCTCTTTCTCATGCACCTGTTGACTAATCATTTGCTGACTCTCGATTTCCAAAACAATTTTCCCTTACTAGCCATCCTCTACAGACTAGAGAAACACCGATAACACCAATCGATTCTGTACTTCCCAACCCCTTAATCGCCCCGAGTTGTGCAATTTCTTAAGGAAAAACAGCAATCAGGAAAATGAAATCCTCCCTCGAGAAGAGGTAGGAAAGAAACTACGATTTGGAAAAAACCAAATCGCAAAACAAATCCGCCCCTAGAGAAGAAGAGATTTCCTCTCCGGTGGAAAACAAATCCGCCCCTAGAGAAGAAGAGATTCCCTCTCAGGTGGAAAGATTGAGAAAGACAATAACAAGATTGGTGGATTTTGAAGGATAATTGAAAGCCCTGTCAGGGGCGCGAAGATGCAAAGCACTAGCAGAGGCGACCATGAGAGTCAAAAAACAGGGAGGGACAAGAAAAAAGAAGCAGCGGAAGCACAAAGCAAACTAGCCTGCCCTCTGCTGAGCCATAGCCCACATCCGAGGCGGATGCAGCGGAGGAGAAAAGATGCAGCGACGGTGGCGACGGAGTCGTGGAGATGGAGAAAAAACGGGCACTGGGTGTGTGGTTGAGCTGGAGAAATGAAGTAGCACGACGCTAGCTCACCGGAGCGAGCTCCAGTCCGGCCATGGCGGCGACGGAAGGGGAGATCGCTGGAAGCTTCCCGTGCAGAGTTCGAAAAAAAATTTTACATATTTTTGGTACCGATGAAACAAGTGTTGAAAGACGCTAGATAAGCATGTGGCTCAACACACTTGAATACTACTTTTAAGCTTGTTTAGTTATACACACATTGAATGACTCTTTTTTTAGAATTTCATTGAATGACTCTTTACCATATACTCCCTCCTTCTATAATGATGATAGGCGTATTAGACTATAAGAAAAAATAATTTTTATAAAGTTTAACCAATAATTAATCAAATTACATTGCAAGTTTAAAGTGCAAAACTTACATTAATAAATTTGTGTTCAAAGCGACTCTAAGATGGTTTTCATATTGGTTTTAGCTTGTAAAAGATGATGAAAACCGATTTGTTTTGTTTCACCGTGAGGCCCCGTTTAGATTGCGAAAAAAATTTTAACTTTGCAACTGTAGCACGTTTTATTTGTATGTGGCAAATATTGTCCAATCGTGGACCAATTAGACTCAAAAAAAATCCGTCTCATGATATACAACTAAACTGTGTAATTAGTTATTTTTTTACTTATATTTAATACTCCATGTATGCGGGTTAAAACTTGATGTGATGAAGAGAGAGTGAAAAAATCTACAATCTAAACAAGGCCTGAAGCAGGATTACAGCTAGCATCTATCTTAGGACATATGCAAAATAGGAGATTACAGTTATTTAATTTTTAGCTTTTCGAGATCCTCGGTCTAACACTGGTGATTAGCCCTAGTATAGTAATTTGAGGAGCGTATTCTTGATCTCTACATGACTTCGATGTTGTTGGTGCTTCAGGCCTTTATATGTCTTGCTGACACCTTGAGCATTTGCTACTAAAGTTTGTTGATCTTTTCAGTTTCGTGTTTGTTTCATTTAAAAAACCGTTTTAGCTTATCAGTCAATAATAATTTCTTTTCATAGAAAATCAGCCGTTTCAAGCAAAACAGCCAGCTGATTCAGGTTAGGAGGGACGTGTTGTGGTCTATGCTAGCTATTGCTTTGCTTCAACCGAAAGAAAATGCAATGGCTACTTTTAAGTGTGCGATGACAAACTGCATCGTTGCTGGTAGAACTCTGTTGCAGCACATAAATGATCTTTATTAGACAAAAAGCGCGCGGGATAAAAGTTGCGAGCCCGTTTTCAAGAATTGAACGCTTCATTCAATAAGAGCATCCGCAGTGGTGAACCGGTTCACCAAATAAAAAAGGAATAAAGACTTGGCCACGTATATCAGGTAGGAGTCGACTTCTCTATTCTGCAGTGGTGAGTCGACTCTTTGCCAAAAACAAATGTTGTAACGGTTGGTGGCTGGGCGGGTGGCCGTTGTTTGCACTATATCAAAATAGTTTTTTAATCTGCCTGAATCGGTTCGTCTGCATGAATCGATTCCTGACACAGAGACATGAGTCGGCTGTTCTGCAGTGGTGTGAGTCGACTCATGCCATGCCAGATCAACCACTGAGTCGGTTTTTCAAAGCCCACTGGAGAAGCCCTAATGATCAGATTATTTCTTTCCATCCCCTTCTGTTGCAGATAACAATAATCCTTATCTTGAGTTTTTTTTCCCCCTTAGTCCTACTGGCTACTTTTAGGATAGGAGCTATACATATACGTACTTAATAACTACTACTATAAATAAGCCCGAAGAACATAATAGATACTCTCTCAACCGGCAATAAAATGGAGGCCGGGGGAGAGCATCCGTGCATCCCCTGAGCCAACCACCGCGGCCCCCGCGTCTACGTCCCTATGACCGGTTATTGCCGGTCCTCAGCGCCTCGACCACGATGACGTACTGGGCCGGTTCGAGACCGCCTTCCCCTCAGAACTTGCCGCGTGGAAAAGGAATGCCCGTCTCCCTCAAAAATATCGAGGAAAAAGTCTAGATAACCCCCTGAAGTATTGAACCTGGAACACATTGCCCCCCCACCTACAAAACCGGTTTTGTTTCACTTTAAACTATGGCAAACGGTATAGATTACCCCCTGGGCGGTATTGGAGGCCGGTTTTGGCCTACGTGGCGCCTGGGGCGTGGGGGCAGCGGCCACCGTGGCGCCCGGCCCGCTTTGTCGATGCCCCCGGCTGAAATACGCCTCCCTCCCCTTTCCGCCTCTCTCCCTCCCACTCGCCCGCCTGGCTGCGTCTCCCTCGCCCTCTCCAAAACCCTGTTCATCTTCTCCGGCGACACGGGCGGCGCGGCGATGATCGGGAGTACATTCTGGTGATTGGACTGCTGCACTTGGACCAGGTCCGCACTCGCTCCTCGTGCCCTGATTTTCATGTGCTCGATTCGAAAACGGATTCGAGGGTTTGGGCAGAGGTTGGGGTTTTCGTTGGGTAGTTTATTTAGGGATTGAGGGTCGATTTAGTTGTCATGTAGGGTGATTGGATGATTGTGGCGGTATAATGTGTGATTTTTAGGGTTCCGAAGCCAAACTGCATTTGTTAGGGTTTGGATCAAGTGTTTATCCATGATTTTATAGTTGCTTGTTTGTTTCGTTGGCAGGATGGATAATCTAGGCAAGATAGGGATTAGGTTTCATTTTGGAGGGCACTTTAGCACAGTGGGTGGCTGCTTGTTTTATGTTGGTGGAGATACTGGTGATTCTTGGATAGATGAGGACAAGGTTTCGTTTTTTGAGATCAAGGGGCACCTAGATGATCACTACAAGTCAGCAAATGTACTTAGGTTGTACTTGGTTGAAGCTTGGGATGAGTTTGAGCAAAGGTTTGGTTTTGATGGTAGATGATGCATCCTGTCTGAACATGCTTCCATATCACACTGATGGAGGTATCATTGATATGTATGTTGAGGATGTGGCTATGCAGCTCAGTGCAGATGATCAAGAGATATGGGCAGGTGATGATGAGGGAGAAGATGAAGCAGTTAATCAACTAACACCTGAACATGTCCTTGAAAGCCCAAAGATGCAGGACAAAGACTACAGGTCATTCATGGCATTTTATAAGTCTCCATCCAAGTCATCAGATAAAGGAAAAGCTGTGGCTAGTACAGAGGATGAAGATGATGTTATGAGTGACATTGCTAGGGCTGGGGCTGATGACTTAGAAGCAATGTCAACTGATGATACATCGATGAAGAGTACAAGCGACCCAGCCAGAGGATGACAGACTCTGCAGATGATGAAGAGGCAATAGAAATGAGGAATTATGCAAAGGAGATAAAGAGAAATATCAGAGCAAAGAAACTAGGAATTCATGGCAAAGTTGGAGACATTAGAATTGAGGATTTGGTTGATGAGGTACCCAATTTGGATGAACCAGGCAGTCCTATGATTGATTCCAGTGAGGAGTACTCTTATGAAGAAAAACAAAGTGAAGGTGAAATTGAAAGGTGGAAGAGCTGTGAGAACAGGTATGATAGCAAGGCCGAGGTCCCCTTTTTCACACTTGGGATGGCATTCAAAAAGTGCAGCAGGCAGTTCAAGAAGGCAGTAGTGAAGTATGGACTGAAGGCACACAGATCTCTAAAATTTGTGAAGGATGAGAAGACAAAGGTGAGAGCCATTTGTCAGTGGCCAGGATGCAATTGGTTGATTTATGGCTCAATCACTAGCAGGTCTAAGTGGTTCAAGATAGTGACTTATCATGATGAACATACTTGCCCATCAACGAGGGACAACAAGCTGGTCACTTCCACTTTGATTGCTAAGAAGTACTACCAACAGATCAGGGACAATCCAACTTGGAAGGTAGCTCTCTTCAAGGCTGCAGTTTTGAAAGACATGTTTGTAGATGTCTCAATTTCACAGTGCAAGAGAGCAAAGGCTTTAGTTCTTCAAACAAGGCCTAGATGTTATGAAAGGGGAGTATAGTAGAGTGTTTGATTACCAGTTAGAGCTTCAGAGGAGTAACCCAGGCAGCACAGTTGTGGTTTGTCTAGACCCAGAGATTAAGGACAGACAAGTGTTTGACAGGTTCTATGTTTGCTTGGATGGATTAAAGAAAGGGTTCTGGTTTGGGTGTAGAAAGGTCATTGGGCTAGATGGTTCTTTGGTTCAAGGGGCAAACAATGGAAATCTCCTTTGTGCCATTGGCAGAGATGCCAATAATCAGATGTACCCAGTTGCTTGGGCAGCAGTGCCAATTGAGAGCTATGACACTTGGTTTTGGTTCCTTTCTTTGCTTCAAAAGGATCTCAACATCTCAAATGGAGGAGAGGACTGGGTTTTAATTTCAGATCAGCAAAAGGTAAGATGGTGTACATGTTAACTTCAGTTTGCCATTGTAGTGTCTGTGTTTGTGTACATAACCAATGATTTGTGACTGTTTGTGCTTTGCAGGGCCTATTGAAGGCGGTGCAAGAGTTAGTCCCTCGCAATGGAGCACGAGAATGTGTGCAAGGCATATTTATGCAAACCGGAGGAAGAAATACACGCAGACAAGAAGCTACGTAAGAAGTGGTGGAGGTGTGCCAAGGCTTCAAGTAGGACATTGTTCAACTTGTACAGAGCTTACCTAGCTCAGGAAACACCAGAAGGGGCACAAGACATGATGAAAACATCCCCTGAGCACTAGAGTAGAGCTTTCTTCAGACTTGGGTCATACTGTGATTCTGTGGATAATAACCTGTGTGAGAGTTTCAATAACAGTATAATGGATGCCAGGTTCTTTCCAGTCATCTCCATGTGTGAAGCCATTAGGAAGAAATTAATGGTTAGAATTCAAGAAAACGGGGCAAGAGCAGCAAAGTGGGCTGGATCTGTTTGTCCAAATGTATTCAAGAAGTTGAAAATAAACATAGAATTGTCTGGCAAGTGTGCAGTCCTCTGGAATGGAGCAGATGGGTTTGAAGTTCAAGAAAAGGAGAACAGGCAGTACATTGTGAACTTGCGCACTGGCAAAGGTGCACTGCCGGTATTGGCAACCGTCGGGGCCTTCCATGTTGCCATGCAATTAGCTCCATCTACAAAGCATCTCACAAACTGGAAGACTACATTGCACCATGCTACAGCAAACAAGCATACATGCAGACATATGAACATGTCTTGCAGCCAGTAGAGGGTGCAGCAAACTGGCCTATCTCAGATATGCCTAGGCCAGATCCACCAGCATATGTCAAGATGCCAGGAAGGCCAAAGACACAGAGAAAGAGGGAGCAGTGGGAAGAACCCAAGGGCACAAAGCTGAGCAAGGTTGGGATCAAGATGACTTGCAGGCTATGTGGCAAAACAGACCATAACTCAAGGAGGTGTCCCAAGAACCCAGAAGCTGGCAACAAGAAGAATCCACATATCAAGAGAGACAAGAGCAAGAAAAGGAAGATGGCAGAGGCTACAAGTGCTGGGACAAGTGGTGGCACAAAAATTCTCAACAAGACTACTACAAAAAAGGTATTAATTAGTACCACCTAATTTCTATGCTATGGAACCATTTAATATATACAATACTAATGCTATCGCCACTTCTAGGCCAAGGCCGATTGCCGCCCAAGACACTTCAAGGCAGGCGGTGCCGGTCACCCCCCTCCTAGTCAACCAACTACAAGGCGGGGCCACTCCAAGGCAAGCAAGGGCAAGGCAAGGCAGTGCCAATCAACCTCCAATGCAGTCAGCAGCAAGGCAGGAAAGTGGAAGCCAGCCCAGTGGCAGCCAGCCAAGTGCAAGCCAGCCTAGTGGCAGCCAGCCAAGGGGAAGGCAGCCCAGACACCGGCGCCAAGGGTTGGCACACCTCCTCTTCGGAGACAACTACTGAGAAGACCGATAGTGTCTTTGTCTTGGTCTTTTTGTGACAACTTTAGGAGCCCTTTTGTATACAATGGGCTTCACGGTGGCTTATGACATGATCACGGTCATGATGAACTGATTATGTCGTGTAAAAATACAAGTCCCAGTGATGTAAAAACACTGAAGTCCTTTTGATGTAAAATATCCTAGATCCAAAGTGATGTCAAACTATGAAGTAGCGATTATGTAAAATGCCCGAGATACTTGCTCATGATCTGTTGGCATGTAATATGCGATATGAAGCACAAGAATGCTATGAAAAATTCTCTATGCCCGAGATACTTTTATCATGATCGGTTGGTCGCAATGTTATCTTATTCACCATGTTGAATGGTTTCCTGCATTGCCATTATTTGGTCAAGAGACATTTCACATTCATAAAATAGATAGTACACGAATGAATACACAATGGAATACACAATGGCGGCAGATTATTGATCATCTCCAACATTTCACATTACTTAACGGTTAATATCTTACAAATTGGCCACAAACTAAGCAAATCACCGACATTACCCAAAATAACAAGCCATCATGGGATGTTCGTCATTCAACTACAACCGACACATGACAATTGTCTTACATTCACCACAACTAACATCAACAAAAGAACCAAATTAAGCTCTACACGGTTAAGTAGAGGCCATCATGCCATCTTGCCGACATCAAACAAAATGCCTAAGAACATGCCACACACAAACACAAGGATCAAAACACGAAGCTACTCCATCCCTTCTTCATCTTGGCTTCCAATGCTAACAACTCGGCCTTCTTCACTTCCGGTTCCTCCTCTTTCTTGACCAACTCGCATCCTTCTCTTCCAAAGAACTCATCTTTCTTGGCCAACTCTTCCACCTTGGCTTCCAACTCTGCATCCTTCTCAACCAACCGCCTCTGCGGTGCATCATTCACCTTCTCTCGCCTCTACAACAAAGAAGATGAGCCGAGCCTTCTCCTTCCTCACATTGGTCGGTGCATTCTTCAGTCGAAAGCGGCTCCTTCAGGAAGTCGAGAGGGGTGGGTCGGCCCACTCAAAAAGCCACAATCTTTAGACGTCTGCGGGTTCATCAAATCGAAATCAAAACAATGCAATTGATGGATTGATCCAAAACAACACATTTAGGGGACACAAAGCCTTACCCAAGCCACCTTGCACCTATAATACCGCCGCCTGGATTATCCGGACTCGGGGAGATCCACCGAGGCGCCTTGACATGGCAATGGCGTAAAAACCTGGGGGGCTCATATCCAAGAGAGGAGCGCGGTAGGGCACCGGGGCCCCTCTTACCTCAACGCGCCGCCGCGACCGCCAGACACTTGAAGCCGACACGATCGATGGTCGGGAGCTCGATTCGCCATGGCGCCACGCAAAAGGTGCTTTTGCTCCACTGCGCCCGCCTCTTCGCCGGCCGTCGCATTGCCGCCGGCCGCCCCTTAATCGATGCGCCGCGCGGTGGTGCCTAGGTCCGAGTGTGAGGGAGAGACGGAAACGGGAGGGAGGACGCGTATTTCATCCCCGGGCGCGGCCTCGACAGGCCGGGCCCGGCGCCACGGTGGCCGCCACGCCACGCTGGCGCCTAACGTGAGGCCAAAACCAGCCTCCCAATACCGCCCAGGGGGTAATCTATACCGTTTGCCATAGTTTAAAGTGAAACAAAACCGGTTTTGTAGGTGGGGGGCAATGTGTTCCAGGTTCAATACTTCAGGGGGTTATCTAGACTTTTTCCAAAATATCGACCAGACCACACAACGTACGGACGTGCCTCGCCGCCTCCGCCCCACCATCTCCTCTTCCCAGCGGATGCGGCGGCTCGCCCTACTGGCCGCAGGAGCGAGCGGTCCTAGGCAAAAGAGGCGGCGCTGCTTCAGGCGCCACCACACCGGCTTCGAGGCGCCGCCATCATCTTCTTCTCCGCCCAAGCCTGGCGCTCACCTTGGCCACCTCGCCGCCGTCTTCAGGTACCAAGACGCCGTGGTGACATCAATGACTCATGGTTCGTGCCTCTTCTTCTCCATCTCGATCTAGGCCTTATCGATCTGGTTGTTCAACAAATCCATTTGTTGTACGGATACTACATTTCTTTAGGTTTTTGCTAACATCTCAGTTCGATTTTTGTAGGTTTTTTTCGGCCTTGCTGGGAATGCCACCGAGGGGCGCAACGTCTTCCACGACACAGGAAGGCCGCTTCCACTGATCTCCTCACGCGGAGATGGTGGGCGAGGCATTGGTGGCTTGGTGCGGGGACACTTTCAGTGACGCCACGCCTGTCTCTCGCCTCTTCCGCTTCTGTCCCGGTGCGCCTGCGCGTCTCCCTCAAAGCCGCATCGTCGTGCGGCAGGATGGGTCCTGCAAACGTTCTTCAGCAGTGGTACAACGCCTTCTCACACTGGTTTCTCCCGATCTGGTTCTCTACAGTTCAAGCCATGCTGGGGTCATGGCATCTACATTCATCGTCCTTCAACCAAGGTGCACGTGCCCCTCTTTCTCCTCCATCTGATTTCTTCCAATCTGATTCTTCTTGGTTCCAATCGTGCTCCAGGGCTGTCCGTGGCATAGAACCGTCGGCACTAGGTGGCCTTGCACAGCAGATGGCCAGGTGACCGGCGTGCGGCCCGTAGGTGCAAGGATCCCTGCTCTGGTCAGCAAATCGTACACATTCTCTTCCTCCGTTGGTTACTCTTGCCGCACAATACTTCTAATTACATCTGGTTTGATCTGTAATTTTATCCATCCTCAGCCTGATTGCTATTTGGTGGATCCTTTATGGTTTGGATCCTTCTTGGCAGGGAAATCACTAAAAAGGTGAAACCGCCTAATCGTACTTTCAGCTGTTCTATTGTTTTTTTATCTGCAATTTAGGATACTTGGTTACCTAACAGCTCAATATGATTTTGCATTATTGATTTTGACTTCAGAATTATTGTTCATTTATATTTTAGGGTGTTATCTTCAGGAATTCCTTTCAAAAAAGAAACATGGTTCATTTATATAGCTCCAGCATTTTAAAGAATAAAGAATACATGTTTATATAGATTCTGATGCAATACCTCTTCATTTAGACTATAAAAAATCGCCTAATCATCATTGCCTTGCACAGGTTAGGGATGAGACGAGAGATATAATTGAAATTTATTATGTCCAACTGACTAAATATGGACTTGCAAAAGATCACCTAATCATCGTTGCTTTTTTCAGGTTACGGATTGCATGGGCCATAACTGAATTATATATGTTATATGCCCAGATCAATATTCAATTGAGGCAACTTGGACCAAATCAAAGCGTTCAGGGTTTGGTATGCACATTCAATCTGTCAGTCCAGTGTATGATTTGCGACATCTAATATTGAAGCTTTGGTTTCCTGCTTGATTCTTTCTATTACTGGTACAGTGGGGCATGCTCTCTATGTATTTTGGCAATGAGTTGCACTCAACCATTTCTGCTACATTAGCCCTTAGGGCCAAAACACTTGATGATTGAAGTTAAGGGAGATATTGTGTTATCCGACTGAAACCAATTCCTTTTCTGTTTGGCAATCATAGTTATGTTTAATATTTGCCCCAAGAATAGAAAAAAACAACAGTATTTTTTTATCACTCTTTCACTTATTGTGCTCTACTTAATTGTAACCTTTTCTAAGGTTCATCAAAGTGGTACAGCCTTATCTCTTTTAGTAATACCCCTCTGCCCTGCAGGGACATTAGTCTTTTTTTTAGTGCATCTTTCGTTTTTAATACATTATATGATTTCACAATACATGCACAAGCTATTATCAAGGGAGCTTTTTAGCACTGGAAGTGAATTATCAGGCCGTCATTGCCTCCATAATCAATCAGGCATATACTAACTGGAATCATTTTTTAAGAGAGAAACGAAGAAAAATGGCTCTTCATGACAAGAGATGACCTGCATGTAACTAGGTTATTTTTGCTCTTTCCTTTTTAAATTTGTAATTCTTTACATACACTTGCCTTTTGTTTTACTGAAACCTGTATTGGACATTGTTGTCCCGATTATTTATAGTCTACTGATCATCTGCTTCAAACTGTTTGCTTGCCACATCATAGGAACTATAGGTTCTGTTATTTGTATGAGTTTGCTTTGTTACAAAAAAAATAAATAAATGTAACCAAAAAGTACATTTTCAATTTACATTATAGAAAAATAATGCCACATGCTCTGCTCTTAGTTGCTTTGGCATACTCATGTAATCAGGGTTGGATTTTCGTGCACATTTTGATTTCTCTTTTCTCTATGGTAGGACCATGTTTGCCTTAATTAGCTTCCTTCTTTCTAGCAGGCAACAACGACCCTAACATGACAGTCAAGATGTAGTCAAGGATGTAGCTTCACTACTCTGCCTGGTGATGGTGGTGTTTAGCTCCATAGTGGATTCAGGTGGTTGGTGCTAAGGGTTAACTTGTGAGTGGTTCAGCTTGATGTTTCCCTTCAATTTTGTTGGTTGCAGTGCTACTGCTATCTCTTGGTGAGCATTTTTTTCTCCTCTCATCATTTCTATTATGACCTTTACGTCCCACTTACAGTGTTTCTTTTTCCTTTTTAATAAACATGTTGAATTCTACTGCTTTGGTGTTGTGGCCTTTACTGTTATTCACTTGCCTTTATTCTTAGTATCCCTTCTAAACAAAGGGATGCAAGATATTACATACATTGCTATTCCAAATATTAGAGTAGCAAACAAATTCATTCTCAAAGTTTCAGGTATAAAGCTAAGTAAAACATAACGTTCTCACTTATCAAATGCATGATTAGGTAACTCTGTTTACAGATATTGCTTACAAGTAAGCAGGACAGCTACAGATGTTCTCTATCTTGCATAAGTTGCTCAACAGAGGTACCTTCCCACTCATAGTAAATAAATAGATAGATTTTTATATGATTTAGTTACTTTACATGGCAAATGTATTTAGTATATTCATTCGGCCCCCTTTACAAATATCATGTGAAAGTCTGACGATCAATACAAAAAGTTTATATAGGAAAAAAGTGTGCCCAAAGTAAAATTGGTGTTCTTATTGAATATGTTATAACATGAGTACCATACATTAGCCATGTTGCTCATCAGAGGCTGCTCATCAGAAGCCTAGAGGCAACTAACCATTTCAGTGTTTAGGTGTGCTGTTTAATTTCCTTCATCATAACTTATTCTATCTTATGTATTCAAGTATTTACAGAGTAGATTCGGTGCTTTGGTTTTACAAATTTGGTCAAAGTTATTTTCATGTTTGATAAATCATTAAACCCACAGTTGCCTACAAGTTATTCCGTTGACGTTTCTAATATATATGAGTTATCTTGCACTTAACACGAGTTATATCTTGCAGGTATATGGTACAAAGACCTACCTCTGTGATTTGAAAAATGTGTTGTGTGGACTGTCTACCAATCACTCGGTTTTATTGGCTCTTTTATTCATTGTTATAATGGCCATGACATTGTGAGATGTGATGCCTTAAACCTTGTGCCAGTATAAATAAAATATACAAACATCCATTATATTAATATATTATATTATATTTCCATGTAAATAGTACATTACTTGCAGCAATACAGTGTGAAGGTGCTCTGGAAGTGGAACAAAAATTTAATGCATTCTTGGTTATTGCACACGCACACCATGTCTATCCTTGCACAACTACGATTTGAATTATTGGATTTCTGTTTATGCTTAAGTTTGAGATTGTGACTCCAGGTTGGCGCAGGGTAACGACTGACCTGGACGCTAAATAAAACCAACGCATTAAATTTAAGATAAACAACCAACTGATTTAGCTCTATCTAATTGCTGCTTATTAGTGCATCCTGTACAGAACCGGCGCAGCGGAGCGCGCCTAACAACCTAGTAAAAAGTATTACATGAAAATGCAATGGATCGTGCGTGCTGCTCTTAGAACGTTCTTGGCTTGCACACGATGGTGGAATGCTTCAAGATGTGGAGACTGAACTGGCCTCCCTTCTCGGTGGTGTCGAGCTTGTCCTGCCCGGGCGGCGGCAGCAGCTCGAAGTTCTGGACGAGGCGGCCGATGGTGATGCCGAGGATGGGCAGCGCGAGGATGATGCCGGGGCAGCTCCTGCGGCCGACGCCGAAGGGCAGGTACCTGAAGTCGTTGCCGTTGGCCTCGACGTGCCTCTCCTCCTCGAGGAAGCGCTCGGGCCGGAACTCCTCGGGCCGCCTCCAGCTCTCGGGGTTGTTGGCGAGGTACCAGGCGTTGACGAGGACCTTGCTCTCGGCGGGGACGTCGTAGCCGCCGAGCTTGGCGTCGTGGAGGTTCATGTGCGGCACCAGCAGCGGGATGGCCATCCGCAGCCGCAGCGTCTCCTTGATCACCGCCTGCAGGTAGGGGAGGTTGTGCGTGTCCGGCTCCGTGATCTGGCGGCCTGGACCGAGCACCGTGTCCAGCTCCTGCCGTAGCTTCTGCTGGATCTCCGGGTGGTTCACTAGCTCCGCGATCGCCCACTCGATCGACCACAGCGTTGTCTCGATCGCTGCAGAGGAAAAAACAGAGCAGAAGATACAGTATGAGCTCCGGATGGTTCACCAGCTCTGCAGCGTTGTCTCGATCGACCGGATGTTGCTAAATGCTACTAGTACTTTTCTCACAAAAAAGGAAAGTTAGAAAGGTGAAAAGGCATCGTAATCACAAACAGAGTGCAAAATTAAGCTTGCAGCACGTTGGGTCGTGCGTTAATGTACTTTACGTTCACCATTATGTTTAGAAACTGATATGTCATCCGTTTAATACACAATTTACATCAGCATGCGGACGTGTTTGACAGGTGAACTATCAGGTGGACGGAACTTAGCTAAGCTTCCTGGGTCGCACACGGCGCCAACGGCTGCGTCTAGTATATAGGCTACCATTCAATTTCAACGACAATCTTTGCCACACTAAACCTGATGAAGCGAGGTTAACTTACCTGCAACGTTAATGTTCTCGATGATGTAGAGCACGTTGTCCTCGTTGATCTCACCCTTTTGCTGTGCCTCCAGAATGTGATCAATGGCGCACTTGAGCCCGTTGCTGTCCATGGCCTTGTTGCTCGCCAGCTTCCTGCAGAAACACGCAGCGACAAGGACAACCACAACCACAACCACCATGTGAGCAGAGCACATCAGGTTTGTACAGGATAGTCGACAAAGAAAAGCAAACAAGGTGGATTGGAACTCACTTCCTCTCCTCGAGGAAGAAATCCTTGAAGAGCTTGAGGCGTGTCTCCTTGACCTCCTTGCAGATCCTGAGGTAGCCGCGGAGGAACGGTCGGAGGATGGGGATGAAGTCGCCGTAGTTGTACTCGAAGCTCTGCGCGAGGCGGCTGCGCTCGCCGTTGAGCTCCCTGAGGCGGAGGAAGAGCGGGTCGTCCACGCTCTCGAATCGCCGGTCGAACATGATGCGGTACATGTTGTTGTACATCATGAGCTGCAGGCGGCGGCGCAGCACGACGCCGCCGGTGGCCGCCGCGGGGTCGGCGCGCACGTCGTCGACGACGGCGGCCGCCTCGGCCTCCCACCCGGCGCGGTGCTGCTGCACGACCTTGCTGGTGAAGAAGGGCACGGTCATGATGCGCCGCATCTTGCGCCAGTGGTCGCCGTAGACGGTGAACACCATGTCCTGCCCTCCCCCGTGAAGATGTCGAACACCACGTTGCGGGTGCGGGAGCCGAACTCCACGCCCTGCGTGTGGAGCACCTCCCGCGCCAGCGCCGGCGACGAGACCACCACCAGGTTGCGCTGCCCCATCCGGAGGAGGAAGATGTCGCCGAACTTGCGGGCCAGCGCGGCCAGGTTGCGGTGGTTCAGGTCGTCGCCGACCTGCAGCCAGTTGCCGAAGATGGGCACGGGGACGGGGCCCGGCGGCAGGCGGAGCTTGCGGCCACGGAGCTTGGACACCGCGATGGCCACCACGACGGACGCGAAGAGGCCGACCAGGAGCTTCTCGACGAAGAGAAGGTCCATGGCGACCGGCGCGGAGATGGAGGTCACTGGTTCTTGTGTGTGTCTGACAGTCTGACTTGTTCGTGTGTTGGCGCGCTGGAACGGCGGTTCTTCCTAGCTTCCTGGAGAGCCCAACGGACATGTACGTGCGCATATATAGAGAACCGGCGGTAATGGGGAGTTAGCGTCAAAATTGACGGCGATGGGGTAGGTACTGGAGAGCCGGACAAGGTTTGGTGGGAGTGTTGGTGACTGGCGGTGAGTACACCCACGGTTGGGCCTCGCCGGCAGCGAGTTGAGTTTTTTTTTTTTTTTTGGCCAGTGCTCTTTGGTTGGTTGGGCCTCCTCCACTTGAAGGGTCGGTGTGGTTTGTGGATGTGGCCTCTACGGTTTTTGAGGGCGTGCGAGAATTGACTAGTTCTAGAACTCTGGAAGAAAATGCAGAAAATGTTATTTGTGGGTGGGTGAGAACTTGATTTTGGACTCGCCTCGAGGTTCCATGTGTTTGGTGACTATTTTTTTCCTTTCTTTTCCCATTTATTAATCATTATTCCCATAATTTAACTAGGTTTATAAAATAATAATAATATTTTATTATCTTCAAGTAAGTATAGTCAATGACCATCTAATGATTCTACTTATATACTTTAAATATTATTATTTTTTATATATGTCCGATCAAAGTTATGATAGTTTGACTTCTCGAGAATAAAGGATGTTTGTAAGACGGAGGGAATACAAGTACATGGAACTACATATGATGGGAAAGTCATGATCCAAGGTGGGGTTAAGTTCACGAGTTCAAGGATGCACCTAGCCTTGTGGCACAGTGGACGCATTCGAGGGTATGAACTAGTAGCGTCAAATACTCGTAGTCAAGAAAGATAAGTTTGTGTTGTTTAGCGACGGTTTTTACAGATGTTCTTTTATTTATAGCTTTTTCATCATGATTTTTAAGCCTCGGCAATTTATGAACGATCTAAAGAAGAAGACTATCCGTTTATTTTTTTCATGCACCCTTATTTTCTAGAGGTCGTTTTGTATCTTTTTGTCCATCTTCTATATTAGTCTCTGTTTTACTTAATATATCTGTTAGAAAGAAAGAAAGTCAAGTGTGTGACTAGTAAAAGTAAAACCATAAGAAAAGAACACATGGATAATTATGAAAAACATAAAGAATTAGTTGGTCATAACAGGGACCGGCCGGGCTAATAAATCACGATCAAAATCCTATGTTTTACCCTTTTCTGGAACCTCCCATTGCAAAGTAAGAAGGGATGTGCTCGTAGAGAAAGAAAACACGACATTGCCACCCGCACCCTGCCTATAACTACAAGTCCGTTGGATGATATCAGCATTGCATCATTTGGTATTCGAGACAGACGTGAGCAATGCAACATTTGGTGATGTGATGCAAACGAGACGTTTTTACACGAGCCGTGCGTGTGGAGTGGTGGACGCGCGGCCGGGGGTAGGTGGGCACCCCCCGTCGTGCAGCGCAGGGGCACGAGCGCAGCCATGTGGCGCCGTGGCCAGCCACAACCACAAATCCCTTTTGCGTCTCACTTTGCCGTTTGCATGTGCACTCTGCACCCGTCGTCATTCGCTGCATATATCCGCGTGCAGCCCGCTGTTTAGGCACGGAAATACCTCAATGCGGATGTTTTCTTTTGTGTACTGTAGAATACTAGAATGTGATGGATCTCTCCGGAGGCTTGCTGGTGTACGTGACACGATTGTTTTGTACTAGTACTACTCCTATACGTCGCGCGTCCAGTCTCCGTCTCAGAACGGGTTCCACATTGCTTCTCCCGCCTTTTGGACGCGTATCGTACACGGCTATGCTTGTGATGGGTCTCCCCATGTACTTACTTCCTCGTCTAGAAAAGAATATGCTTACGCCGTGTTCGGCTGCCGGCTGGTCTGGCCGGTCTGGCTGCTGCCGGCTGGTTTGGCTGCTGCCGGCTGGTTCCTCTCCTCGCGGCACTGTTCACGCTAGCTTTTTGTACAGTGAAAACCAGCCAGACCAGCCAGCTACTGCACCAGCCGAGCAGGGCCTTATAAAAAAACTCTGAACAGTCGGTTTAGATCCAATAAACTAACAACTAACTAGTTTAACTAGTTGAGTTTTGTAGACTAGTGAACTAGTATTAGTTGAGCATTAAATTAGATATTAGTTCACCCACTATTTCACCTATTTGGATCCTTATATACTAATTGTTAGTCAACTAGTTACTAGTTCATGGGATCCAAATAGGACCTAAGCTAACAAAAAAAATACATTAGTGAGCGATGAATAAGATAAAGTTCATAATAACCAATACAGAAACAAAACTTGCTTGTGATTCAGATCTAATCTTGATACGAAGATGCAAATCTAATAGAATCAAATCCCAAACTACACCAATTCCAGTCTAAAAGCAAGAGACGAGAAGCCAATAGTAATAGGAACAACGAAGAACAAACAAACTTGTATGGTTGTGTTTGGTAAGGTGGCTAAGGCGGCCGGCTTCTTGGAGCCAAATTTCGGTTGTTTGGTTTTTGGTTTGGGCTTCTAGCCGGACTCGGCTAGTCCACCGTATAGCCTTGACCCGGCCCCAGAAAAACGGATTTGAGATCCGTTTTTTAAGCCTGGCTTGGCCAAGCCTTGCGCGAGCGTCTCCTCACCGCTCGCTTCTCCTCAACCTCCCGACACCGCCTCTTCCACCACTGCAACCTATGGCGCCGCCGTGGTCGTCACCGGCGCCGGGGATTCCGGTCGTCTCGTACGCGAGGTGGCGCCGGTGCTGGAGGAGTGTCGCGGTCGCACATCTCAGGCCGTGCACCCATAGAAACTACGGGAGCTCGCGGTGCTCTGCTCCTCAGAAGGAGGCGGCGCCCGCCGCCCCTTCATCGCAGTCTTTCGAAGAGCCGTAACGCCGCGCTTCGTTGTTGGATTCGCGACGGCTTCTGCATCTTCGGGGAACAACGGTGGGAACGGGTTCCTCAAGGAGTTCCTCTCTTCCGCATCACCGCGTCCAAGGCCGCATATCGGCCCGCGCGATGCAGTGCGTGCCAAATCGACGAGGTCACTAGATGGCTAGAGTTCGTGCGATTTGAGCTCGTCGCCGCCGTCCGTGTGGAGTTCGCGCAGAAACCGCGTCCTTGTCAGAGGTCACCGGATGGTCGGAGGTCGCCCATCGCAGCACGACCACGCAAGGATGGCCACCGTGCTCTTGTCCGTCATCGCCGAGGCGTCATGGTGCCTTTCATCACCGGCCATCACCCGATTGCATGCACAATGACCATCATGCTAGCTTCATGGAGTTCACCTGCCGCCCGACGAACTCCAAGATGGGCAAACAAGCATGCTCACCGTCTGCTTTCGATGAAATGTATCAACGAGGTAAACTTACCAGCCAAAGAAAGAGATGATTACGTGCGGGGCACACCCGGACAACCAAACACATTCATGGCTAACCAAATTTAGATAATACATACAATCAAACAACCCCATATTGACTTGCTGGAACCAAGTTTAGCATAACCAAGTTATAATTTTAGCCAAGCTACAACTAAGTCATAGAACCAAAAGGTGACTGCGGGGCTAGGACGATGCATCCGTGTCTGCGCCTACAGCCCCGCACGGTGCCGCACTGCTGCCGTGTGCCGACGGCGTATCCGCTTGGCCGGCCTTCATCGGATTCGCGGCCCCAAAATCTTTGGGGCCTGGTGCTGTCGGTCCAGTTGCACTAGGCCATATAAGGGCCTGAGCGAGCAGACCCACTATAGATGAACTTACAGCCCAGCGAAAAGCAGTCTAAAGCCTTAAAGGAGAAAGCCCATAACTTCGGGAACCGCAGTCCGCACCCCAGCAGATCAGTTTTGCACAGCGGACTAACGAGCAGTGATTCAGCCCGCGTACAGCCCACGAAAACTTCCTACCGCGAAACGCGGGAGGGCACCGACGGCGGCGGCACCGACGGGAGGGCCTCCGCACGGCGATGCGGGAGGACCGGAGGAGGCGGTGGCCTCCCGGACACTTCCTACGACGGAACGGGTCGGAGATGCAGGTTTCAGGTTTGCCCCTTGGCTCTCCAACCTTTTCGGCGAGCCCCAACCGTTCCATACTTTTTAACCCAAGCTTTAGGATCCCAGAATTTCAGCCCAGCTTTGTCAGCTCATCTACATCCTTGGGGAATGGACGATGGTGACTGGCGAGTCCGGCTTCATGGTGATCCTGGATACCCCATCTCCTGGTCTTGTGCCCAATCCCGCAGGCGAAAATGAGGATGATTGAGCGTATATCTGTTTTCATAGAGCTAAGATGGCCGCGATCTGAAACCAACATACTCAGTTTTCATCGCGTATCAGGTAAGCTAAGCACATCTATAATTAATTGCCATACATACGGCGTGAAATGATTGCCAGGCAACCATTCGTACGACATTGACATGATTCGCAACAGATGCTTGGTAATAATAACGACAGAGAAGTGGCTAAAGGCGTGTGCTTATAAACTACTAGTATGCTGCAACACTGAGTGCACTGGGGTTACTTGTTGGTCATGGTCCAAATCAGCTTACTTCGAGAAGATTTCAGTCTTTCCTTTTTAAAAAGGATAGAATCACTTTACGCATCATGGCCTGTGCCGAAATGACCTCATATGAACACACATGTGAATGTGCTGGTTTTCTAAAGTGATCTTTCATTACTGTGACACGGAGTTTTATTCCAGTACTATTCCAACTGTCGGTTCTGCTACTTGTTTTGGATAATTAAGAGACCAGGCACAATGAAGTCTATGGTGCTGTGGTTGAGTAGTTGCAGTCTAAAGTACAGTGATATCCATTAATGAAAGTGGTACTGCAACGAATCCAGATCCTACTTCTGCTGACCAATTCTCAGAAAAGCAATCTGAAGGCATGATCAGGGGAGGGACCTTTTGGACTATGAAGCTGGGGGGAGTGGGGACTGTCCCATTACTAGTGTATCACGGTGCTCACATCATCTGAAACATGTAAGAATCCCGCACCCTCTTCCCTCTTTTAGATTGCAAATATTTTAGCTGGGAAAGCATATTGTATCATTCAGATTGATGATGCTCACACAGCGTTTACCTCATTGTATTTGTTGATCAGATTTATAAAGATTTGTGGGGACAGTTCTGCACTACTTTTGACCTAGAATTCAATTCAAAGCTGGTAAAAACAGTCACGATTGTGTATACTCATGTAAGCTGAGAAAAAGGCTTGACTGGTGCCTAGCTGTTACTTTAATCATAAAAAAAATTGATTAATGAACATGGAATTAACATCAATACAAACACAATCAGCTATTTACACAAAGGTTTCAGACTAACCGCAGCTTTTTACAATAAAGGTGGTCAAACTGAGAATAGATAACTACTACAGGTAAACTTATGACAGCAACTTTGGATTGTTCATGAGTGGTACCTTTACGTACTGTTTTCAAAAGGTCATAGATTTTCTATCAGGTCTCACACCAACCACACGGCATGTATCACATTTCACTTGATACATATTTAATTTCAGATAGTGATCATCACTAGTATATTTTATGAAAATAGTGATCAGTAGGATTTGTTCTTTCTTGTTAGACCATCCAAGTGTATATCTTGGTGTACTCGAGTGCTTAAAAATGCATAACACTACCTGTCTTGTACTCTCTGGTTGAGCTTTGGAAACTTCTAATGCTTGCACCTTGAATGGTGCAAGAATTGCTAAGGTAATATAGCACCTTGCAAATATCCATGTTGAAGTTCAGTTCGGCAGTCTCTTTGGCTCAAAATCAAGAACTCAAAGAAACTATATTAGCTACAATACCAATGGAAGTATTGTGTGCTTCTACTTGTGTTTATAGAATGGTCAATGGTGGTGTTTACTCATGGGTGTATAACATCGTAGACATCACCATCACCAAGGTCATTGTCACCCTAATTAATCCTTACTATATTAGGAGAAGGATCTTAACTGTCATTTGCATTATACCTGATATTATTCAATCTGTTTCACTCAAGTACCCCCATGTTTTTACATAAATCACTCACATGCAACAGTGTAAAATTTTGTTATAAACTTACTTCTCTTAATTCACATTACTAGTAAATCTCATTACTATCTTTACATTTCGTCTAATGTGCTGCAACCTTCTTAAAATGCATAAATCTGGAGAAAAAGTGAAATTTATATGATTTTCTATAATTTCCTTCTACTAATTCCACCAATCTTGGGCCTAAAAAAAAGTATATGCGTCCATGCGGATTTGCAATTTTTCATGCAACTGCAATGAAAAAAGAGCACCAAGCTATATTTAAATTGCAAAGAAGGAAACTGATTTAACCAAAATTATGAGATTTGGGAATCCCAGAAGTTAAGCTTGGATCCTGCACATTTCAGCATGTACATATTTAGAAGTTTTAACCACTGGGGAGACCTGAGAAGATAGACCTAGATTTAACAACTCACTCCATCCATATTTAGAGAAGCCTTTTCATGCTGGACTAAGAGAAGATGTCCATTCATCTACCCATGTGCATCATATCAAAAGGCTACCTTACAGTTCTTCACATAAGTAGGCCTCAGGTACTGATATGTCAATCTTGAGATTCAAATATGGCATAAAAATATTATCTATTGCACCTCAAAATCTGGATATATATGTGTTATTTCTTATGATTATCTGACTCACTGCAGAGGCTGTTTTTGGCAACTGGTCACAGCAGAAAGCAGTAAATGAGCACCAGTCATCGTCAAACCATACCTGTGAAGTTCTCTTTATATTATGAAGCCTAAATATGGAGGACAATCTATTTCTCCAGAAACATGTAGATGGACAAAGTGAAATGCGATAATTAAACCTGTCTTGAAAGTCTTCACTGTTGCAAGAATAAAGAAAATAATATGCTACTTGTGTCTTTCTTTTACCCTAAGAGAACTGAACAGGTGCAACCATGCATGTCACGTTGCATACATGTTGCCATGTTGTTTGACTTCAAAAGTCCAAAACACGGTTATTAGAGTTAAGTGTAGATTTAAAATTCTGGAAGCAAGCATGCACCACCAACTCCAGGTCAAGGTTCTCTGTGCATATATGAGCTACAGGCTGTGCTTGTCTGCAGCACTAGACAAGGAGAATAAAACTCATCATCTCCACTTCACACCAGCCAAGGGCTCAGCGTTAATTGCCGGGAATCCATTGGGAGCTCTGCAATCGCAAGGTAATTTGCTGTCACCAACGCGCACCCTTGTTGAGAGGCCATATCGATCAGTTTGAAGACGTTGCAAGAGGCCAGCCATCATGGCTAAGAGGGATGATTACATGGACAGCTCTTGCGGCTGCTCTAATGGAACCCCTAAAAGGCTGGTGCAGGATTTGTAGCAGTTATGCGCAGGCACATGCTAAGAAGTAAGTCTAAATCATGTTATATATACTAAACATAGTTAAGTATGTGCACATTACATATACTAAACACAGCTAAGTATATGGACTGCAAATAAAATTATGATGAATATAGAAGGAAACATAGTTCTGTGCACTTTCAGTTATTTCTTTTGTTCCACATGATGTTCCTAGTTCTTATTACTTGTGCTATTCATTTTGTTTTTTGTTATGTTTTCAAGTTATTAATGGTACTTTCCTGAAAGTAGGAAAATTCGTATTAGCACAAGAACTGAGTACACATACGCACCTTATCATGATGGCTACCAGTGGAGAAAATACGGACAAAAGATGATACGGGGCAATAGCTACCCAAGGTATGTCTAATAATCATTCAATCTTTTATCTTGCATTTCTAACAAGTGGAGTTAATAGGTACAGACTCGTGTAATATGTTAAGTCTGACAACTCATTACCTAAGAACTACTACCTAGGTTAATTACTACTGACGCTCATCAGCTGAAATGGGACTGATCCATATGAGCCATGGTCTTTGGATCTTACAGAAGCTTCCTAATTTATACAAACAGCAGAGATATAAGTGAAGATGTATCCCTTGCCTAAATTACTTAACATAGCAAATCTAAATATTCTCACTAGCTGTAAATAGTGGACGTTTACTGTACAAGTGATCAGTCTTGCCGTATTAGCTATAATACACGTGATTGATCTGGCTTGGTTAGCTTATCTTCCGAAGCCTGAAATCTGGCTTTCTTGTCACATAAATGTAGTTTAATGGCAAGTGTCTTTGGGAATACAATAAAAAAATCTGGTGCATGTACACATAATTTATTAGGTTGCTGTCTTCCCAGTAGCAGCCGGTTGCTCTCAGGCTGTAGCGTTTACCTTTATGTTGTCATGTAGCTAAAAGTCACATGCCAGAATGGTAATTTTAAATAAGTGGAATAAACCCAAGGGGAAAAAGAGGAAAGAGCTAAGCACCATATGCTGAGGGAGTCATTACACACTCTTGTGCACTTTGTTTACTAGTGCAGAACACGAAATAGTTTCCTAATTAGCATGCAGAACCATGGATGAGGTATTTAATGCTCTCCAGACCCAACTTGCTTTTGAGTAAACCACTTTTTTTTTCTTTTTTTTTTTTTGGCAATGATTGGTGATATAGTATTTTCTAAAAAAGGATGATTTACGATACATTATACCATCCTACTTGGTCCAACTAATGAGTTGATACAACATGAATGACCTGCTGTGTAGGACTAGGTTTTTATACAAATGCATAATGTGAACATAATATATTTTGAGAGAGAAAGAAAGTGTTATTATATTGTATAATCGAACCTAGTCGTATGGGTACCAATTAGACAACTAATTATGATTAGTCGAGTAATCATGCTGTACAAATCTACTAAATCGTCCTTGCATTTGAGCGGTAACAAGATCAGGACTTGACTAGCGAAGGAAGAGGAAGAGGACTTACCAACACCATGCATTGATCTTTGCCACTTCTTGGCCAGCTTCGTGGCCCGCAATCACTCCATGCCCAACAGCTGTGTGTGTGCCACCACCTCTCAGTCCCTCCGCAGCATCTTGAGCTCGCTCTCATGGTTGCTGCCAGCCAATGCCAAAGACAGCCGACAGAGGCTTGAGAACAACGAATTCGGCAGAATCTGGTGGCGGTTTGTGGATGGATGGATCTGTTGGGAGCCAGCGGTGAGCAGCTTGATGATGATAGCCAGCAGCGGATCAAGGATGCGAGCTGGCCGTATGAGGATGAGAGTTGGCGGTGCTAGCTCCTCTTGCGGCGGCATGAGCGTGAACTCTGGAGTCTAGTCCAGAACACAACCATATACTGAAAACCTAATGGACAAAAGTACTTAGCCCAACTGTTCAAGAATTGGTCCTTCCGGTTAGTCATCCACAGGCCCCTAATCAAACAACTAGTAATCATGATTTAGTCGCTGATTAGTCAGGCGACTAGGTTTGTAGTAGACCTAATCGTATTGAAGTGGCTAATCAAGGTGTAGGGTTTGGATTAGCCATCCAATTTAATAACACTATAAAGAACAGTAGCACACAAGTATGATGGATAATCCTCCACATTATGATTTAATGCTTCTATACAGGGGTGTGCAAATAATCCTGTAGCTAGATGACAAACGGTTAAACTTGCACCCCCTGTCTTCAGCCATGCACCACCCCCCACACAAAGTCTCAAAGTAACTCATCGTGGATATTTTCCTTTATCACTGTTGTAGTGTATGCAAGCTCAACCAACAATTGTGCATGGGACCAGAGTCATGTTTTAACCAACAGCTACTAATTTTTCTTATTTTGTCAAATTTATGAGTTATAGTATTCGAATCTAGATTTAACCAACAGCTACCAATTTTTCTTATTTTAGAGCACATGTATGAACATTTTACTCCCTGTGCCTTTCATGTATATACTCCCTCCATTCAAATTATAACAGCTTTATCTATGCATCTAGATTTATACTGTGTCTAGAGACATAGTAAAAACTATGTATCTAGAAAACCAGAACAACTTATAAAGTGGAATGGAGGGAGTATCATATTTAGAGGTAGTGTACTATCATTATCAGTAAGTATATTGGTGATGTTAGATACTCTAGTGTATGCATGTGATATCTAGCATTACTTGGGGAAACTCCCGGCATTGGGGTATGATACCCAGAGCATGCCTGCATTGGAATCCTCCTTTGGAGCTAATAATGCATGTCGGCATGATTAACTATTCTGAGCCAGGCGGACAACGCCACGTGTTGTCGTGTGTCAAGTTTTTGGCTTTTACATGCATGTTGGCGACCTCTTTTGTGAGCATTTTCCCTAGGGCATGGAAAAGTGAACTCTAAACAAATCTTGATGTCTACGCATGCAGGTGCTACTATAGGTGTACATACCATCAGGATCATGGCTGCCCAGCAACCAAGCATGTGGAGCAAACCAATTCCCAGGATCCGCCATTGTTCCGGGTAATCTATACGAATGGGCACACATGTTGCAGCACCCATGTCTCAGATTACATGGCTTCATCTATACACATCCAGCAGATCGCTGATGCTTCTTTGAGAAAGGCAGAGGTGGAAATACCTAGCCTGACCCACTGTTTTGATGGCCACGGATTGATAAAAGAAGAGAATGATGCCATCATCTCCTCCTTGCTCACGGCCATCAGTGGTTGTGATGTTGCAACATCAGATGGCGGACATGCAGCCATTCAAGAGGAAACACCTGCTCGGATGCCCAGAAGCAGCAATGAGGCCAGCCCTTCGATTCCACCTGTACTGTTGCCGACATCCGATAACCTGAAAACAGACTTCATTGAGCAACTGGAGCCCCAATGGTTCGAGCCTTTGGATTTGGGTTGGTTCATAGAATAAGCAGACTGGTTCATCTATGTTTTTTTTGAGAGTACTGGTTGATCTATTATGAGTATTACTAAACAGTAAACACATCCATAACCATCCTACGGCGTTTAGGTCCTTTAGGACATGCACTGTCAGAAAATATGTACTGCTCTGTTTACTATAGCTCTCTCTATGTACTGTATAAGTTTTCGTTTGAAGCCACACATATATTACTGATCTGGTATATCTTCATTTTTGTGAAGTACTTAACCTTTAATATAGTAGCAGGTTTGCACATTGTGGAATGGTAAAGGTGAGCACGTCACGAGGGGGAAAAATTAGGGCGTGTTGGCTTTTACTAAAGCAACGGCTGTTGCTAAAGCTGCTGCTGTAGGCGTACTCTGACGAACTACTACTGTGTGCAGCTGCAGTGCAGCTGATTCAAACAGGCTAGTCAGTAATAAATGTTGCTTCTCCAATAAAAACCACTAGAAGATAGTACTCCGCGACCCTTTTGGTTTTTCTGTTGATTTCTAGAAGTTGATTTTGGATTGTTGATTTTGAATAGCCGGAATTTTACAAGATGAGGTTGTTGGTCATGTATTTTGGATTGTCTGGTCGGCAGTTTTTCTTGTGTAATGTATATAGTGACAATTTTACAAGATGAGGTTGTTGGTCATGTATTTTGGATTGTCTGGTCGTTGGTCATGTATTTTGGATTGTCTGGTCGTTGGTCATGTATTTTGGATTGTCTGGTCGGCAGTTTTTCTTGTGTAATGTTTATAGTGACAATAGCTATTCTGAGTGTCTATGTTTTCTAGGATTTTAGCTATATCCGTTTCTATTATGGTTCCTAAATCTTTTTTTAGATACTTAGTATTTAATAAGGTGTGTGTGTGTATGTACTTCTACGTTGTGACTTCTCGTAGCTGATTCAGAAACATGACACAAATAAAAGGTATGTAAAATATATGCAAAAAAGATGCAAAAAAAGCAAGTTTCTATAGCCAAATCATATCTTATCATATGACATCAAAGGATAGCAACCAAGCCTCACAGTAATCAAAACAAAGAATTAGCAATATTATCATGAAAGGTATCAATGTCCCCATCTCTTAATTCATTGCCTTCTTTGACATAGCAAGTTGCTTGACCGACGTTTGCTTTGAGGTTCATTCGGTCAAATTGCAAAGGAATGAATGCAGATGGCTCCTCTTTAGCAATATATCCTTTTCATCTTAAAAACACAAAATGCATTATCAAATTATATTTATTTATTTTATTATCAAAGTAGCTTGACGTCGATGTTTTTTTTTATAAACTTGATCAGAACTGAAGGGGACTATGATTATAAAGTAAGCAGGTAACAAAATACTATATGAGAAATAATTTGTGGTGGACGCGTGTACCAAGCACGTCTGGGGGCCAGGAGATTAGCGTGATGAAGGTGCAGGTGCAGGTCACACTTGCCTGTCCCGTGGTTGCCGGGCAAAAAGATGGCCAGCGCGCCGTGGGTAGCAACAAGCGATGTTCCAGGCGGCGCCGGTGCTCCGTCCGATCATATCAGATTATCAGGCCGACGCGTGGGCGGGCGCCGGGACTCGTAGCTGGGAGACTCGCCGGGCCAATCACATGCAATTCGCAGCCAGCATGGTGGGTGTGGCATGGCATCTGGGTTTTTTTTTTTTTTTTTTTTTTTTTTTTTTTACCCCAAATGGCCGCTAGATCCGCGTCTCAACCTGGGGCAGAGGCCATGGACGGCGGACCTCGACCTGTGCGTTACCCGATCTCGACTAGATTAGGAGAAATCCACTTTCTCTGGGAGGCAAGGCAAATGCAGCAGAACTTGTTGTTTATGGTTGGTGTCCACTGGCCATTTTTCTGAAGGAGGGCTAGACCTGCTCCGTCCTAAAACCACGTGCGAATTCCTTCGGTCTCAGATGCATAGGGAAGCAAATGCTCTGTCGCGATCAGCTGAAGAGCATTCTTTAATCGTCATCGACATCGACATCGACATCCAGCTTTGTTTAGCTTGCCCACTTGCATTATTTTACTCTTCTTTCTTCTCTCATGGCAACCCCGAGCCGATGATAATCTATGTTAGTGACGAGATTAGACTAGTGATTCGATGCGTATATGAGATGCTTTGTCCTCGTCACCATGTCCCCAACCTTTTGGCTGCATCTCAGGTTCTTTGCTCGGCAACAAGAGGGGGTGGTCAGTCAGACTGTCAAGCGGTCATGCTAAGGTCAAGCCATGAATTGAAATTACCAGTGAGCCGTTTATGCGCTACGTAAATGATCATGAGAGATGCCGTAATGAAATTGGGGTACCCTCCACCAGTTTCTTGACTCCGCCAACCGAAGAGGAAGAGAAGGAACAACTCCGTCCAGAATTCGTGCCGAACAACGGAGGGGGAGCCAAAGGTTATAGCTTCGTCCAGCTCCATCCTCTATGGAGATGTGGGCGTGGGCGGCATTTGGAGGTGAAGCTTGAGGATGCTGGAACCAACCTCGATGGATGGAAGCGACGACACGGAAGGCACAAATGGAGGCAAGGCAGAGGGAGGGGAACAGAGTGGTGCCCTGGCGTTGAGGCGAAAGCAAGGGAGGCGACATGAGCAGGGAAGGGGCAAGCGGATAAGAAAGAAAGAAGAAGAAAGGAGAAACGCAATGGAAGGAAAAATAAATAAAGGAAGAAAAGAGAGAGAAAGATTTGGTATGTTTCAGGTGCATGAAAAATAAAATCTATTCAGGCAACAATTATGACCCATGAGATGAAGATCTAATGGATCTAAACTCACACAAAGAAAATTAACAATAAAAAATTATTTCTGTTGTAAGACAATTACAAAATTATGATCTAAATTGACACAAAGACAATTAACAATAAACATTTTTTCTATAGTAAGACAATTACAAATTGTCTGGATTGACACAAAGCTGTATAAATCTTGAAGTAAGATCATAGGATCGTTGTCTGAACCAAAGATATATTTCAGGCGCCTGATTTTTTTAGAAAAAGTGGAAAAAATAAGAGTAGCATAAATATTTCACACTTTTTATCTACCGTGAGAAACTATTTTATTGAACGTTCTTTTTAGAGGAGATGGCAAGCCCATAAGAAGTTATTTTGCTCAATGTTCTTCTAGAGGAGATGCTCAACCAAAGAAAGTTGTTCCATAGAGGAGATGAAGATAGAGCAGTTTTGCCCTGTTTGGCAGAGCTATGTCAACCAATTTTCTAGAGAAAAGTGATTATCTGAAATGAACTAAAAGTCTAGGAGCTAAAAAATAGTTTTTCTTGAAGTGATTCCCCATCGTGATTACGAGTGTTTACGCTAAAGAACCAAAGATGATCATTTTAGCCATAGCCCCCTTTGGTACAGATTCTTCAGCTCTAGCTTCACCTAGCAAATACTATAGCGGTACTATTTGTAACTGTATCATGGAGCTGTTTTGGTTCTAAGGTACCAAATGAACTACAAAAATGGTGGAGGAGGCAGCTATAATTTTTAGCTCCACCAGCTCTACCTCTGCCATGCTACAATGACACTATACAATTTAGGTGCTGGACCTGAGGGAAGCTATACTAAAGGAAGCCATAGAATCACTTCTATCAGAGAATCAGATTCTATGGCGAATCAATCCTAAATTTATAACGCCAAATTATTCATCGAGAACCGAATCGTGAAGGGTTATTTCCAAGTCATCGATGCATGCTATCCGGCTTAGGCCTCTTCCTTAGCAGGCACGGATCACCCCAACCTAGTCGAGTTTATCTCCTGGTGACGAGGGTACCTAGGACCCAATACTGACAGGTTGATTGGAGCTAAACATTTGGTGACTAAAGAATCTTGTTTCATGTGTTAGCTTCGTGGCTTGCAGCAGAATGTGGTGACTATCCTTGCATGACAGTGGTTAGTCCAGTATCGGATAACATCGGTAGAAACCGCAAGTGGAAATGATATCGTAATAGCTACACAACTTGCAGCGGTGAAAGGTCAATTAGCTAGAGGGGAGTGAATAGCCAAATTAAAAATTCTATAAATACACTAGATGAACCGGTTAGTAACAAAGATGACGCTTAACGAATTTTACGCTAGCCTACTAAAGAGGGGTTTTGCAAGCCTCCTAACCAATCAACTAGAAATCTAATATACTAGAGCACACTAAGAGTAATGTCCTTAGCAATCAAACTACTCTACACAATCTAATACGCTACTTGCACAAAGTAAGGAGAGGATCAGGATATGAGAACTATGCTTTGTGGATGTCGCCAATCACCGTCTTGATTCAATCAATAGATAACTGGTTGATGATCCAATCAATTCTAGAGAGAAAGTGATCTCGATGGATCAATCCACAAGAAGACCAAGATACGATTTATCCCCGAGGTTCACGTGCTTGCCAACACGTTACGTCCTCGTTGTATCTCCCTTGACCACATGGTTCGTGGCTAATCGGTATCACACACTGAGCCCCACTAGGCGCCATAAGAACCTACCAATGGCTAGGAGTTTAATGATATGAGCATTTCAATAGAGTACCTTTTGCAATCTCCATGGAGAAAGGTCAAGAACTCCTCACAACTCATTAGTGTGGCTAAGAACAATCACCGGGCTTGCTCACACCTTCTCCTCGCTGATCCAACCGTCTAGGTGGTGGCAACCACCAAGAGAACAAGTGACCACGCAGCAAGAACGATCACTGGTGCCATTAGATATAAAAACTCACAAGCAATGCACTAGGATCTCTCCCAATCTCTCTTTGGATGCAAGCAATCAAGCATGATGAGAGGGAGAAGATTGGCTTAGCTCTAGGGTGCTCAAGAATGATCAAAATATGCAAAAGATGCTCTCTAAGCCAACCAATTAGCTTATATAGCAGTCACTCAAATGTCCCAACCGTTACCTTCAAAGTGAGACTGAGTCAGGGGCGTCGGACGCTCAGATGCCCATGCTTCAGATGCGTCCGATGCTCACCCCCTAGCTGCCTAGAGTCGCCATGTATCTACGTTTGAATTTGACCATTGTCGCGCTTCTGGAGGATCACCGGATGCTCAGTTGAGTCACACCTGACACGTTCGATGCGTTCATGTGCCTGCGCTGAAGTTTTCTAGTTGCCGAGCACCGGACGCACCGATGCCCCCAACGGACGCTGCGCCAGATGTCGGACGCTATGCAGAGAGGTTTCAAACTTTGCATTCGGCCACGGACACGTCCGACGATGCTGCAACGGACGCACCCTGGTGTTTGATGCCTTCTGAACGCCAAACCTAAGTCACAAGCTGCTTTGCACCGACGCACAGACGAATGAGCGTCGGACGCTCTGATGCATGTACTGTGCATAGCCAGCCTTCACAGGATCATTGGGCGCGTCTGATGCCTCTGGACTCAGCGTCCGATGTCTTCATACATTGCTCAGCGAGAGGGGATTACACTCAAACCCTTTCAACCCTTGCTCTCATGTGCTAACACCAAAGTGTCTCTCCACCTGTACTCGTATGTTAGCATTTTCAAACGAATTTTGCAAGAGTTAAGTTAGCGCACTAGGTTCTAATGCAATGTATGAAGTCAAAGACTTAGTGGCACTTGGATAACCGTTTTCGGCACGCGATCACTCCTTTTAATAGTACAATTATCGATTCTAAACCTGGTCATCAACTTCTCTACTCATTTACGATCGGCGAAATAGAAAACCCTAGCTTATACCTTTGTCTCTAGCTTTCCATCCCGTTTCTCTTCTTCTTTCACCAAGACATGGAGCACTTGATCACTCGTGGAGTGTCTTACCACCATCATCTTTGATCAACGTCTCCATCTTATCATGTTATGGACCATCCTCTCAAATGCTACACACTTAGCAACTAAGATTAGTCCTAGATTTCATCAGTTAGCTAAAACCAAACCAAGGACTTTCAAGCGGCTTGCAATAACCTTCCTTTCGCCGATAGTGATGCAAGGAGTGACTACAGATGCGTTGACTTGGTAGAGTTTTGTCATCCGGTGGTGGTGGTGGTGGTGGGCTAGTTGTTAAGTCGCTTGTGACTCCTTTTGCCAAGAGTGCAGTTAAGTAATATGGTGGTGCGTTTTTATTGTGTGAGCAGTGTAGTTATATTTTTAGTTATTATTAGCTCTTAGTTGCTATAGTTGTTGAGTTATGTTGCTCTGTTGTATTATTTTGGTCGTTTTATCTTATATATCTAAGTTCATCTTCTTTTTAATATAGTATAGTCGGTAGCTCTTTGGCCTGACTTATTTTAAAAATAAACTTGTGCGGTTGTTTGACACAGCCATATATTGGGATATTCGTCAGGATTCAGGGACGATGAGTTGTGTGATAGGGTGTATCTAGACTAAAAAATACTTGTCGTCGTCAGAAATAAGCTGATGAGCAATGAGCTGGATAGCCGAGAGGTACACTCATATCTATAAGTCTGCTAGTTTTGCCCCCAAAGGATAAAAATCGCTGCTGTAACACAGAATTAAAAAATAGATCATGTGCATAGCACACTTGGTCGTCAGGCAGCTTATTATATATAAATTCATGGGCGCGCGCATGAAGCCGCCCTTCAAATCAGATCACCGTATTATGTTTTCATCAAATCAGTCTGTAGTAGCTGTAGTAGCTAGATCACCCATTCAGTTAGCAGTTACGTCAAAATTGTTCTGTAAGCAGCACCGAACGTGGGTCTGGCTCGGGATTGGTGGGCTGATCGATCCACTGTCCTGATTAACAAAGCCTCCAGTATTATATTGTAATCCCACTTGGCAATTCATCTAATCTGCTGGCACCCACTGTTCGTGCACTGTCCTTTCCTGCAATTTGCCTATATTTATGTTTGTGATGAAAGCAGCAACCTGAGTGTAAATAAATACGCACGCATGACGCATCACACACCTAGGTTGGAGCTTCGTCCTCAGTGCGAAGCATATGGCAATCATAGTACTAGAGGAACCCTCATATATAATTTTAAAAAAGATAATAACTTGCTGGAACCAATCAAACGAAATTGGAATATACAAATCAAGTCAAGTGTAAAAAAAAAAATAAAAAAATCTGTATGCATGATGACCAAACCCCAAAAAAGAAAATGGCAATATTCCTCTCGAGACCCATACAGCAATGGGTACAACCTGATTATTGGGTGGCAGATTCATCTGCTCGAATCTAATATCTGTAACACTAGTAATAAACTTATCTAAAGACCCCCGCAACCATCTTGACTTGGAACAAAATGGAACCATAAAGTATTAGTCACGTTCTACTGCACCGAGTAGCCGAGCTCATAAAAAACTAAGCACCTCCGTCCAGTGGTCCGGTGACCATGAAAGCGACATATGTGTCTGCCCTCTCTCTCTCGCTCCCCTCCGTTTCCCACACACCTGCCGCGCCGCGCAATACAGCAGTTGAGCGCGCAGGAGAGCTCCAAGCTAGCTAGGGCCTAGGAGGAGTAGGAGGAAGAAGAATAGGGTCGTCGTCGTCGTCGTCGTCGTCTCGTCGCCGCGCATGAAGAGGGAGCAGTCCTTTGAGTTTGGGGATCCCAGCGCCCAAGATGCTATGGGATCTGCCGGCTCGGAGTCGCCTTACAGCCCTCCCGGAGCTGTGTTTGGGCTCTCCCCACCGGAGTCCTCGCCGCGCAGCGGCCGGAATAACAGAAGGTATGTGCACAGATAAACCGATGAGCTGATAGATACTGTGTCTTATCAGCTCAAGCAGCATGCTTAGCTAGTGCAGTGTGGAATATCATGGCTGTTAAGTGGCTCCTTGCTTCAATTTCTTGCTTGTTTTCGGTCGTTTCCTTTTGTTTCTCTACTTTCTGACTACCCTCTACTCCAGATCTTGATGAGCCTACCTGTTGGTTGGTTTAATTTAGTTCTGTGTATTGTTGCAGCGTTCTATTCTTTATTTTTTATTTTGAAAAGAAAAGAGAGCTGTTCTATCTTCTTCATGCATGTTAATATGTACTACCCATTCTATCAGAATGTGTGTATAGATGGCTAGCGAGCTATTCCCTTCTTCAAAGTTTGTGCCGATTCATAGACAAGATTTCAGAAAAGAAACAGTAACATATACAAGGTCACAAATCGATGATCATAGGTCAATTCTCATTTATATTAAGTACAGATAGAGTACAGTTGGATGACCTCGTGGTACTATGTTTACAACTCATACTTAATAGTTTATTTTGCTAAAAACAGTACAATATAGTGGCGTTAGAATTGGAAAGTAAGGGTCAACTAAATGAATGCATATGCATCCCCATCTTCTTTCTTTCATATACAAATACATCGCCCTTCATCCTATCCTACCACACTGATAATGCCTAGCTAGTTCCATTCCTGAGTATGACTATATTTCATGGACTGAGAAAAGAACCTAATGCATGCATCTATGCATCATAAAGATATAAATTTGCCCATATGTGGGGATTCCATCTGCACTATGGTCAAAATACAGCATCATCATCGTATAATCCTCTTCTGGGAATTCTTCATATTTCCCTTAGAAGAAGCATATTCTCCATCCCTCAGCCAGGGCCATTTGTAGTGACTTCAAACCCCAAAGCAGCCTTTTGCTACAACTTTCCCATAGTGGAGGGCTCCTTTGCTTAAGAGCCCTAGATAACCACTAGTACTACTAAAATAATGTGCTTTTGCACATTTTAGTCATGCTTATATTGAAAAGGGATGCACATATATAGTGAACCCCCCCTCACTATCCTCTCTACCATTCTTTCTCTTTTTTTCTTCCCTTTGAACAGAAGCCTAGATTGATTACTATTTTAGGACCTAAGAAAAAGCTACATTTCCCTTCCAAATGTGAAATAAGATGAAAGAGGTAGCACTTGATCATGTATGCAAAGTCGTTAGTGTTGATCATGCAACCTAAGGGCTTTCAGACATGCAATTTGTACTTCACGTGAATTTTCATTGGCATCATCATGACGTTTCAAAATAGAAGGTACTCCTTCCATTCCAAATTACAGGTCGTCTTATCTTTTTAGAGATATATGATAAAAGTTGTATATCTAGACATAACATATATATCTAGATGTATAGTAAAAGTATGTGTCAATCTATAAAAGCTAGAATGACCCATAGTTTTGAATGGATGGAAATAAATATAGTGACCATGTATATATATCTATAGCCGTGCGGAAAAATTATGGTAGTGTACACCTTAATATGCTTAACACGTTCATCGTACATTACTTTCATGATCTACCAAGGACAACAAAAGAAAGACATAAATAATTAGGACCAAGAGGTGACATTAGCTTTTCTCTTTATTACGGTCCTTGGAAGGTATTAAGATCACAATTCAACTAATGAATGCCTTGGATGAATGGATGGTAGGTCGTCATTGTACCTTACTTCCCTAATACTACTATATACAAGAGTAATATATCGGTCTTTCTTGATACCTTATAAGGATTTCTTCATATAACTTATAAGGATAGTAAGAAAAGCATAACTTGAACCTGTTTGCATTCGTGCCCCACTTGTTTTTTTGTTTCTTCTCACTACACATTAATCTTTAGTAGGCTCATGCATTCTTTTCAGGACGAGTGAACAATGCGCTGACCTTCAAATTGATCCCCGTGTTATATTAGCTATGGCACCTATACTTATGATCCACTTGTAGGACTTCTTTGCAAAAAATGAACACAATATATAATAAAAAATCTTTCACCAAGCTTTAAACATTACAATTAATTCTCTGCCAGCAATCTTATCCACGTTTTATATATATATGGGCCATATAGACAGAACCCTTAATTAAAGCATTCCTTCCTAGTGCCAGATGTTATATATCTCCATTTTTATATGCTTACTCGTGTTCTTATATCTCCTATAGAACACATATATATGGAATTATTGAGTAAGTGAAATTATATTTTTATTTACCTATATATATATATATATAGTTTTCAAATAATGTTGCAGGAGGGATAGACCTTCATGGGTCAGACTTACGTACACACCTTATTTTGATGGTCACTTGTGGCGAAAATATGGGCAAAAAGAAAATCAAGGATGCTGAGTACCCTAGGTAATGGACTTTTCAAGTTTTTTTAATTGTATTAGTTCATATGGAAAACTTTTAAATATTATATTTATTCCAATATCAAACTGCTCCATCACTCTTCTTTTGATATCATTTGATTATTTATATCATATATATAGTGTATTGATACTCATGACAACTGATTTTAGACACTCTAATAAGAGAAGAAACATGAGCACTATGCCAGCTTATTTTGTTTTGCAATTGATCAAGCTAGTCGGTAATCTAGTTGATCATTATGACATATAAGCAAAAACAACTCAATTGACACATGAACCCATTAAATCTGCAAAGATAACTATAAAAATCTTAAACATAAGGAAGTGTAGAACAAAAAAGTGTTTATTGTATAATCCTCTCAACTATGGCTTACTTCCCAAAAAAAAGATTAATAGTTGAGCATCTAGCTGTTGTTTCTCTTACTTGGTGAGAATCGCATTTTTGAGGTACACATTCACTATAGAAATGCTTTTTATTGGATGCCTGCTTGTTCGTCACAATTTTAGTTTTGGAATAGTGAGAATATTAATCATTCAATCAAAAGGTATTACATGACTCTATTTGAGCTCAAAATTAAATTTCATATAAGATTCCGAATGTGCAGGCAAAATCCTATCTCGCACGGTCAATATAATGCTGAATTACCATGCATGGCTCCTTACATAATCCTTGAGTACTACATGTTTCAGCATGGCTTTCTTTCTAGTTCCTCACAGTTCGTGATAAGGATACGTGGTGCATTGCCTTGTCCTCATGTCAAACAACGATAATTATCTTCTTCTTTTGTTCCGCCGTGACGACTGAGCCATCAAAAGTAGTTCTCCCGTTATCCATACGCACTTGCATCAATCTCCCATCACTTGTCAGCAAACACCCACTCACCACCCCCCTGCCACTCCTCTCTCCTCCTCTCCCTCTCTTCGCAATTTTCTTTCTCAGACCTTATTTAGCTGTACTCTAATCCACTTCAATCTACGTTAAGATAAAAAAACTATTAATTTTTCATCTAAATATATGTAGATTGAGGTGGATTGAAGTGGCAGCTAAACACAAGACCTCACTAAGACCAGCAAGATATTGCATATCTTCATATCGCCACCTCTGCACAATAAATTTTCTTTCTAAACTGGGGTTAACCCAAAGTTATATACATTGATATCGCCACCTCTATATATGCACCATTTCTCCAAATTAGCTATAGATGTCCTCGGTTTGGATTCCTAGAGTAACATGCTTTTTTTGTACTTGTCGTCGTTTGGACGTACTGTTCTCACATGGGTGTTTGAATCCGGGAGCTAATAATTAGCCCATATTTTTTGGTACTATTAAGACTAAATATAGACTAATTCTTGGCTCACAAGAGCTAATGAGGGCTATTTAATGGTTAGAATCTGTTAGCCCTTATTAGCACACAATTAGCTTATGTGTAATCTATTTTCACAAGATGGACTAATTTTTAGCCTTGGGATCCAAATGCCCTGTTTGTATAGATATCCTTGTAGTTTGTATGTCCCTAGTGGTTTGGTAAAGCACTTAATAAGCTGGCTTTGGAGATGCTCGAATAATGGCGTGGAGAAGTATAGTAGTACTACTTATATAAAAATTAAAGGTCAAAACGAACAAAATTAGTTGATTTACATACAATGGATTTATGAAATATATGCTCATCATGCCGCAGGCTATACTTCAGATGCTCTTACCGTGAGGACAGGCAATGCCTGGCCTCCAAGCTGCTGCAACAGAAGAACGGCGACGACCCACCACTGTACGAGGTGACCTACACGTACGAGCACACGTGCGGCGCACCTCCCCGTCTCGTTCCCGGATATCGTGGCCGAGCCGCCGCCGGCCGCCAGGGAAGGTGGTCTGGTGCTCAGGTTCGATTCCCCGGCGGCCACGCCGGCGGCGACGCACGGATGCAGCAGAACGGACGACACTGCCAGCAGTCCACGTCTCGGAGTCCGTTCATGATGCTGAGCTTTGGTTCCAGTAGCCAGACGCACGATCAGCAACCTGCTGCTGTCTTCCGCTCTGACTTGGAGGCCGGATCGTCGCCGTTTCCCACCGAGGGGCTGCCGGCGCCACCGCCGGCGGCAAACGGCGACGACGGGGACATGCTCTCGAAATTGAACTCCTTCGCATATGATTTCGACAACCAAATGCACTTCGGCGATCACACGTATTTACCTCATAACAACAGTAATTACGATTATGATGATTACTGACCAAAATGTGTAAGCACTGCGAATCGCAAAGTCTATATATTTATGGAAGACTGGTATATATGGATGTCTACTTGCTCACGTAAGCACGGGAATATATATACATTTCTATCCTGATTAAGGGATTAACTATGCCTAATCCACCTGCTTTACCTAAACAAATCATTTGAGCTGAAGGTTGCATTTCACTGAGCATGGTCTGTATCATCAAATTTCTTCTGATTAATTAAAAAAGGAAAAATTTGTATTGTTATCTTTTTATTCATTTTTTTCTTCTGCTACAAGGAGTCTAAGACAAGACTTACGTTTTATTTTACTATTGCTGGGCAACCATGCTAAGTGTCATGGACTCATGGTAATTTAACTTTTTTTTTTTTGAGAAAACAAGAGAGGTAGCCCCTACTGGTTTTTTTAGATAATGAAAATAAATGTTTCGGCTTTATCGTTTCTTAAGGAGGAAGAATCAGACCAATTATTACAAACTTACACAAAATAAAAACCAGAGTGCCAATCCTAAAGTCTGAGAAGCAAATAGAAACAACAATAGAATAAAAAAGAGGTGTCCAAGCAATAAATTTAAGAAACGAAAAGGAACAAAAGAATATAAAGAACATCGCAATTGGTGCTCTAGCCACTCTTCTATAGGAGGAAAATACTTCTTCGCTGTATGGGTAATCAGAGTAAGCTCTTTTGTTTTTTTAAAAAGCACATTAATATGATATAGATGGCATAATTCTTTGGAAGATGTGGTTACTCCTTGAGACCCAAATGCTCTAGCTCATTAGTATGATGATTTTCATGTAGAAATGGACTCCCAACTGTTCTTTGAAGTCTTCCAAAGTATAAAGTGTGTTCAACCTCGGTGTCAATGCTAATATTAAGACTGAACTAGCAAGCTTGCGCAAAACACACCTCAAGAAGAGGTGTGTTTCAGAGTTTCCTCCATAGGTTGGGTGCATATTAGGACACAATCATATATAAGAGGGAAGATCCATGTTCCTCCTTTTGAAGTTCTCTTGTGCCAAGTCAGTCTTTTAGGAGTAACCAAAACAAGACTTTGTGTTTGTGTTGGCAAGATGACATCCAGATCCATTTGAACGTCGAGTATTCCTCCGAGTGTTTGAGAAACAAGAGTTGGGGTACTAAGAACATCTCCACTAACTCGCCAATATCATCTCTCATCCCCATAAAACTGTCATATTAAAGGAGAAAAAGGCAATTTTATTGCTCCAGCAGCTCTCCAATAACTCTCTTTTTTTGGTGGTCACAAAAAAAACTTATCTCCCCTCAATCAAAAGGGAAGTTGCATCACCCCAATAGTGTTGGGACCATAACCGTGATCTTTTTTTCTCCCACATCCGCCATTCTAACATGTGGGTCCGATATATTGAGAAAAAATTATTGGTGATCCGTCGGAATATCATTCCAAATATTCTTAAAAAGTTTTTTAATGGTGACCACCAATACTATTCTATTGAGGATGGATTATTGGTGATTGTAGCTCAGAACTTACTTGCTTGGATTCAAGTCTTTGACTTGGAACGCGTATTTATATTTTGTATAATTATTTTAGAATTTAATGGTACTATTCTTTCATTTTTCTAGATTTGTTCTAGGATTGCCCGACACTATTATTTCAGTGGTATGTCACATGCCCCTCGACATGTGCTCAACTTGATCAACTTTAAAATCGTTGGTCTGGTCGATCTTTAATAGGTGCTTATAGAGATAAAATTTATGTGTTTGTGGGCATCTACCTTTGTACTTTGTAATTAAAAAAGAAACATATTTTCATATAGAATTTGATGAGAAAATTTCATGTAAGTATTGGTAGATAAACTTGAGATGTTCAATTTACGCAAGCTAAAATAACATATATACTTTAGACTAAAATAACATACATATACTTCAGAAAAGTGGAATAAAATAACATACATTTATTATATATGTTATATACAGTACTCTCCCGATCCAGTAACTTATAGTTTGTTTTGGCTCTTCTAAGTACACAACTTTTATTAGACACATCGTATATATATTTAGAAGTATAGCAAAAACTATACATTAAAATAGAACCCAAAGCAACATAATTTGGTCACAGATTGTATAGTCAAAATGTTAAACTGGAGACCATACCAATATCCTAAACGTACGACCAGCTTTTGGAATCAGAGTCAGGGCACCTAAACCTAGTGAGCCAATTCCAAGGGCTTGTTTGGATGCACCAACTAAACTTTAGTTGGCTAAATTTAGCTGCTAGACATCCAAACAGTCCAGCTAAAAGAGTAGCTAAACTTTAGCTGAGTTTAGCTACTTTCACCTAGCTAAAGCTAGCTATACTTTGGTTGAGTCTATTAGTTAGAGCATCCAAACACCCCAACTAAAGTTTAGCTAGAAAACTTTTAGCTAGCTAAAGTTTTACTTTGAAATTTTAGCTAGCTAAACTTTAGTTGGGTGCATTCAAACAGGGCCCAAGTCAATCTAGAACTGGGTTGCGCTCAGGTTGGTGAGAGTAACAATAGCGTCAGCATAACGTTAGGTCTTTTGAGTCACTGGGCTTTCATACTGACGATGATGGAAAAAGAAGTCCCAACTCTAACCATTGCAATCCTGATTGGTGAATCCTGCGAGACATATTCGCGCGGATTTCTCCAGCAAGACCTCGCTGCTTCGTGGGAACATGAAAAGATGCAATTCAAGTGCAGAGATCACTCTCCTTGACTGTCAGGGTCATCATCAAGTTGGTAACTAGTAGAAACATTCAGTTGAGCATATGGATTTGATTTGACCTGCATCATGCACGCACAATGTTACAACTAGCAGGGTCAAAATCCCAACCCCCATACGCGGTGTGGTCACCTTGACCGCCCCTGTGCCATGTGTTGCATGACATGCCGCGGGTTCTTGATTGCTACCGAGTGAAGTATTACGATCATCTGATAGGCCATAGGCCCGTGTCCCTGTCCGACGTCTCTTGTGGGACTGAACTTGGAAATTCGTTGCAGAGGAGTTTGAAATGGAAGCTCTGGGCCATGTACTATATTTGTCAGTTTGCAGCAACATAATAATTCGTGGCATAAAAGCTACATTAGATACTTCTACTCTATTATCATATCATAGTACTACCAGCTCTCAAGTCAGAGTCATCTTTATTTTTCTTTGTTCTTTTTTGGACAATGAGTCAGGCTCTTTTTTTTTTTTTGTGACTACAATGAGTCAGACTCAGGGTTGACCACCAGAAAGAAGAGACCGAAATTTCTGTTTTATGTACCATGATACGGCACAGAGCAGTCAACCTATCTATCTAGATAGTCTGTCCATGGATCCGTCAGTCAGAAGACCGATATCAAATTAAAAGACCCCGCTGACATTAGTGATCAACTTAGATTAGTGCAAAGGAGTTTGAGCTAGTCAATTAAGCTCAGAGGTGACTGGTGAGCAATCTCTGACAAAAAATATATTGGCAAGCTAGGTTGATCGCAGTCAGCGGTCTATCTGCATAAACACTCCGCTTCAGCAAGACCCAGAGCAAGGAACCACAGAAACCCCTCTCTACTCCTATTGACCCGATTTCTTTGGTCATCGTCTGAGAATTCAAGATGGCATTTGATCGAGACGCCAAGCTGTTCGATGTGCTCGCCAGCGGTTACCATCTCAGCAACCAACTCCAGGTATTGCTTGGCCGTCCCCTGGATGGCTTCGGCCAGCAGGAGGCCATGGCGTTCAGCCAAGAGCTCTCGCGAGTGTTCAAGGTATCCATGTCCATGCTGAACAGTAACACAGCGACAAGAGTGAAGGCGGCTAGGGATAAGCGTGCAAGGTATATGCTGATTATTTATTACTGAGAAGGCGTGTGGCCTCTGTCTTTGTCATTTCAACTTTGTTCACCTTTTTCTTTTCTTTTTATGAGAAAAACCTTTGTTTGCTTGGCTTTGGACTGTGTTTCGATTGCTTAATCACGAATGTTCACCATGCGTTCTGTTGCTAGGAGTGATAGTGGAGAAGTGGTTACTCCTGTCAAGAAGAGTAGAGAAGAGGGGGTTACTAGGAAGGAGATTACGGCCTCGCCATACAAGGAGGATGGTTACGGGTGGCGAAAATATGGGCAAAAGAACATTCAGAACTGTAATTATGTGAGGTGAAAGCCTATAACCCCTCAATTCAAGAATACATGTTACATGCTATTTTATAATTTCTATGAGTAATTTTTTAAATTTAAAACTTTGACCATCAATATATATAGTTAAATGTAACATATCTTTACTTGTCGAAAAAGATGCAAGATAGATTTCATTAGAAACTTCAAGAAATGAATTTTCATAATATTATTTCTAGTTATATGAAAAAACATATTTTTTAAAGAATTTGCTAGTAAAATAATTGTGGTTTAATTCGTGGTACTTAGAAGCTAGGGCGTGCATTGTTATATGCTGTATAACAAGAAAAAATATATGTTGCTAAAAAAACAAGAAAATATATTTAAAAAATAGTCTCCATCTAGTGAACAATATTTGCTACTCCATCCTTTATAAATTATAGCTCATTTTAACTTTCCAATTTAACTTTAGAAAAATCCATCAACATCTATAGCATTCAATAAGTTTAATTAAATTGTCAATGTAATATCTTTTGTCAGTTTGTTTATTTGAACACGTATTAGAGAAGTTTGATTTCAGATAAAACTAAAATAAACTATAATTTGAAAAAGGATTGAGTATAATTTAGTGGAATATGTTATTCCAAAAATACTAGTACTAGATATAATAAGAGCAACTTGTTCTCTGAAAGGTCGTCATCCAAAAAGGTTGGCTCGATCCATGATCTATGAATACCTGTTCATAGGTCCGGATTATAACAAACACCTAGATTGACCAGGATTTGGTGGTATTTGTAATGACTAATGACTAATGAAATGAAAGGGAATTTCATAAGAATTATGGTGCATATATATCTCCTGCAAAGCGAAGTCTTTAGTAGACATATAAATTTTTTTTGATGAAAAAGTAGACATATAAATTCGTGCAGCAACACATATAATGTCCAAGCCATTGCATAGTAATTATCAGTAACTTAACCACGCGGCTAAGTCCGTTTCACTGCCGTCATCTGGAACACAAATGTGTTGCACACTTGCACCGCCGACGACTTGACTTGCGTCGTCAACATGCATGGTCAAGCTTAACAATCGCCATCTCATTTCATAGTACAGTATGGTCCCTTGTCCTGTTTTGGAAACAATTAATTGCGTGAAGGCCATGGTCAAGAGAAGCAAAACTTTCCTAATCATAGCTGACAATCTCTGCAGGTACTACTTCAGGTGCAGCCGCGACCGTCGTTGCGAAGCCAAGAAGAAGGTGCAGCAGCAGGACGGCGGGCGGGGCCAGCTGCCTCCCATGTACGAGGTCACCTACGTGAACGAGCACACGTGCCATGTGCTCCGCGCCAATGCCAACGACGACGCTGCTGCGAGGATGGCGTCGCCGCCCTGGACCACGAACCGTTACCGCGTCCTCGGACTCGGGGTCGTGGACACCGCGAGAGACGACGGCGGCGGCCGCGTCCTGTTGGGCGATCTGTCGTCGTCGTCGTCGTTTCCCCGCATCGGCGGTGGCGGCGGCGGAGGCAGCAGCTCCCAAGAGAACGAGACCATCGTCTCGTGCCTGGCCACCGTCATCCGCGGAGGAGCCGCGCTGTCGGCGACGCCCCGTGGCCGCCAGCCGAAGCGGCCGGCGCAAGCGATCCTGCTGCTGCAGCGTCGTCGTACGTGCCCCCCGCCGATGCAGGTCTCCGGCGGACACTCGGCGAGCGTGGCGGAAGACGGTGGGGCGATGATGATGATGGTCGACAACGCGGGCTTTTGCTGGGATCCCTTGTCGTTTTCTGCGGTGGGGGAGGCGGATGATCAGGGTCAGCTGATGGACCACCGCGACATGCACGTGGATGTCGCCCGGCTCGCGGACACGGTGTGGCTGCGGCACATCTCCGTGAGTGGTGCTTGGCGTTGAGCTTGATTGGCACTGTGTGTGCCCACAAATATAGCCATGTTTCGCAAAAGCATGCCGCATGGAAGCTGCGGCAAGCAGCATGATGAAGGTCCACCAACCGTATGGATCACTGATGGTGACAGTGAAGTGACGGAGATAGTAACAACTGGCCAACACGAGCGATGATGGGTGATGGAGCCGACCGGCAGCGGCAGGCAAACGGCCGGTCGCTGACTCGCTGAGGTAGCGCGTGATCAAGTGTCCTGAATTAGGCAATCTGTGTTATCGTGAGTATAGTAGTACTACTGTGGATCAGTGTCGGGTCACTTTATGAGTAGTAGTGAATTGTGTGAGCCGTGCCCACCATGCGTGACGGGCCCTGTGTTGATACTTGATAGTAGTATATACTTTGTAGCCGGTGCCCGGGTGAGACAGGAGTGAATGATGATACGCAAACACTGAAGTCTGAAACGGTAGTAGCAGTATCACATTCTCTCCTCTTTTCACAGTCATCGCAGCATCGTCCCTGATGGGCTGGGCCTGAAGGGAATGTGTGACTGCGGCCCACCTGCCTCAGCATATCTACCTCACAGCCCGCGGGCTGATCGAAATTAACCGACCCAACAAAAGACTGGCTTCCAAGGTTGACGAAGACCGGCAGCCAGCCATGGGCGATGGCGTGCGGCATGCACGCCTAGCAAGCCTGACGAAACTACCAGAATTTTGAACAGAAACAGACGAAGAAGACCCCAGCCCGCAGTGTCGGTGTTGGTGTCGCGTCGCGTCGCGGCCGTCACCCCGCCGCCGCATTGTGTCATTTGCACCGCGGACCACCGCTGCCAACGACGACTGCGCCTAGCGGCCTAGGTGACATGCACGTTCGCTGCTTCGTGACAAAAACAAGCCAGCATGCATAGCCGGTAAACCCAAATGGAACGGCGGCGGTCCATTCCGGTGGGCGAACGACGGCGGCCGGCGGCCTGTTGACAAGGACGTGTCGATCAGTCGATGTAACACAGGTCCGATCCGTTCATGAACGTACGTAGGATTGCTCGCTCGGATCGAGTGCAGTGCACCATCGACGAGCAGGCGTTGACTCTCCCTCCCCTTCGTCCTCCGAGGTTGCTTCTCACGCACGGGAGGTATAGATCTAGTTCATGATGTTGAAATAAAATGGAACGGACGGACTATATATGCATGCATGCACTTGCTAGTAATAATAATAGAACCGACCGACCGATAGATGCGTATGTGTCACTGTGGAATCCTTGGATCAGTTGTCTCTTTCTCCCAGGGTGGAAGAATTGCAATGCTGTTACACGTTTGTACGTGTGGCTCCAAGATTAGCTAGGCCGCGCCTCCTCGAGCAAGTTCATGGACAGACCGAAGCTTCCGATCCCGACAAGGATTGTCAATCGGATGGATGCATGCGTCTCACTCTCCCTTGTGAAATACTACTACTCGTCCTACGGAGTAGTACGTATTTGGTTGTGATCACTATGCAGTATGACGTACACATGCACATGTAGGTACGCAGCTCTCGGCCGGCGCGGAACAACGGAGCTTGGATTATAGGGTACTGTACAAATGCGTGGAACTACGTATATACTGCACGTACACATACTTATCTACGTAGTAATACTCACTCGTCGTAGCCATGCCAGACAACTGCGACGAGAGGGATCGCGAAATTAAAGGCAGGGATAGGGACAGCTAGCGAGTAAGCACAGTACAAAAGGTGTTGGCTCAATGTTTTGCACGCGCGGAAAACCCCGGGGCCGGGGCTACGCGATCCACACACTTCGCCATCGGGGCCGCAAGTGGAAGTGGGGAGGCGGAGCACGCACGGAACGGACGGAACGGCACGGGACGCGAACGGCGAACGCAAACACGCATGACGTCGACGCAGCGGCGCAGCGTGACGCCCGCGTCCCTGATGTCACCGTCACAACTCAGCCCGCCAGCCCAGCGCTGCCCGCGCGCGTCAGCAGCGGACCACTCCCCAGGCGAATCCGGCTGCGGGCTGCTCATCTCATCGGTGTCAGCCGAAAGAAAGCTCGGCGCGCTGACCGATAAGCCGTAGTGGATGTGATCTGCCTGGTCGGGTACTCGGCTCGGGTGACGTCTGACGCGGGTCTATAGCGGCAAAAACGCACGGGCTCCAGTGCCCACCGCGTGCATTCACACCAGTAAAACCACGTCCACGTAGTACCAGGCTCTCCATGTTGCTTTTCCTTTGTTTTTTTTTAATTATTATATATACTAGTCCAGCTCACTTTCCACACCCCCCCCCCACCCCCCCCCAAAAAAAAACTGTAACGCACGTTCGCGCTTCTATTCCCATCAGCAGCAGCAAAAAAGCGAGAACTAGCTGTTCGCTCAGACCGGAAGGGTCGTCACCATTGGCAACAACGGTCGCAATCATTGCATTGGGTCGGAGAATGCAGCAGGGTCTTGTCTCCATGTTGGAGCTTTATCTTGTTGAATTCCAGCGCCACCGCGCCTTCTGTTTTGGCTGTGCTTTTGATTTCGTGGTCTAGTCTCTAGTGTGCTACTAGTACGAGTACTCAAGAGGCCGAAAGGGGCCATGATGAGCCACGGCCCTCCTTTTTCGACTTTTACCTTATGCTGTCGCTTAATAATCATATACATGTGTATAACCACTTGTGTGAATCGAAAAGGCTACCCATTTAAGCATGTGTTTCCACGGTTGGGCCCCAATGAACACGTACTACGCTCAAGTTCTATTATTATATAATATGGAATAGATGACTGATAAAGCGCCACACGAATTTTAATAATGTAGAAAGGACTAAAAGATCTTCTTAAAATAACGATAAAGTTAGTTGAATCTCCCACTCTGCTTCATGATTCCGAGCCTTGAGCGAGGGGGCACAGAAGATGACACTGAAAGTTTGTAACATGCCACAAAGTTACTATGTTATATTTTGTTTGAGAAAATCTGAACCTTTTTCAAGAAAAAAAAAATCTTATGTGAACATGTGAATGCATGTCCATGCGAGTCAAGCAGATTAGTGAATACCCCTTTGTTTACTGATATCATTTTGGTGTACTAGACCAAAAAAGAGCGATCAAGACATTATTATCAGGTATCATCACTGGTAATATGGACTTGGTAGCCCTTATTGATCATACCTATGGTGGGCACTTTGAGCATCCTTTGGACTTGAGGTTTACCGGTGGTTACTTGTAATAGGTAGTATATTAGGACAATCTTAATGGACGGTTTCATGGAGTGTTATGGTATTAAATATGCTAACATGTCACTGTATTGATGAAGAGAGAGATTGTGAAAGTTTCATAAGAGTAGAGATAGTTTCATGGGGATAAAACTCTTCTGTACTCTTTCCAAAATCTAGGTGTTTGGAAACTAGGCCATAGTGTTCGTTCTCGTTTTAGAGAATGGTGCATCGTCAAATTGATTAAGGGTTAAGTTGGTATAATCATGCTTCATGGGCCTATGTAAACGTGCATTCCATATGTCAAGGACTGACAACGCTCAACCCAAGACTAGTTAGGATTGGCACCAAGGATGATACTAGATTGCTAATACGCCACACTAATAAGCAAGCTTTGTGTGGATAAAGTCTTACAAGCTCGACATTGTCTCAACTATTCATATAGGCGTGTTCTCAATCATGTGTTGTCACCCTAATAAATAGATTACTATAATATTCGACGTCCTATTTTGTTGAGATATTTCATCTTTTAGCCATTGAGATATGTTTTGTTTCCTCGTCGGCTAGATTTGGGATCTTTGGAATGAGAATGCTATGAATGGAGACTTGGATATAAGATACCTATACTTGCTTCATGTTGTATTGGTGCATATATAGGAAAATTATATAGCTATCCGCATGAAATCCTAGCACACACTCCTTTGAATTGCTTTGCTCTTAAGTGGTTCACATTGATTACCTCTTTTGTGACTTATTATATTATTGCCTACTTTTAGACTTTGAGGAGATTATGTCTCCAGTGCTAGTGAGGATGATTGAAGTTAGGAAGTTTTTGTTCTTCCCCAACAAGCATGTGGAAATGGAAGATACCTTAGTTCTATAGTGATGTTTTCTCAAATATATTTGTACATGATTTGAGTCCTGTGCACTTTGCTGGCTTATGACAAATGATTGATAATGACATTAGTGAATATTTATGCAGTTGTTTTATTGTTATACATGATAATGATATCCTTTGATATAGGAGTTGTTCGTGGTGGCCACACGTATCAGTAGAGAAGAAGTGCCAATATTGGGAATCTTTTTTTCCAACACATCGCATACCGTAGTGGATTGCATCAAGGTTAAAATATAGAGTTAAGTTCCAAGCATTGGTAGAAGACACGTATTGTGGCTAGTCTAACCTAGCTTGATAAATGAATCTAACTTCCATCCCTATTTCTGTGCGTAATTCTAGATGAAAGAAGATGACACCATCATGAGGTGTGGCAGAAGAGCATGCGAGGCTACTGATGATATAGCTAGCAAGTGGCAAAAACTTGAGCCACCAATCGGAACTGAGCGTAATTCGATTGATTAGGTTTTCTCTGGTGAAATCTACAGACATAGGTACAAGTCCTTGACATGACATACTAATATTTTTATTGATTTATTTTAGAATTTAATAATGTCATTCTTTAAGTGATTGACGTCGTGTAATGTGATTACTAGAAAAAAAATACCACCAATGTAGCAGTAAAAGTCAAGTGATGACAAAAGGTAAGGAGAAGATAACCATTAGGGCTGGGCATAATTGACCGAGGATCAGATCAAACTGTCCAAGACTAGACCGAAATTTTGAGTCACTAGTTTAGTCCTGAGTCCATACTACCCAATTCTATTATGGTTAGTTCAGTTATATTGTCTGAGGTAACCAAACATTTGGATTTTGTTGACATATAATATATACTTTGAACTATTATTAAGGATGAAGTATTCATTCTAGTGAGTTTATATCACTCTTATAATTTGTTTTATCTTTATATTGTCTTATCATTTTTGCCTCGAAATTGAAATAAAATATTGCTAAAATTTGCTACAAATTATGCTATTTAGTGTTTGTTGGTTTGGTCATGGCTGAGACTGAGCTAGACTAACTAAGACCGAACTTGCTCGGTCCTATGTTCAAAAACTAACCGATCTGTCTCTACTTTAAGATGATCGACTTCCAAAATAACCGAAGAACCAATTGGTTCAGTTGCGTCGGACAGAATGCCCATCCCTAGTAACCATGCATATATAGTTGGGGATTGGACTGACGTTGAGTGGTTTATGGGAGACAGAAAAGGGTGGTGGGTGTGCAATGATCAGTTGGCTGTGTTTAATACACATGAGGTGGAGGAATAATCACTAGTCATTGGATTTTCATAAGACGGGTAATAACAAAATTGACAAAGTGTTAAGAATATGCGGATCTTTTTTTTTTTTTATTTTTTATCCATAGTGGTACATGTAAAACATTGCACACTTGTAAGTATTGGTGAAACAAGAAAAAAAAAAAAAAGGAACTACATTACATCAACTGATAGTTCTACTAGTATACGTGTTGATTAACACAAAAAGGCACTTGCAAATTAATCACGCCAGCCTGACCAAAACTACTGGAGATACGCAAACCATGGCTGTAAGCTAGTACAAGTGTAGTTACTAATGCTAGATAGTAGTAGTAAGTAAGTACTATTACAGTATTCTATGACCACGCGGTACGTACGTATATGCTCTACGTATATTTATATCTGTAGCGGTCATTATAGATCACTCACACCAAATTAAAATAAGGTAATTCAGTGACCCGTCGCGCCCGATCTGAACTATCTCGGGCCTGACACGTTACGTTTAATTTCGCGAGAAGATGCATGTGGTGCGCCTGCCTGCGCCCTCACCCCTCATCAAAACGGAAAACCGTCGCCAGGTCGTAGGAATCGTTGAAACACAGCGCGTCCGTCACATCGTAGTCCATGACATCCAGCCCCGCCCCCGCCGCGTCCACGCCAATGATGTGCGGCATCTCGCCGCCCGCGTCAACGCCCGCAGGCGCAGGCCCAGGCGCAGGCGCGTCGTCGCGCGTGCGGGCCCGCGGCGGCGGCTCCTGCTCCTGCTCATCATGCCTCACGTTAACAATTCCGCTGCCCGTAGGAGACTGGTGGAACTGCTGCTGGTGCTGGCCCCCCAGCACGCAGGCGAGCGACGAGACGAGCAGCCGGCGCTCGTGCTCCTCCTGGACGCCGCGTTCGTCCAGCAGCGCGCGGGCGCCGCCCTGGCGTGCCACCAGCGGCCCGGACAGGTCGTCGTCCAGCGGCGGCATCCCCGAGCTCGGCGCCGCGGGCTCCCAGGCCGCCGTGTCGCACGTGTGCTCGTTGAAGTACATGACGAGGAACTGGGGCGGGTCGCCGTTGCTGCACTGCTGCACCTGCTTGGTGGCCCGGCAGTTGCGGTCGCGGTGGAAGCTGCACTTGTAGTAGCACCTGCGCAGCAGCACCACGTACGTACAAAGTGAGCAGCAGGTGTAATTAATAAGACAACAACACGCTTACTTGTTGGAATCATAGCCTATCCATCTCAGCACATGGCCGGCGGCTAATAAGACAGGAACTGTCGCATCCCACGTCACTCTAGGAGCGAGTTGTGACGTAAGGAAGATGCCTCGAGTAGTCAAATACTGCCGGTACTACACGTCCCTTACCCAGGTCTAAGCGACTACTGTACAAGATTAGTTCCGCACATGGTCAAAATTAAATCACAGTGGTATTAATAGCGAAGCACGCACGCACGCACGCACACGAGAAGTACACCAGGAGAGATGTTACTTTTCGGGGACAAAAAGCTGGTCAAGAAAACAAACGTTGAATAGTTTACTTGGAAGATAAACATGAGTCAACATCAGAATGATCTCTAATCAGCAGCTTTTGCTCGAGTACAGGCCTAATCAAACTTTAGATGGTTTTGAAATGTGTGGGCGATTCGTTCCGCTGGCCGTTCAAGAATCTTTAAAGGCGAACACGTACACAGCCGGACTCAAGCGGCTTTTTACGCTTGGCTCTTGCGTTCCCTGTACCACGTAGGCGTCGCTATCCACGACCCATCCAATCCCCATTCCCGTCCATCCAGAGGAACACCGTTGCTAGCACGCTCTAGATGCGTCACGCTCACTAATCTTATCTTACCCTCTTGCAGCTAGCAACAGGGCAAACTTACTACCCTTTTCTTCTACAGCGGCCGTGCTGAATTATTGGAGGAGTAGGGTTATTTTTAGGCCTATTGCAGGTTACACTAGTTTGGTAATATATATATATATATATATATATATATATATATATATATATATATATATATATATATATATATATATATATATATATATGCACTCCACTAGTAGAGCCGTCATAATAATGTATATAATACCTCCGTCATGAAATCTAGTGAATTCATTTTATACTATAAGCCAAACCATTCTAAATTTGGTCAAATTTATAAAAAAGATATTTGTGACATCAAATAAGATTCATTAGACCTATTATGAAATATATTTCCATAATTGGCTTCTTTGATATAATAGTTGTTAATATTTCCTCTACAAACTTAGTTAAAATTAAGATAGCTTTGACTTAGAACAATTGAAAATGCATCTATTATATTTCAGGACTAATATTAGTTAAAATTAAGATAGCTTTGACTTAGAACAATTGAAAAAAAAAGAAAAGAAAATGCATCTATTATATTTCAGGACTAATTTATGGAGTAGTTAATTAATTTCTTATTTTTTGTACTATACACTAACCAACAAGTACTATGCCAAGTAGGAAGAGAGGATATTTATGGACCTCGGGAACTGCGTCTTGGTGATCCTCTTCTGGCCGTACTTCCTCCACTGGTACCCATCGTAGTGCGGCGAGGATGTCCTCCTTTGCCTGTACCCATGGCAATGCACACGTACGCCCGAGAACAACCGCGACAGAATTAGATCAGCGTGCAATAATTTGTTAGGACAAACAAATTAAGCATCGCCCCCACTGGTGGAGTGGAGCTAGCTGGTTCATTTTGTCTGTTGCGCAGGCAGGGCGGGCAGCGGACAACTCACTCTCTTGGGATGCTGTCGTCCCGGCTCCGGCGCGCCGGGGCCAGCTGGGCAGGCGCCGCGGGCATTTCCGTCGGCGGCGGCGGCGGCTGGGGCTGTGGCGGCGGCGCGCGGGCGGGCGAGCCCATGATGGAGAGGCAGACGGTGAAGGCGCGGGACACCTCCTGCAGGATGAATGCGGCGGTGGCCTCCGCCTGGCCCCTGCCCGCGCAGCGCGCTCAGGGCCTCCGCCCGCAGCTGCGCCGTCAGCTCGTGCCCCCGCGTCAGCTCGCGGATCACCGCCTCGTGCTCCTCCTCCGACGCCGAGCTGCTGCTGCCGCTCCCGGCGAGGCGGGACTGCGTCTGCATGGCTAGCGGCGAGCTGGCCGGCCGGACTGTCAGAGTTCCTTGTGCAGCAGCAGCCGCCTTCAGTTCGTTGTTAGTTTTGTTTGTTGGTAAGGATAATCGATCGGAGTAACAAAAAGCAAGCTGCTAGGCTAGGCAGTCTCGGTGGAGACGGTGGGCAGAACTAGAGGAAGAGGCGTCCTCGGCTTTCTTATAGAAGAAGGGAAGAAGGCGGCCGGTAAGCGAAGCGCGGGAATGAAGAAGTCTCGCGGCAGCTGCACAGCTCAGAACGAGCTGTAGTGCTACGTGGTTTGGTGGCGGTAACAGCCAACAGGAGGGCACGTTCCACGGCTCACGCGGAGTTGTGGACTCGGGAGGACCGTACAGCAAGTCGTTTTTTAGTACTCTAATATAAATCTAAACTCTCAAAAATCCTGGATCTATTAGAAACAAATTCGGAAATCACACAAAACGGGACAAAACCAGAGCACTCTAAACTCTCGAAAACCCTGGAACTATCAGAAACAAAATCAGAAATCACGCAGAACGGGACAAAAAACAGAACACTCTGAACTCCCTGAAACTCAATCAAAAGCAAGAATCGACACCGGAGAATTGATTGGAACCATAGAAGAAGAAATTTTTGGCTCTTTAATATTAGATACAAAAAAGAAGTAAATTGTACATATCATGCGACTGGTAGCTACGTGCAGGTTGTTGATCTAATAACTCGTAAAGTGCTTAAATACATGCAACAACTAGGCTAATTGATGCATGGATGTTACAGACACGATGATGCATACATCCATGCTGGGTGGTGAACTACCAAAGGGAGAGCTTAATAAGGTTGGTATTCACCTAAGCTAGGTTGGATAAAAAGAAATTTGCAAACATGAAAAGTTACCAAAATCTTTGTGCATCCTGCAAACCTGACCTCACTCGGTATCATGACCATACTAACCTCGGGGGGGCTATGCTCCCACGAGGCACGTAGCCAGTTGCCCCCACTGGCGGGGCACCATGCTTGCAGATAGATGCCTTAACCATTGCATTATTTAAGGAGGAGTGATGTCGCATTCTCTATGATGAGGCTCCATCACCAGCAGCCCTAGCGAATGTTGGCATGGAGAGCAACTCTAATGAATGCTGGTATGGATAGTTGCTTGTAATGCTCACTAAAACCTTCCTCAATTGCCATTTGACTAGGCTAGAACCCTGTTTGTGATGGACCTAAGATGACTATTTCAATAGGAATCGAGCCGATTAATGGTTGTTGTCGTGAGGTCAGATGTGCTGATGGGACCATCCTTAAGCGAATATGGGCAAGTTGAGTGAAGGGTTGCATGAGCCGCCTGGCAAACTATTTTTAAGTGAATATAAGCTCTACGTCATCGGCAATATCCAATATTGCAAAATACATCACTCACGATATGTTTACATTGCATATGCACCAAACATCACACATCAAATTGAGCATATTGCAAGATATTGGACCAATCTGCGCCATCCAGTTGTTACATAATGGGCAAAAATTACTCTTCAAGTTCTGGTCCTCTAAATTTGTTAGGCGTGTCATTAAATCTTGTGGCTTGGCAACTGATTAGTTTCTCTCATAGCCCTATTAAATGAACAATGAGCTAGTGCTCATCTATAGTTTGTATATGATAACCCATTATTAGCTCCATCCCAAAAAAAAGTGATATTCTAGGCTTCTTTAGATAAATTAGCATAGAGAGAAAATGACTATTGAACTCTTGTTAATTAGAGGTGTTTTCCCTAAAACAGGCTCATTAGAGGGTACCCACTCATTAATAATAACCATTCGTGAGTTCTCATAATTATGGAACCACATGAAGGCTTGCAACTAGATTAGTTGCCATCTTTGGTCTAATTAACATGTGTTGAATTAATGTGTAGTATGTGCCTATTACATGTCTAACAAAGTAACAGGCTAGAATGATATGTTTTTTTTGGACAATTTTTTAATTCTAGGGTATCAAGTTTTGGGGTGGAGGGAGTAGATATTAATCTTGCAGTTTACAAAACGCAAGGTAGAAAAAAGGAAAACAGCTAATAGATGGAATCCATTAGCCAGGCTATATTAGTTGCGTCCATCTATGGTAATTGTTTCCTTTCTTCCGTTTTGGGAACAAATAATGAAGTCTGGTAACCAAAAGACCACATCAAACATCATATTTTTAAGAGTGCCTTAAAACAACTCCCTAATTTTTTTTTTCAAAAAATAGCCCTTCAATATTTTATTATTGAAATTGCTAAAGATAAACAACCTGATAAATCTTCTCCTCAATTCCCGGATATGCAAGTGTGCTCCATGGTTTCTATTGACACTTGGTGCCTATTTTTTTCCTCCTACATGTGGCTTTTCTCCTCAACTCCGCTCATAGCCATGCCTAGCCACACGTTGCTAACCCTAGCTACGGCCAACTAGGAGCGCCGTGGCCATGGTGCGTGTGTGTTGGGGGGCTCAAGGCGGCACATGAGAAAATTCTAGTTGTGGGCTAATTTAGCAACAAAGTATTACAAAATACTAGAGAGAGACAAAAGTGAGCCCTCTACTTATTTTGTTCACTTTAGCATAACATTGATTTAGCAATGGAGTCTTACACATTTATTGAAGCTGCTCTAACATCATTATACTTAGGGGCAATCTGTTTGAGAATTTCTCCAAATAAACTCTTGAGGATGGAAAGAGTATAAATCAAGTAATGGAAGTACTCTTTTGTCCTAAAATATAATGGATTTTGAGTTTGTCCTAGATCAAACTATTTTAAGTTTGGCTAAGTTTATTTTAAAATCATAACATACAATATTTGCAATATGAGATAAGTATCATTAGATCTAATAATTGCTACTCCCTCCTTTTCAAATTGTAAGTCGCTTTGGTTTTTCTAGATATGTAACATTTACTATATTATCTAGACATGTTTACTTAGAGAAAATAGAATGGCTTACAATCTAGAATAGATGCAGTACATTCTTTATATATATTTTTTTTGACTTGGTAGATGGCAATTCGCTCCCACCAAATTGAGATGTTGTACATGGATGAAATACACTACTACAGAAAACTTAACCGAGGCGGTTTTTTTTTGGTTAACCGAGGCGGTTTTCCTAACCGCCTCGAACATAAGGTCACGGTTAATCGTGGGTTTTAACCGAGGCGGTTGGGAAACCGCCTCTGTTAATGCATTAACCGAGGCGGTTATTCTAAAATAACCGCCTCGGTAAATCAATTAAAAAATAAAAAAAACAAAGCCCACCGGCGAGCCTGTTTGGAGCCCACCGGCGAGCCTGCTGCGCCCCGAAGCGCCAAGGCCGCAACCGTCGGATCCGGCCGCCCAGCGTCGTGCTGCCTCTGGATCCGGCCGTGCCGCCGCCGTATCTGCCCCGCCACTGGATGCGGCGTGCCGCCGCCAGTATCCGGCCGCCCCGAGCCTCGCCGCCGTGGATTCGGCGTCTTCTTCTTTGGATCCGGCCGCCCCTGCTTCCTTGCCGCCGATGGATCCAGCCGACCCGCGCGTCGCCGCTGTAACATTCTAAATGTTAAACATGATTGCATTGCATTTTTATTTTGCATAGAGCATCATTATGCATATAATCATGAGCATAAGAAATTTCAAGTTCTATGTGTGCAACACATAATTATGTTTGGTAATCTTAAAAATGGTTTAAAAGTGTTTAAAATTAAAATAAAGATAGGGTTTATATACAATATTTTGCTAAAACATGCTTACATGTGATGATAATATCAATTGTGCTTGTTTTCAAGTTACTAAGTGTCCTAAAGTGCAAGTATATGTTCTTCTTAGTTTTTGGGGTTAAGCCCTAAATAAAAGTTGTAGTACAAGTTATGTGCTACAAAAGTTATTTAAGGGTCCAAACCTAAATCTCTGGTTAACTTGCTCAAAAGTGCATCTAAAAGTGAATTCAGCATAATTTGAAAAAGAGGACTTGGAATTTTTCTAAGTCTGGATTTCAGTTACTTTATTCGATTTGCAAGGCTGTGCAAAACTGTTCTCCATAAATAAAATTTTGTCATCTGGTGCATCACTTAGTAGTACAAAGTTTGGACTTTGCTTTCATGCAATTGGTTGGGTCTTATGAGCTAGGGTTAGTCCTTAATTAAATGTGAAACTCGCTAATCAGCTCGAGTTGATCTTTGTCAAACTGAATTTCAGAGTTCGGTTTGTTTTTACTTAAGTTCATCAATTTATAGTTTGCAAACCAGTGAGTGTTAGCTTATGATCTTTTAAGCAAACCTGTAGAACACCTATAGGAGATCACCACGGTGCAACCGGATTACAATTTGGCTTCCTAGACAGAGAAATCGCGAGAGGAAAAGCAATTTTTTCGGTCGCTACTGATAGCCGGCTCGATTTTTTTTTCTTCTACGCCCATACCGCCACTTCTCGGCGTCGCCCGTGGCGATTCGAGCGCCATCGCCCGGCCATCGGCGGCGCCAACCACTGGCCGTGCTCGAGAAGATCCTTGCCACCTCTCCACTCCGTTCACGCCTTTATAAAAAGCGAGCACCGGCCGTCATCCTCTTCTTTTCTCCCTCTGCCGCCCGTCGTGCCTTGATCCACCGCCCAAATTCCTGCAGCTCTTCCCATTTGAACTTCTCAACGCCGTCGGCAGCTTCGAAATACTTTCACGTCTTGATCGAGCCCACTCACCCGAACTATAGTCGCCGGAGTTGGTCGGACGCCGCCGTCTTCTTCACTGCCGGTTAAAACACCGTCGAGCACCATCGCACCGCAGCTAGACCACTACGGTGAACCTCTGGGCATACCGATTGATGTGTTGCACTCCCTTTGATGTCTAGTTGATGATCGGCCTGCTATTTTGACCTCTACCGAACAGTTTTCGTCGGAACGCCGTTGCCGTCGCTGGTTCGCGCCGCCGTGGCCATTTTTTTCCGCCACCAGCCACCTCGGTCTCCTATCCGGTCCAATCGAACGCGTCCTCAAGTCTCGGTGAGCCCCCTTGCGCTCCATCGAACTCCATCACGAACGATTAGTGACTGTAGAGGCCGTAGCCATGCCCCACCGCCGTGTGGCACGCCGTCGAGCCGCCATTAGCACCGCCGCTGCTCCCAATCATCATAACCAATCCAACCACCTACTCCTTTAGATGCGGGAGACCGAGGGAAACACGCCCCATGTGTGCTTGCAGCCAGGGGCCCCCCGCCCGTCGAGGCGGCCGCGCGCTCTTCCGCGCCCGCTTTGGCCGCTTCGCCGCGATGCCACCGCCCCCTGGGCCGTTATGGGCGATTTGGGCGCGGGGACAGATAACCCGTAGAGTTAGGGTTTTCCTTTTTCTTTTTT